>NW_010580682.1:3221-21890 GCF_000705375.1 Tinamus guttatus
TCACTAATTTGAATTTCATTTGCTGTTTCATACACCCAGTCCCTCTATCTCATATGATTCTTCTGTGATTTATCATTATTTTGCCCATTTCCTTGTTGGGATTGAGCGTAATGCTCAAGTTTCTGTATTCATCAATAAGGGGGTTTCTCCACAGTTTGGCTGAAGAGCAGAACAAAGGGAGGGGAGACTGAGTGGAGCCATGAGCTGAGTGGGACAAAAAGAGCCATCTGCAAGGCGATGGGCAGGACAAAGGGAGGGGAGACTGAGTGGAGCCATGAGCCCAGAAGGACAAAAAGAGCCATCTGCAAGGAGATGGGGCCTTTACAAAGAAGGGAAATAGGGCAATTGCCCCACATTCTTCAGCAAGGGGGACAAAGGAGTCGGTGAGCTCAGGTGAGAACAGATGGCGGGAGGCCGGAGTTGGGTGTAGGCGGGCCGGGAAGGCTGTAACTTCTGAGTACCTTGGCCAATGGGGAAAAGGAGAGGGCGTCCCTCGGTCGGGAAATTAGGATAAAAGGGGGGCTGCGTCCCCCAGCAATTTGAGAGACCCCACAGGGATATGCCCGGTGGACTCTCCCTTTATTCAAATAAAGTTTTAGGACTCCTCTGTCTCCTTTTTGGACATTCAGTTCTTGACAGCGAGATTTTCCGCACAAAGAATACTGTCTCAGTATTGCTGTCAGAAACAGTATGCCTTTTTTAGAAAGTGGACCACATATTAAACTTCCATATTTTAAACCTACATACACACACACGTATGTGCAAATCACGGAGATTAAACGCAGTGCTCCCGGGGAAAAAAAAATCCATTCACTTCAAATCTCACATGAGTCTTTGGTAATTTTTCTGAGATGTTCAATAGAAGAGTTAAAGGCAAGAAAATGAATAGCAAAGTCCAGTACAAAGGCAGAGTAAAAAAAGCACATTGCCTGAAAGAATAGGTTTAATAACTGTGCATGCCAAGATCTCCAAGACAGGCTTGAAAATGATGCTACGACAGTTTCAAACATCTCATGCCAAATTAAAATAACAGAACAATAACTAGCATAGAGTACCTAGGTCTGACTGTGAGTCTGAGAAAAGAACTATGGACAGCATCAACACCCATGGATAATGCAATAAGGCTGGAAGCATTCCTTGAACTAACTATTCCAGCAATGGAAATTTGCCTCATTTCTCAAATCATAGAAAAGTTCCCATCCTTAAGTCACATATGTTTAAATACGCTATACAATAACCTTAATAGATAAACTTAATAGTGTGATTCTTATATCCTAGCACTCATCGTTCAATAGTTTCTTCACAAATCTTGCTCAGTTTGATCTTCATCAAAGAAAGGTTAGCACAGTTCTTCTAGCCCACTCAAGACTGTCAGTGCTGAGAGACTAAAATCACAACAAGCCTCAGCAGGGCCCTTCCTGCTCTTCTTTGAATTACTAGCTATAATTGCTTCTCATATGATAATTAAGGTAAGGAATTAGAGACTGTGAGAAAGAACTGCTGATGGAGAAAGCCTGCAGTCAGCACAGCTGCCTGGCATATCTAACATAAGACCATACACTGGTAAAGCTCACCTTTCTGACTAATCGAAGTGCTTGTGTTCTTTCTACTTCATTACTCCAGCAGAGGAGCCCGGGTACCACTGGGGACGGGGCGGCAGCGGGTGCCAAGCAGGGCAGCATCCTGGAGCATCCCCACACGGGCACCATCACGGGGGCGTCACGGGCACATCCCTCCTCCTCTTCCTCCTCCGCTGCCCGCCCCAGCGTCGCCCTCGCGGGCGCCCCTCCAGCAGCCCGGGAGCCCCGCGCCGCCCGCGGGCGCCCATCTCGCTGTTTATATTTACACAAATGGATAAATATAAAAAAATGATAAAATATTTTTAAGTTCTGCCATTTAGCAAACATATATTATTTCAGTCATCACATAACTAAATTACAATGTTCTAAAATATACAATAATGAGGCAAAAAGGCTTCAACAGAAAATATGAGCTAGTTGCCTTTGCCATTTCAAATGAGACTCAACTAAATACTGACATTTGTTGCGTGTCTCCTCATATCAGAAAAGCCCCATTACCCCAACATAATTACAAGTAAATATATATATTAAATATAATACATAAGACACATTTGTATATATACTAATGCATGTATACACTCGCTCAATTTTAGCATGCATTTTTAATCATCTCTACAAGTATATACTATAATATATATATTACTATATATATAGTACCTAATATATATTTGTATATACAAACAGTTACATCCACATCTCAGTACATTAAATTCAACAGATTTTAACAAAACAAGCACTAGAGATTATAATAGTTAGATGTACTCATCATGCTGATCTTATCTCATTGTTAGTTTGCCCTCTGGTATTTTCTTTTGTGTCATAGGATATAGTTAGATGATGAATTCTTGGGCATGAGCTATTTTTTCCCTTGTCTTTGTACTCCTAAGCACTACAGTCATACAAAAAAAAAAAAAAATCAGAACAAATGCCATAGCACAAACTAAGGCACAAACATTTTAAAGATTTCAATCTCCTAACACCACCGCAGATTAATTTGATTAGTACCATTTACAGTTCAAAATTAGCTTAAATTTAAGTCCCTCTAATTTTGTTTTAGTTTCCTCATAGCGTATCGTACATTCATATAGCATTTTATCTGGATTAGCCAGTGTGATGTATTATCCCTCTACTTTTAAAGAAAGAGACTGAAGAAAACCTTCAATATTGAATAAAACAGTCATTTACAAAGCTACATATCAAAAATGTAAACAGACATGAAAATATCTTTCCTCACCTCTCTCAGCCCTGATAAAACAAGAGATTTACACCAAGGATTATAATGAAAGAAAAAATACCTGGCTATCAAGTAATCCACTTTTAGCTTTAGCACCTTCTGGAGAATCCCGGAGTCTCGAATGAGATAGCGGAGGGCTCGCAACCCTGCTGCGCGCACCTCCTTCGCTTCGTTCAGGAGAGCCAACCGCAAGCTGCAACGACGGAAACAAAGCAGGAAAATCATTCTACAGCAGCAGGTAGACTTCACAACCTGAGAGGCAGCTAGTACCTACTAATTTAAAATAAAAAGTCTGATGTTTAAAGAGAAGTATTCTGCATTAATTTTGTATCTTTGAGATGTGTACCTGTGCAGCCCACAGGGGAAATCTTCACCTTGCCAGCAGATGTAGACAATATATTAATCTGAAGAAAGCCAAAAACCAATCTTTTAACAATAATTCCTACATCCGTGAAATTT
Organism: Tinamus guttatus; assembly: GCF_000705375.1. The sequence continues at coordinate 6,495 of NW_010580682.1, forward strand.
TATATGACCAAGCCCTGTACCTGACTTGTGCTCATCTGTTTTGTCAAGTAACATCAACCCCCAAAAGAAATTCTGGATTTTTCGAAAACGTTAACATGGAGAATATTCCTCGTCCGCTCGACTGTCAGCCCATAAGCCTGAATCCTAAAAGAAACCTCTGATACCTAGTAGAGACAAATTTATAGTTTCAGTAGCTTTATGAAGGATGCATTATAGATGCTATGGCACCAATGTTTCAGCATTTACATGAAATGTTACAAAAGAGTAAAAGGGAAATTTAGGCAACCCCACACAAAATAAATCGCTACAGATTTCATTTCAACATTTTATTGTAATGTATTTCTCTTTATACAAATTTTGAGAGCATTTTGCTTGCTTTTCTTACTTTGGGTTGCTAATGGTTATGAGTTGCAATGGCTGCAGGGTAATCAAATATTCCAAGGTCCAAATAGTCTGAAACTTTATGGAGATCCAATCAGTTCATATAAAAGTTTCTACTTCTACATGATGTCCAGACAAAGCAGAAGGGCTACAATATTACACACAAATAAAGATGAACTATTTATTACCTTCAGCACCAAGGAGCTCCCTCTTTAGGAAGATCAGAATTGCTATAAAATCAAATATGATTCTCCATATGAGAAGAGTGCCACTAATTGTCTTTATTACTTCAAGCTGAGCCAGTAGCAAATAGGGAACTGATTCTTATTAATGTGAGGTTAAGAAAAATTGCTCCTCTACAAAAAGCAGAACAGGAGGAAAAATTTGTTTCCAAAATATTAAAAAAAAAGAGAGAAGAAAAGAGAAATAACTCTTCAAGTGTGTTAAGTAGATCACAGGTATGCTTTGGATCATGAATGATGTTGTGTTGCAGATCTACATAGAGGGAAGTCTGAGGTATGAGCACACAAGAATCAGGTCTTCTCAACAATACTTACTTATTTGGATTTCTGCCTTAGAGTTTGAGATTTGTTTAGATATGTCAGTTTAAGAGGTCTCATTTGAGTTGTGGGTTTTTCTGTTTGTTTGCTTTTTTTAAATATGGAAGGTTGCTCACTTACTAGTGAATTAGTGCCTTTACTAGTGCCATTACATATTTCCTGTTAGAACAACCAAATTCTAAAATTCTAAATCTGGATTTTTTTTTTCCTGTCATCAAGTAAAACACTATTTATTTTTATATTGGAGACAAAGACTCTTATTGAATGGTACTACAAAACAATCTTTAGACACATAGTTTCTCAAAATTAATTAGTGTTCTGAAAATTTGTTCTATAACTTGGTGGTCAGGAACTAAAGAATCAACAATACTGAAACCACAAGAAATGGCAACACTATCACGAGATCTAAAATCCAGAAGAAACAGATACCAAAAAGGAATGTGTCACTATCTTCAAAAATAGTGATGATACAATGAAAATATAAGGTAAGTACTAACTAGTAAGACTTAGCTCTAAGATCATAAAATTCATACAGGCATAAAGGAAGTGATATATAGAAACATACAAAGCTGAACAAAACCTTCACATTAAAACAAAACAACTTCAAAACCTCAGAGAACGTAGCATAAGCAAAAAGAGAAATCTGACCTTATGAAAATTCAATTACTATATGCTACTGCAGGCTAAAAGGGGGGAAAAAAAGCAGAAAAATATGAGGGTTTTCTCCTCTCTTCTCAAGTTTATCACAGGCAGGAAACTAGAAAGATGAAGCAGATGCACAGAATCAGGAGAGAGAATGGAGGGAAGGAATGCAGCATATAAAATGGACTGAAGTATGACAGGAAAAATGAAAACTTTCTTTGTGCTAAGTCTTTGCTTTGAAGATCTACATGAAGATTCTTGTCCTAAAACCTTTTTAATTATATTAAAGACAAGCTAGTTGCAGAAGAGGAAGTGATTAAACAACTAGAGAAAACTCATCAGCATGTATTATCCATAACCCACCAAGTTACACATCTAACTATCCAGAAAGAACACAAGCATGAACTGTTTGTGCACAGCAAGCACCTCATTATAAACAGCCATGCCAAAAGGTAATAAAAGGCCTATGTAAAAAAGGCTTCGAAGCTCATCTAGGTGACTGCTTAAGATAAATCTAGTGAACCATATAAAGAAACCAGAATAGTTTATGCAAACTGTATTACACTAGTTACTGAAAGACTTCTTTAAAGGAGTTGTTATAATGGTGTACATACAGGAACCACTTTCATAATTCAGCAACCAAAACGTTCAAGCAAGTGTTACTTAAGACTGAACTAAGGGACAAAGATGTTATAGGGCAATAAAAAGTAGTTTCACAAATCAAAATCTGAAAGATGAATAGCAGAGATGAATGGCAGATTTTTATCCTGACAACAGTTTAGTACTAGAGAACCACAATCTCCTTTGTTAGATAGCAGTTAATATATGATTCCTATTTGGGAGAAGGAATAGGGAGGGGGGAAATATTAAATATGATGACGTTATTTATGTTAATTAGAGTAGGACTGGGATTAAGAGAAACTTCAAGGGAACTTTAAAATAATTTGTGTGAATAGTAAGCAAGATGGGAAAGAAAATTCAAGATGGTTAAATGTGACAGTGCACGAGACAAAAATGTTTTATTTATCCATACTACAGGATTCTAAAATAGCCATCCAATCAAGGAAATGATTTTGGTATCAACTGCAGATCACTTACTGTGCATCTGTGGCTGGAAGAGCCAAAGAAACGTTATAACTGTGAAAGAGTGAGCTTTACCAAGAATACAACATTTATACATAAATGCACAGTATATTCTTAACCAAGTATAATACCGCTTGCCCCAGTATTTTAAATGTTGCTGTAGAAATAAAAAGAATTTCATAAGACAGCATTAAGACTGATTAAAAAGTCTAGAAGAACTAACAAAGGATGGAATAACAATATTAACTACCTATTGTAGGTTCATTCTTGCACCTTTTTTCCTGAAGCATCTTATCTTGTCAAACCACTACAAAACCACTACAGAGTGGTTTTGACAGATCTTTCTTTCAGTCAGGTAATTAAGAATATACTGAACTTTGCTTTTATGGCCAAGGCTTCTTGGCACATTACTAAAAGACCTCAGAACTTTGAGGCCTACCAACATTCCAACTCTTCATGGCTCAAGGCTTCCTCTCAGGTGTCATTGGTATGATGCTCTGGGAACCGGCAAGACCCATCTATACTGGGAATGACAACAAAACGTGTCACTATTATCTCCATCTGCTGGCAGGAAGAAACTATCATCAGGCACCCTGCGAAAAAAAAATTAAAAAAAAAAAAAAAAAAAAAAAAAAAAGGCTCTAAAAAACAGATCCTTAACTGAAGAACAATTGCAATGCTTGGCTTGGTTAAATATTCGGTTGCAGTAACTGACCATCAGAACAAAACTGTCATAGGAAACTGGTATTTTTTCTTGAAATCATTAATCCATTATAATTTAGTGCATTAAAATTAGCCAAAGAATGTTTTCCTTGAAAGGAAGGATGCTGCAAACCCAATCATACAGATCAAATTAACATGAGAAGTTTATCTTCAAATCCTGGTTCTCCCTAAAGAGTTTGCTTCACATTCTACAAGATTACATTTTCAGGAAAAGTGTTTTCGGTAATTAGTGAGATGCTTAGAAGTATTTTTAAATTTATGAGGAATATAATACAGAAATAAAAACTTTCAATTGATTTTTTTCCTCTCTAACAGTGTAGTATATATTCTCAATTTTACCCTTATAAATATAAATTAAACATAAAATTACAAATATGTATAATGAAATTTTCAAACACATTAGAACTACAAAAATGTAGCTTAAGAGTATAAATAAAATTAGTTTTATTTCACCTAGAACAAGTACCCTACTACTAATGTAGCATTCTTTACAACTTACCATATTATGATGCTGTCATAAGTAAAACCTAGCTTTTCTTCAGCATGGCCAGTATTACAAAGAAGCTGAAAATAAAAGAAAGCATCTGTTATTTATAACTCTCTAAAAACTTGAAAAATATCTGGTAACGCTTTCAAAGAAACCTGAGGAATTAAATTCATCTCTCTCATTCACTGCCACGGCAAGTGTGCTAGGCTCGCACTGCCTTGAAAGCCTTTGCTGCTGGTATTCCACTCATCTACATACCAGGCACATGGAGTCCTTGGGTCTCTCTTTTTAGATGAAAGATTGCACAATTATTTAAGCTGCCTGCTGGTCCATTTTTAATCCCCACCTATTTGAGGTTGCTCGCCTTGCTGCCTTCGGAGTTCTATTCAGAAGAGCCACTCAATGGGAAATTGGTAAACAGCCTGAACACAGGCGGAGGACTGAAGTCCCAGCGCACATGACATTTGCATTCAAAAAGAGGCAGGACTGCAGGGAGAGACTTGAAGCGAAGAAAGAAACCCATGACCCATGCTTGTGCTTTGCAACAGCAAAGGCACATGAAAAAAATCAGGAGGAGTCCCCAATGATAAACCCATAACTGACCTTGATTTTCAGGGGTACAAAACATCCATGAGTTCTGTGGAATCAAATACAAGCCAGGCTCATGGTGTAGAAAATTGAATTCACACACACCCGACACCCATAACCTGTAGCAACCTGCGAACAAGTCAACCTTCTCTGTCAGTTTTGAGCATAAGCCTGAAGATTACAAGTGCAGCATTTATGTCCAAGGTCAATCCCAAAGGAGAAAACCAGGGCATCCTAACTTGAGAAAAGAAAAACAGTCTCTTCCTTAAGAAAAACTGTTCTCCTTTGGAACAGCGGCAGTAAAATTCCTAATAATAATCTCATTCACTATGCTGTGTTATAAAATGCTTTAATAACTAGGTCCAAATCCCAAAGTACTTTTCAAAGCGCTTTCAAATTCCCTAGTGACTAATGCTGGTCACAGAGGATGTGCACTTCGTCCTTGCTGCTCCCAAAAGCATGCATTCAATTTCAAACCAGCGCAGTATTAACAATTTCTCCTCAGTGAGGAATTCAGCAAGTATTTATGCTAACACAGCTGCCCTGAAGCTATAAAAACAATTCTGTGCCATGTTCATTTTATGTATTTACTACTAACAATAAGAAATTTGCTACAGAAAAACGAGAAATTAATTTGAAGTTGCTAGAATTTGAAATACCCAAGTGTTCCATGCTTCCATCCCACTGCTCACTTCCACCTAAAAAACAGCATATTGCACCAAAATCCCATTTTTAAGTAAACTTGATTTCATTACCACGATGGCTTAAATGCAATTTGGGGGTATATGTTCAACAACTGCAAAGTCTTTCAAGGACCGCATAACATTAAGAAATTATTTTCCATCTTGGGAGAAAAAACTATGTAGTGGTAGTACTGAAACCAAATGTTAAAATAATAAGATGCATTAATAAATTGACCTGGATCCACTCCATATTTTGGCTCATATAACCTTAGCTATTTGCAATATGTTGGATTTTCCATTTTCCATAACAATGGTTATACTCGGAGGTGATTACAAAAGGTATGAGAAGTTATCGTAAAACCTATTTTTCCTCACATTTCAAATTAAAGTGATAATAAAAGTAGGCAATTGCCTGCATTAATCGGTTATGACAGTATGTCACATCCCACTATCAATCTATTTTTATGCTGTGTGGTCGGACTGCCTAAGGCCACCACTGCTGCTTTAGCATTTCTATTGACATCTTATGAACTGTAAAAACTGGCTGGCAGAGTGTAAGCAAAACACTGTGGGAAGGTAGTGAGCAAAAATACTTCACTGCTCAATTCCAGAGAGCGGCAGCAAGGCCCATTGTTTACAAATCCAAACCTTCCCCATCATTTCATACAACACGCAAATGAGAAATCCTGTTCTAACCACATTACCCTTAACAGCCTTTTTTTCCCTCCCCTACTTAAATAAAACTGAATTATATTTCCAAAGTAGGACAAAAAGTATGTCTCTGGAAAGCGAGAGATAAGTAATACAACAATTTACAAAGAAGATTTAGTTCAGCAACAGGTGAAAATAAGTACAATCCTTTCCAACACAATGCAGAAGAGAAACTCAAGTCATTCCAATACCATATTTCAAATAAAGATTAGACCACTGCTGAAAAAAACTGCATTATTTATAAATATATAGATTAGCTACAAATCAGATACAGAAAAACCTTCCAATTAATTGAAGCTAAAAGACTGTTTATCAAGGCAAATCAAGGGAAATAAAATAAATCACAAAACAAAATAATTTAAGCTACACTAAGCATATGCAAAATTCTCCTCTATTCTTAGTTTGCTGTCCAGTCCATTGATCATGCAATAGCATTTATTTGACGGAGATTTTAAGATTAGTTTCTAAGTCTTGATTCAGAGGAAATAGAGGTTAATGTAATTCTGTTTACACAATAAAGAGGAATCACATTAGCTTAATGCAAACAGGGTTTCATAATTCTGTTTTCAAAATGGTATTGGACCGTAATTTTGGAAATAGTTTGAACCACCATAGGCAGTGAGATTGCTTAGCAGATTTTACAGCTTCTCATTTTCTCTTTTTTTCCTATCGGAAACTCCAAAGAAGCTAAAGAGATTGATTTTAAAATACTTGTTTCTAAAAATCTTTGATATTACTGTTGCATCAAAGGGAAGCCCTTCCTGAAATTATAGACTCTGGGTTTGCATCCATTTGCTCTTCAAATTTGTTCCACAGTTGAGTGTTCCTAAGGGGATGTTTTATTCCTATCAGCTGTGTATTTCACCACAGGGTATCAGGTTTTATCCACAGTGGTACAGCTTTTTGGATGAACCTTATGGTCAGTCAATATTGCATTTAGATTCAAAGTTTGGGGCTTTGCAAATGACAGTCAAGACACTGAAAGAACAACAGAAACATTTTGATGCTATTATATTGTTAAGGTTAAGCTAAAATGATTAGTCAAGTTTCATTTTGTCCTTAAAGAAATAACTTTCTCTTTGAATTAAAAATATTTTTAAAAAAAAACTATAATAATGCCTGTGATTTTTTTCACTGCATTATTTAAATATGCAGTTAAGTTTAAAAAGATATAAAGGATCTCTCAGAAACTAACAGTAGAATAAGTAATCTATAATAAAGCTATCTAAATGAATATTTCAAATTTAAATCCTATTTTCCACTAGGTATCTGCAATTGTACAGTCCTGGTTTTCAGTAATGTAGCACTTACTAACTCTCATGGGGGTGGGGAAAAACCCCAAAGAAATAACCAAGAGGTTTTGGTATTAATCAGCAAAAGCAAAAGCTGGGAAAGTTCAAGGCACCTGCCGTAGCTAGCTGGCCATGCAAGTCGAGAGGGGTTAGCCTAATCCGTTTGCTAAAGCTCCAGACACTTGACCAACTCGGGAACTGCAGCGATGATTGGGGCTGTCACAGACCATTTACTAGAGGTCAACTCCTCAAGCTGTTTTTAAGTCAAAATTCAGGTTTGATTAAAATTCAGGTTTGCAGAACTGTGGCTTCCAGTAATAGGTGGTAAGTCTACCTTGGCTTCAGCAAGACTTTCAGCACCGTCTCCAGAGCTGGTGAGTGAGCTAGATAAGCACTGAGATAGACTGAAAACTGGCAGGATGGCCACACTCAGAATGGTGTTCGGTGACACAAAACATAATCAGAGGCCAGTAACTAGAGATGCACCCCGGGGGTCAACACTGGGTCTAATCCTGTTCAACTTGGTCATCAATGAAGGATGACCTGTAATGGATGGGATCTGGGGCAACATGCTTGAGTATGGGCGTTGGACTCAATGATCTCTAAAGGTCCCTCCAACTTCAACTGTTCTGTGATTCAAATGTACAAGCTGCCTACTCTTTAGAGAGAAAAATGTTGAGGTAGAGAACAACTGCTTATACTGGTACTGACTTTTCCTACCCTTTCCTTTTAGCATAACAACATCCCTACCCATGGTATAAATACTGTAGATAATCAATAGCCTTTTGCATGGACCGTAAAATGCAAAAATTTACAAACAAATCAAGTTTGCTACCACCATTGTAATTCCAAGGAAGGATACAAACATGCTCAGCTTTTAGCATATCTAACGTCACAAGACTCCACTGCTTTCCCACACTCTTATTTCACTAAGAAGGAACTGAGATTATGTCAATACATGGCAGAAGACTGGAGTGCAAAATAAAACCATCTCCCTCAAGCTCCAGGCTTTCACTCTTAACCACTGGAATTAAAAACATGGAACCATTCCAACCACGAAGTAGAAAAGGCGATACATTTTTTTAATCATATTTTCATAACTGCATTTAAAATTAAAAAAAAAACAGGAGCAATTTTCACAATCAAATGTATAAGCTTACATCTCTAAGACCATATTACAGAAAGACTAATATAAGAACAAGTGCTAAACATCAAAAGAAATAAAATGATTTGATTATACAGTATTTTGATTTGGAATCGGAAGTAGGTTACACACTACAGTCTCTATTTTCTAAAGTTGTATTTAATTTTACAAGTTTTCCTTTTCACAAACTTGTAATTTCTCGACAGACTTAAGTCACATTTATTAAAAAAAAATCTTTGTTTTTGTACGTATTCTCCCATTTTAACACTATGATAAAGAAGGAATAAAGAACATAAAGAAGGGATAAAGAACAAGTTCTTCAAATATTTAATTATGAAATTAACTATTTTTTTCAAAATTGATTTTTTAAACAAATGAACTAGATAAAGGTTCATTACCTTTAATTACATTTTACATATTTACTAATTTATCCAATGTATTGCTGCTCAACATCTAGCAATTTTTAATATGAAAATCAACACTTTTAAGATTCATAGCTTCAAATATTGGCTCTTCACTGGGAATCACCTATCTAAAAATTCAATTTAGTTTTTTAATTTTAAATCAACAGGAGAATCATCTGGAGACACCTGCATTTGTAAGTTCCCAGATAAGCACAAAAAGGAAACACAGCTACAACTGCCTTCTCTAGTGAAATTAAAGGCTTCCTCAAAAAAAAAATCTGGAATCTCAGTAACTCCAGTGGCATTTTATACAAGAATTCAAGACAAGATTTCAATATGTTCAGTTCCTCAGTGAGGCTGCACACCTATACATGCACTGAACCAGCTCGCCAAACAGAGCACCTACAAATCGCTTACCGAAGCGCTGAAGATGGCAACTAAACTTATCTCCTAGGAATTTTGTTCTCAGTATTCACAGTTCTACCAGCTGACTCTCATATCCAACCAAGTCTTGTGAGGAGGGCTTTCAACAGCCAAGGAGCACGCCAGCCCCAAACATGACACACATTTGTCCTTCTCAGATTAAGTAAGTCCCGAAAGCTGTCCTTGAGCATTTGTTCTCTTTCACTTGAGATTATCTATTAAAAAAAAACTGCCAGGCAGCCTTGTAGTTACCTTATTCAATGTCTTGTTATCAGCTTACCTACAACCTTACTTTTTTCCCTTATTTCTCCATCATTACCTTCCTTCTTCACTGCTGGTGACTACAGGATACATCACGTTTGCCACTGAAATTTGAAATTTATCTTCAGACACAGACCCCTATCCGTGGCTCTCCAGCAGAAATGTGTACATCTAACTAGCTCCTTCTGTATGATCATTTGGAGATGGCCTTTTCCATCTATCGGTTTCTGAAACTCCAATTTCTCCTAGCTTACTAACAGCATATTTTTTCCCTTGCCTTGACAACTAGAACACCAGTCCAACCACAGTGGGAGTGCTTCAAACACACACCCAACTTTTTCCAACTGACTGTTCGCATGCCATCAGTGCTCTTTTTCATCCTCTTTATCAGTTCCTCATCTACCAAAAAATGGTACCTGCTCTCACTCCAAAGGCCTTCTCCTTCTGTAAACTATCCTCTCTCATTCTGTAGCAAGTTATTAATTCCTGCCTCTTGTCAATTCACAATGTCAACCTCCAACACATCCATCACACTTTTAGGCAAATATCCTTCACATTGCTCCATGATTGGGAGTTTACATCTGGAAAACACACCTCCAAATTTATGACACAGGTAATTTAGAAATCTGCCCTTTAAGTCTTTTTCACTATGAAACCTACAGTGAAATTTAACTAGGGCAATAGAAGTGCCCAAATCACTACGTCCTGCTTATCAGCACAGTCCCTTCACTGCACTTCAGTAATTTATATCCAGGCAGCTTGGCATTTCAAATGTGTGATTCAATTCTGCAGAGAAAGCACCCTCTACTTGTACAACCTAACCCACAAATTGGAATTTGATTCAGAATAAGTACAACAGTATGACCAAAAAAAAAAAAAAAAAAAATTTCCTAAAGCATCATAAAGCATCACCCTAACTTCCCATGTTTGATTATACTTTTTTTTTCCCCCCCTCTCCTTTTCTCTCTCACTGCATCTAGACTCCATTTACTGCTTCATACTGCTAAATATTTCATGAAGCTTCTGGCCAATACCTGATAAAGTGCAAATAAAACATTTAGCACACAGGATCATATATTCTATGCTACTAAAGTTCTTACCTTAGTGAAATTATTCAAGTGACCTAGTTTTCTCATATTTGAAACGCCTTGTAATTTGGCCACATTTTGGAGAATCTCTCTCATATTATCACAGGGTTCTGCAAAAGAAAAACATGTTATTAGCATAAACAGTTAAAAAACAAAATCCTAAACTTGTATTCAACAACCAAGTTACCTAAACATAATAGTTAAGTTTCCAAGTAGAGACTTTTGAAATTAAAATTTGAAATAGCTATTTTTAATTAGGTATGCAGACTGTTCTCCTTTATGGAATATCAATTTGATTTATGTCCAAAATCAGTCAAGTGTATTTCTAGAATAAATGCTCATGAAGGTGAGAGATTCCTATTTTCAAAGCAGATTTTTATCAATATCTTAGATTTACAGTTGACAAAAATAGCTATTTAGTGATTCAGAACTAGAGGTAACGGCCACAAACTGAAACACCAAAAGTTCCACAGGAACTTAAGGAATTTTTTTTTTTTTTTTAACAGTGAGGGTGACAGAGCACTGGAACAGGCTGCCCAGAGAGGTTGTGGAGTCTCCTTCTCTGGAGATCTTCAAAACCCGCTTGGATGCCACCCTGTGCCACGTGCTCTAGGTGACCCTGCGTGTGCAGGGGGGTTGGACTAGATCTCTAGAGGTCCCTTCCAACCTTAATGATTCTATGAAACTCTATTCCTAGTATTTCCTATCTGAACAGCTTCATCTGAAATCCTCTTGTAAATTAAAAGGCAAAACATTCCTTCCTCAGAAGCAAAGCATAAAGTAAAAAAGATGTTACATGTTACTACGACACCACATAATTATGATTCTTTTTCAGATAGAGGCTCAATGGGATTTTGGGTAGACAAGACTCTCTTCTGTTCTCCCCACCAACTTGTGTCCACAGTCACCCTAAACTTAACTAGGGCACTGTGACCTGCCAGCAAGACATGAAGCAAACTTCAAGGTGAGCAGGAGATCTGGGAATTATTCCCCTCCTTCCCTCCCTTTCTTCCTCAGGATCCATCATCCGAACAAAAACAAACAAACAAAACCACCAAAACTCAGATTCCCATTGATGACCTGGCCCCGCTGGGAAATAGAAGAGGGCTGCCAAACATGGGGAAAAGAGAGGGCATTGTCATGCCTCGGGAAATGAGGCTGGGAATACCAGGAAAGTAGGACTGAGCAGCACAGAGCAGAACTTGGCACAAACTGATGCCCAGACAACTACTACAACAAACTGCAATCACTTCTGTGCACGGTCATATTGGGGTAGGATGGCCTTCAAAGCGAGCTGCTTCGCTGCAGGATTCCTGTGCAGTCTGGGGTTAGACACTTCACTCTGTGACAGGCAGGTCACCAGGATGACTGCCAGCACGGCCCCGGCTCTAAATGTAAGGAACACCGAGCCCATACTGGAGACATGAACTGCTGAAAAGTTTTGTTGGCCAAGAAGAGAGAGAGAGAAAAAAAAGTGGAATTACATAAAACAAAGTCTTTAGAAAAATACTGGAGTCCAATTACTAGACATCTGGAAAGGGGCAAGAAGGCAGCTTGTGTGTCATGTCCCATACTAATTTATAGTAGAAGAATCTTGCCCCCTATTGCAGTGTGAACAGCTGCTTAAACTTAAAAACTTAAAGAGCAAAAATTTGTAAATAATAATAATAATAATTTTATCAGCATAATTTTATCAGGATATATCCAGAATGTATTTTCGAAAGATAGGAGCCTGTGCCTACTCTACCACCAGACACACAAGGCAGTATTTCTTTGGAGATTCCGACACCTACATGTAGACACCTGAAGTGAGGTTAATCAGTCCTAGATGTCTCAGGTCCTGCTGTAGTCAATGGAAATCTGTCCATCAGCTAATGAAGCCTACAGTTACCTTCACTAGCTATGAGGTGCCTATCTTACATACATAAGTTAGCACACATACAGACAGACATTTACAATGTAGACACCTAAATACAGGCATCAACTTCAGGCACAACCAGTTTGGTATCAACTATCCTCTTCCATAAACCTCAGCCCTAGCAATAAGCATAGTTGACTTAGGTCCAACCACAACTACTTTGTACTTTAGCACACTATGTCTAGTTAAAGCTAATATCCAATAAGCTTTACATTTAAATTGGAACATTTGCACCCATCTACAAGAGAAAAAAAAAAAAAAAAAAGGATTTCCTAGGATTGGAGAAATTGGAGACAAGATTTTACTACTAGATCCATCCTGTGTTTAGGATTCCTCTACATAATTTTCCAGGGCTCAGAGATTTCCAGTAGCACAAACCATACAGAGAAACACCACAGACAAGTATGTTCGGGAAGTTATGGCACTGCAAACAGTTTATACCATAACCTCCAATTTCAAGGGAACATAATAAGAGAGGAAAATAACTTCCTGATAATTTGGTTTCTCTGAAAATAGTTTAGCAGATTTCTGCTCTTGAGCTTGTCATGTGGTATGGGTGGGAATTTTCCTGGCTCACAGGACTTTTGGACTTGTAACACATCCACATTTATGCCACAAGAAAGATTGGCCCTTAGTAGTTTCTAGCTCTCTAGAATGTTCTCCTTCAATTCTCTGAAGAATTAGAAGCAAGAATAATTTTCCAAAGTGACCAGAAATAAGTTACAAAGTTTTAATTTTGAAAGTGCAGTGGTTACCAAACATAAATACCTACTCAAATGAAACTCAGTATTATGGACAGGAAAAAAACATGAGACCACCTAGAAAATCTTGTACACCCTTGTACCTCTGGTACACCATAGGCAATTGATATTCCTACCTCTTCCCAGTCTAACAATTCTGTCATAATAGTATATGTACACCTTTTTAATGGGTCTGCCTAATGAAGATGCGCATTAGAACCATTTTATTGTAAACATGTAGCAAAACTGCACTTACAGCAACACTGGTCTCTTTATGCAGAGATAACCTGTCATTCCCAGGGACACAAAGTTTGAGGAAAAAAAGTCTTTGCAGGGGCTAGCAGAGCAGTAAGGTATTCCCAAAAATTTTACTACCAGAAAAATAATTTAAAGCAGAAGGGGAAGTCCAGTATAAGATAACAATGAGAAAACTGAGAATGAGGCAGTCATTTCCACTATCAAATTGATTATATGAACAAAGCGAGTTATCTGGCTCACAAGTTCTTGCTTTTCTACCGGGGGGGGGGGAAGGGTACTCAATCTTAAAACCCCTTAAGAGCTTATTCTTTCCTGTCTTACCTCATTTATTACTAAGATGCTGACTCACCTTAAGTAGCCTATAATGACAACCAAGTATCTTCACACGTTTCCCATGGAGTTTCTGAGAGTGCAGTTGTGCAAAGTGACTGAGTTGACCCTACAGCTCTCTTCCCACGAAAGGGCATGATTCCTTCTCCTACTTTCCTTCCTTTCACCTTGTCTCACTCTATGGGATACCACATCCTTTGTATTACTCCGGTGCTGATCAAGTTCACATGAAAATGGTGCTGCTTGCTAACTCAGCAGGCAGTTTTTTATTCATTCTGTCTGTGTTAGTTTTGTGTTAGATTGAGTCAAACTGGATTATTGCAGAGTCGCACAAGAATCAGCCCACACTGTGCCAGCGAGAAGCTCACAGGCAGAGCATTGGAAACAGGACGTGCCCTTTTCACCAGAGGAGGAACATTAGATATTACTCAGGCTCTCTTATGCACTTATTTGTATTTACACAGCTACTTTGACTTAAATGTCAACTACTTTATTATTATTATTATTATTTTATTGATGTATACAACATTTTCAGGCTGGCCCACTCTGGGGTACACAACAGCCTAAATGTGCTGATCATCACTGTCACTTTCTACACCTCTGCCTTTCTTTATGGATAGCAAGTACCTTGAAGGAGCAGTTATCTTTGGGCTGCCTATTCATATTGCACCAAAAGCAGTCTTTGGTCTACAACTGTGTGTGCACTGAGTAACACCCCTCTCATTCTCATCTAACGGTAATCTTTAGCACTGCCAAAGCATTTGGGTTTTTTTGTTACTTTTCTCAGTGGAATGGGTTAAAACTGACTTAAAGCCATAGTCTCAAGAATTTAGTGATTCTCTTACCCTCAATGTAATTCATAGACTCATGCACAGCTTAAAAAAAAAATTGAATTTGTTGTTTTTGTTGCCTTGAAAAAGACCCTACACACAGCCACATGACCTGTCGGGCCTGACTCATTTTTTCACCCCTTCAGGCCTGCGATACTGTTTTCCCCAGCGCGAACCGTGATCCAATCTGACAGATCCTGCTCTCCAGAGAGGCAGCAAGGCCAGGGCAGAGCAGCGGCTCCCAGCGTGGCCCAGCCGAGCACATGGACCAAGCGGCGGCAGCCATGTTGGCGCCCGGCCCTCCTCTTCCCCACAGCTTTAGATTTAGCCCCATTGTTTGGCGCTCCGGAGGGCAGCCCATGCACTATCCTGTTATGCACATGGTAATAAAAAGCAAACAGGAAGCGCAGGAGCCTTTAGCACACAAATAATTCAGTGAGTCTGAAGGCAGGCGGGATGAGTCAAACGGAGGAGCAGGGAGTTTAACAGACATCGCTTCCTCGGCACTAGGAGAGCACCTGAACACAGCAGCCAATGTACATGCAACACTTGCAGCTGCTCTCACATCTACTGGAATTATAATGCCAAAGGTGAGACAAAATTGGAATTTGCCTAATGATTTCTTTTAAAGAAGCAACACTTACTTCATTACAGTTAAGCATTTAATAATTGAATAAGAACAACACCACAAGAGCGGCCTTCCTCTTACGGAGGGAGAGGATCGCAGTCTAAATGGACGGTGCTGGTTAGCTTACAACAGGTGTTTACATTTAACGGAGGCTTCTGAAGTCTAAGTGCTGTGCAGTTCATAGAATCATAGAATGTTCAAGGTTGGAAGGGACCTCTAGAG
>NW_010580684.1:0-11815 GCF_000705375.1 Tinamus guttatus
TACAGAACTCAGCTCAAAAATTCCCCAGCAAGGAAAGACAAGGCTGAGGAATTTCAAGGATCTATTAAATTAATCAAGGATATCATTACTGGTGATAGTCAGAAGAAACTAGTCTTGTAAGTATTTCACCATTATTTCTGACCATATATTTGTCTCCCAGAGACCCTGCAAAGACACCTTCCCATGGCTGCCCCTTCCAACCCAAAGCTGAAGATGGATCTATGGGAAACCATCTTCCACCAAAGCAGGTTTTAATAAAAGTATAAATATGATCCAATTTACTAGAGCTGAAAAGTGCGAAATGCATCATTGTTTGATACAAGTTATGCATATTTGTACTGGGTTTGGATCAATTTTTGAATGTTTTGTTACATGTTGGAATATGCTAGAATAGGTTTGGAAAAAATCACATAGTATCTAACTTGGGATACACTCCCCAAGGCCATTAGGATTCCTTTGCCGAAATCATTTCATGCAACAGTAAAATTGTTCACACAGGGAGGTGATTGTTTGGTTCTTTAAAATAATTTCTTCCTGAATCCTGCTTATTTCTATAAATATGCATTTTTTATCGTAATGGGTCCTGCATCTGGAAATTGGGGTAACAGTAAGATTATTGGGAGTCACCAGATGGTGCTATTGTACATGGTCTGTCCAGTTCTGTTCACCTGGGTATAGAGGAGATCTCCTCTCCTGAAATGGCAAGCACCAGATGTGCTGCAGTTCCCACCAAAATCACCAGTAAAACTTGTTTCTTGCCTAAATTTCCCTGATTATTTTAATTTGTGTGAAGTCTATGAGGCCTTTGGGTCTTCATGGAAAAGCAAACAAAATATTTCACAAAGCTAAAAGATCTGCAGAGATGCAACCTCGCCAAGTAATGGTCAGTGTTACAAATTGACCAGTTAGGCCAAAGTTATGAATTGCCTAAAAAAACCTTAGAAAGTTTTTCTGCAGAAAAAGAATGAAAGAATTTCTGCAGAAGAGCTAACCACAGACAAATAACACCTATTAGAGCTCTCTGGTGGGAAATAAAAATACTATCACCTGCTAGTCCAGGAGGAGATAATGAGAAGATGTTTAGACCTGTACAGTGGTTGGATATTCCTGCCAACTGAAATAGCTGCGTACATATTGTAAAAGGGTTGTAAATACTATCAACCTAAAAATCAACCTCAGGTTTGTATGCTGCTCATTTCATTGTAAAGATAAGAAACAAGACAACCTGCAGTATATAATTTATATATATTTGCTGACTTGGGCTAACGTATTTTTTTTGGCAAGGAAAAAATGGTTTGGGATAAATTCCCTACAAATGGGGAAGGTAAAGCAGTAAGCTTGATTAAACTCTGTAGTGTTAAAACTCACGCAACCACATGAACTCAGGCAAAAGTCATGTCCAGTGGTAGGTGTTTGAAACAGCATTGCTTCTCCAGGCTCTTGGGTAACCACAGAACCATAAAATCAGGTATATGCCAACAAAGTTTGGCATTAATATGAAACAGCATTGATTTTAGTTGACACTCCTGGGACATATTGTACTTGAACACTCAGGCTCCTTACTCCTCTACATTTGGTCAACAGAAAGGCAGTTTCCAGACATGGCAAGTGCCAACACGAGCAGTATCAGGCCATAACTGAATGTCACATTCGAAAGAGGCTAATGGCACATGGCACACTTCTGCTTTTGCACGATCAGCCAATTAATTCAATGCACAGTATAAAGCTGAAACTCAGTAGCAATTCTCTGCAACTGTTTTTAAATGTTGAAGCAACATCCCGTCTAAATTGGAATCCTGTTTCATTATTTTCTTCCTTCTTAAACTGCTCTATGATTAAACCTATCTCTTCTTAGCTTCCCATGCTTAAAAGCTGTTTTTCAGGAAGTTCTTCCACAAAAATTGTTTTCTACTCTAAGGCTGACAGCACCCTGGCACTATTATAACTACATGCTTTGAAAAGGTGTTATGCAGATATATAAAGAAGTTTCCCAAAGAGCATGCAGTGTGATTGCTTACTGCAGAGCGTAGCTTTTATCACTTTCAACTTAATCAATTCACTTATTTAATAAACTCCATTAAATCTTGACATGTGTAGATTTCTTGAGGACTTGCTCTGCTGAGTTTACCAGCTCCATTGGCATCTGTTTGTGACTTCAGTCTAATCATAAGTAATTTTTTTTTCTTATTATTGAAGCTTGATTGTATATCAGTATTTTTTAAGACACTTGGCATGTTTAGTAACATTTGATGGCTATTATTCTATCCTTTACTTTCAGGGATCAAGAGACTGAAAGGGTTTATTACACTACTCTTTCCATTAAGCTATTCCTCATTTTTCCTATGCACCCCCTTCTCCCCCAAGCTAGGGGACGTGTTCAGTGCTCATTCAGCTCAGTGCATCACAAACTTAACTACTTAATTTCTGGTCTACAGTGATGCTAATCTGGAGAGCACAGATTTTAATAGCTGAATCAGTGTTCCCATAAGCACTCTTCCAAAAATAAAGCAGTATTTTAGTTTGTACATTCTGGTCTGGAGTTTTATTTTAGTACCTCTTTACTTTTAAAGGTAAAAGATATAAATAAATAAAAATACATAATGCTTGAAAAAATAACTTCTTTGCCAAGGCACAAAAATCCTTGCACCTCTTGAGTAGGCTGGGTTTCAGGCAAGGAGCCAATAATTTAAGCTACATGTTTTAACATGAAATACCCTTTTTGCAGCACCCTGTATGTGCTTCCCAGAGAGGTTTAGATCAAACCAAGAGACCCAAGGGTCATCCCCACACTGCTCTATGTATTGTGGCCATTCCAGTATCATCCTATTATTTGAGGTATTTTCACCTGAGCATTCTACTAAGAGAATTTGTTTGCCCCAATGCCTCTGAATTTGAGACCCTCTGAAAAGTGAAAAAAAGTCATCTTTTGCTCTGTATTTAAACCATGAGTCATAGGAACAACCCAGTGCTCAGCCTAGGGAGTGCAGTGACACAGCAAGTGCTGCGTGCATTTTGGGAGCTCATGTTGGCCATACTCAGTAAATGATCTCTAGAGAAATCTCTCAAAGTGGCTTTGGTTTCACCAGCTTTAAACTTCTGACAGAGAGCTTGTTTTGTTCTCTATTAGTGGAAGAAGAATTCTCAGCAAATACCTATTACTAAGATTGGTTCACTGCCTACCACAGTCGCAGTGGCTCTCACCTGCATTACTGGTGAAGGAAGCAGCATCATCAGCACCATGGGTTTCCCCGGATGAAGCAGATTCTTTGGCTTGCAGGTGTGAGGACCTTTTCATTTGCCCCTACACAGGAAGGTGACTGTGTGAGACCAGTGACAGGAGAGGACAGATGGCCACTTTTCCCTAACAAAATAAAGCAAACAAAATGAAACAAAACCATGGCCACCAGTGGAACAAACAGGGTCAGCCTGCTCACATCCTGCTCTTCCACAGGGACAGACTGCACCAACAAGAGCTGATGCTGCCTTCTCTCCTTTGCCAAATGAGATGGCAACTTCCACCAACATCCCAGCTGGTACTGCGGGCACCCCTGCCCCAACATCACCACCACCTCCCTTCTTTTGCTGTGCCCCCTCCCTTTCTCAGGCACATCTTAAAGTTTGTTAGAATTAATTTGCACCAGTGTCAGAGGGCACCAACAGCAACAGCTGCCACAAACTGATGGCTACAGAAGAGCACGAACGAGCTGCTCTCAGATGATCTTTCCCGAGGTGCTTTCTGGCCTCCAACTACGTGCAGCTCAGGGGATTTTCTGATCTGATGTTAATGGCAGCACAAGGGAAAAAAATGAAATTGTGGAGCTCACTGTAAACAAGCTGCTCTCAGATGATCTTTCCTGAGGTGCTTTCTGGCTTCCAACTACGTGCAGCTCAGGGGATTTCCTGATCTGATGTTGTTAATGGCAGCACAAGGAAAAAAAATGAAATTGTGGAGCTCACTGTGGCTTCTTTGATCTCCTGACTTGTCTGTGCTAGGCTGAGCCTAAAGCAGAACATGCCCAAAGCTGCTCTAACATCTGCTGGTCAAGTGCAGCTCCCAGGAGAGTGTCAACCTGCTGCCCAACATGCAGTGCTAGTCCTAGCAAGCATGGCCAGTAGAATTTGCTGGATTTACTCAAGTCCTACTTTGATTTAAAACTTAGGAAAGAACAGAGAATTAAATAGGCAGATGGGGGTCATTCCTGCAGCACCCCATTCCTCAAGGTTAAATGCTTTCTTCCTGCATCAACAAAAGCAAATTTCCAATGCACCGTCCCCCACATGAGCAGCTGACAAGGGAGCTCAGTAGCAGGGCTGTGGGATGCCTTGGAATGACTGACCCACAATGATCTGATTTTTACCTCCTTGGAAATGGCTACTCAGAAAAAACAACAAAAAAAGTAATTTTATGGACCAACCAGCCCAAGGCAACAAAACACAAGCATATTCTGTTGCTGTGCTATAGGATCCAATACCACTATTTCAAGATGAAATTGTTTTACTTCAGAGCTCAATCTAACAAAAAAACATAGAATACCCCTTTCTTGGATAACTGCATGCATTAAAAACTAAGCTCAAGAGGAAGATCACAACTGAACAGGAGGCAAGGCAGCCAATCCCAAAGGAAAAAGCAAAAGGAACATTTTTTTCACCCTCATTTACACAGGCTTAATGAATTTTACATAAGAATGATACAAAATTGAAGACAAACAATGAAATACAAAGAGATCAAGATACATGATGAACCAAGAATTCATGCATAATGTACAATATTTCAAAGGTATGTAAAAAGACAGTGTGAGAATCAGATTGTTTTGGTAGACACAGTGCAGGGCGCTTTGAAAAGTTTTCCACCATATGGAGCCAGGAGAGGAAGGGCCATCAGGGCACATGGGATTTCCTGGCTCCAAGGGGACAGGAAGGATCGAGTGGTTTAGAGGAGTCTGGTATCACCTTACATTCTTGAGAACTGTTTTGATGGTTTGCTAATAATTTTCTCTAGAAATACTTGCATACCTTGTTACGACGCTTAGCTGATTTAAAGATAATTAATGACCTATTAAAATTCAGCCTTGCTGAATTTAGCCATTCCTTGGGATGTTGTTAACTTAGATCTAAAGTAATTATGTAATTGCTATTTCTTAACCCTCCTGTTCATCACATCATCCTAGACGGAGTGAAGAACCAGGCTACTCTCAGACTTAAATCTGTCCAGAAATCATTTAAGGAACATTGAATTTTCAACTTCTTTTCTCCCTTATATCAAAAAGGCTTTACTACCTAAGTCATGCCTAGATCTGCAAAGACAAATTTCCTCTAAGGCTACACAGTACCAGACAACTTTGCCACAAAAACAATCTGATAGATCTAGAAAATTCCAAAGGAAAAAGAAATCCAGAAATCTTCCTAGTGTAAAACCTACTATTCAGTAAACTTGTTATTGAAGAGGATATCACTAATTTGAACTGGTGGATCTGCCAATGATAAGGAGACATATCCTGAAATCAATTTTTGAAACAAAATATGTAAGTCTAATCACTTTATTTCCATGCTTAACAGGTGCTGATACCAGAGGGAAAATACTAAATAGCATATCACACCCTTGAGAAGCATGTAAGATATTTATCTGCCTAAAAGCCATGGCATAGTTGCATAAAGAAAAGGTTGTGAATATAAATGGAGAAGAAAGAGCACCAGGCTCGAGGGTGAAATCCTGATGCTGCTGCTGTCTATGGCATTTGAAGTGCATCCCTTCCCAGAAGGCCCACACTGTTCTTCCAGGTCTGAGTGGGGTCTTTCCATTTTATAAGCAGGGTTTTGTTCAGGTCTTTTCTCCTACACCTCTGCCTTCTGCTGCAGTGGCTGCTAGGACAAAATCCCAGCATTTAACCCTGCTTTTAACCAAAGCCAGTCTTGCCTCCTGCCAGGCCTGGGAAAGATACAGTTCTGGATCCAACAGAAGGGCTTTGCAGACACACGGGTATAACCACAGCAGGTGAAATACAGAGCCAGTACAAATAAAGTAGCTGAAAATAACAGGAAACAGAGCTGTGTGCAACCTTGCAGCACGCACAGGGCACGTGGATGCATCCAAATCCAGGCTCAACTGCTCCAGCTGTACATGTCAGCCGAGTCCTGTGCATGCAGATATTCAAAGACTGACACATTCTCCTTCACCATCTCTCTCAACTACTTTATTCACCCTAAAATACAGTTACACAGCTGCCGTTCCACTGTGAAAAGATGAAAGATTAAGCTGGCTTCCAGCTGGATAAGAATGGCAAAGTGTGCTACCCATAAGTAAGCTCTATATTCATGGCAGAATATTTAAAATGACCCTTGTATCATAGGAAGGGATTTAAAAAAGAAATCCGTAACTGTAGGAATTAAGAGCATCTCTCACATTTGAATTTCCTAGCTGATATTTGGTTGGGCTTGAGCAACTGTCACACAATAAACCCATTAAAATTCTGTGGTTAATTTATTTCTACAGTATTAACTTTCCCATAACTCATGATGGATATCTTGAGCTTGGATACTTCTTATATGAACTTCTGACAGTGATAACTTGCTTTTTGTCATGTGTTTCCTGTGGAAATGTTATTTTCTTAACATATAGAAGAAAAAGTAATTTTAAAATAAATTTGCGTAGAGATTTTGACTTTGCACAGTTGCAACCAGAATAGCAAATGATCCAAATGATCATCTTCCTCCCCCCCGCCACCCATTTATTTGATTATTCTGGTTTGTATTTCTGGGTGGAATTCAGTAAACCAGAACCTAGGAAAATATACATCCCACTGCCAAAACAAATTCTCTCACTCCTGGATCCATTCATTTCCTAGACAATAGGTGGGTTCAACAGGGAAACAAGGAGTCATTCCCTTAATATTGGCAAGCCACTAACGAGCTACCATGCATCACACTGGCCCAGCCAAGCTGTAGCTGCTTCCAGAACACCCGTATTTGGGCCAGATACAATTAGGGTTATGGAAGGAGGGAATAGGAGTGGTGTCAAAACGAGGAGGGAGAGGCACATTCAGGGAACGGAAATGCCTAATACAGACTTTTTACATTAAATAGTGTTCAGCTTTGTGCAATAACAGAGGAAGCTCCCAGGTTCCCCAGGAAGGCTGCCTGGTCCTTTCAATGGGCGGAAGGGCCAGAGCTTAAAGCATTTAACAAGCAGTCCAATTTTTAGCTCAGTGTTTGACCACCTTTACGATCCTAAGCAGGTCACGTCGCTTCCCTGAACCTCACTTTTCCTTCTACAGCACTGCAGAAACATTTCAGCTGCACAGCTACGTGCAGCAGGACAAATACATTAATGAGGTAACTTCATGTTTCTGAATATAAAGTTAAAAAAGGGCCAAAATTCAATGACTTGGGCAGGCTGTACGACTGAATTACTGTGGGCTATCACTAAAGCAAAATATCCAGAAGCTTCACAGTGCAGCGAGCTAGCAATTGAGTTTGCAATGTGATCATTGACCTACAGGCATGGGAACCTTAGCCCATCTGGAAAAACACCTGCCTGCACTCCAAAAAGCAGAGTTAAATGCTGGAGCTCCGCTGCAGAGCAGGACATTGCTCTGCATGGGCAGCAGCTTGCAGAAGGGTGTGGAAAGACCTCATTTCCAAAGAGCCGACCCCATAGAGTCCCCACCACCACAAAGCAAGGCTCTTCTCCCTCCTTCCCCAGCTTCCCTCTGGTGAAGGGTGAACTTTGTTTCTGGCCAAAGGATAGTTATTTCTTTAAAATAAAATTTAGTTTAGGGTTTCTTTTTTTTGGGCCGGGGGGCAACAACTAGGACTGAGTAAAAGAAAGAAGCTTGCAGGCTGCTAAGTTGAAGAGCTGGGGTTATGTGACTGCATCCCAAAGTAAATAATAACCCTCTGCACTCACTGTAGATAATACAGAGCTGTTTGGGTATTCCTTATCAGCTGATCTTATTAGGCATTTTACTAACAGATATTGATTAGTAATCTACATCAGCTGGTTAAACAGCAGTTCAGCTAATACTGCTAAAATTTGTATCTAGAGGAGAACAAAGAATAACACATATAGGCACATAAAACTGCTATAGGGAATAGTGATCTAGTACTCAAACTACAGCATTAGAATACAGTATTATGAATTGCTACTCAATGCTTTATAGTAATGCAGTTTTAGAAGTGTGTACATTTGGTTAGTACTTGAAAACTCAGGGATGCAGAAAGCAACAGTAATACACCTTTCCATTTTAGGAGGTGAAGAAATGGCTCCTACAGCTAGGATAGCAGGGTGGGTTTTTCTTTTAGAGAAAGAAAAGGGTGTGGTGGTGCCTTAGAGACTTCCTGTTTGACTCACCACTCTTTCCAATCCTCCATTGATTCTGAAAGGCTCCCTAATTCTTTTCAGTGAAGAATCATCCTGTTCCAGTTGCCTGTGACTTGCCTGTTAGCAAGTATGAAAACAAAACCCAGTTGCTATCCTAGAGTTTAGGCTGGCATGAAGGGAAAGCCTACTAGACAAAGCATTCAGCAACCATCTGCAAGAAGAGAACCTGTCACAGGTTTTAGAGAAAGCTGCATTAATGCCAAACTTTCTGTTGCCAGTAAGCCCTCACATAGGAAACAGCGATTTTAGCTTGAGGTGTTGTGGAGGTTCTGAGTTGGGTACATAATGAAAACCTGGGGGCTACCAAACTCTTGGTGTTTTTTTTTTTTTTTTTTTTTGAAACCTTTTCCAAGGCACTTGAGCTGTATTAAGATACTCAAACCTACTTTGGCAGAACTGCCAAGCTCAAAACTACAGTGCTTGGAAACACACTCCTTAACTCTTCACTAATCCAGCTCCACAGCAGCCATCCGAGTCCCTACCCAACAGAAAAAACAGAGCTGCAGCCAGTTGCTTTGCCTCCTTCTGCAAGAGACCCCAGGGAGGAAGAGCCCATTTCATTCCCACTATGGACTCCAGCCCTAGCCATGGACTTTTCCTATAAGCTTTTGGCAGCTCTGCTGGGGTGTAGCAGGAGGGCAACTTGCCAAACCTGATGGCACAACAGGTCAGGCCTGCTTTCTCTTGGAGTAAACACAGTTAGATGCCACAAAACACTAACCAGCCTGTTGTTTCCAAATAACAAGGACTATGATGAATACACTGCAGATAAACTTGCGCTTTGAGTCAGCTTGCTTGCTAAATTTCTATTCCAGTTTGCACTTGGGCCAGCTGCCCTAAAATAAGTTTGGCTATGCCTGTCCTTAGGTGCAGATACTGCTCTGGTAAGGATAGAAATGGGACATTTTTCCCTATATGTCCTAGTTAAAAGACAGGCCACCCAAGCAGATGCACTGCTGTGTGCTCCCCACTGCTACAGCTTTTATGGAAACTCAAAGGAGTCACAAAAATAAATAAATAAAAGCAGCACTGGGCTGCTGGCCCAGGAGCACACAGGCTGCTGGCACCAGGACAGGGGGAACATGAAGGCCTAGGCACACACAAGAGAGTTGCCTTAATTAAAGCAACTAAGTGTGCCCAAGCTCTCAGCACAGGCCTCTCTGGCTGTAGGACAGCACAGAGAGAGAAGTGACCAAGAGGTCACTGTCTAAGGCTTCATAAATGAGAAGAGGCACCTTTTCTGTAGGGACAGCAGAGCACAGTGCATGTGGTAGTTCACTTCGGATGTCCCCAAGCTCTTGGGCACCTCCAGGAGGTGCCAGCAGGACTTTCTTTCATCAGAGTCCAAAGCCCACCTCAGACCTTACTTAGACTTACACTGCATCTTGCATCACATGTTTTTCTTTAAAAAACAAAACAACAAACTTGTCCTAAAAGCAGAGGCTTGGCCCCTCTCCTCTGACTGCATCCTAGTAACTGCAGCTTCTTTTCCAGAGGAATTTAAAAACCCAAACAAGCTCCTATCTCTCAAGGCAAACAGCAATAGGCACAAGAACTGAGTCTTACCTTTGCATTAAGAAAAACATATCTTCTTTTTATAAGAACTCATGCTTTTATAGCTACACAGCCACCTGAGGGGTGCTTACCTTGCCAAAGTCAGCCAGCAAGGGAGGACACTTTCCTAGGGCCTTGCCGCCTGCTTGTGGCTCCCACAGGAGCTGCCCTGGCCCTCCCCATAACAACCTCAGGGCCATCCTGAGCCCTGAGCAGAGACAGAGAGACAAAGCCCTAAGCTCCAGGACTCTGCAGCCCATAGAGAGCCAGACCATCCCAGCAGCCCTTATAAAAGCAGCAAGAACAACCCCACACACCCTAGATAGGATCACCTGAAGCTGATATTTATCCCTCAGGAGCTGCCGATCACCCCCAGGTGTTGTCAATCAGCCCTCCAGGTGTTGTCAATCAGTCAATCACCCCCCACTCCCAGCACCAATAAGAAGCAGCTGCAGGCACCAGACAAGTTTTAGAGACTGCCAAGTGCTAGACTGGATGAGAGGACATGCTGGTTGGATGCTGGTGAGTGTTTGTTACCACATACCCTAAGGCTACTTTGGGAGAGGAAAGTTAGTGGTTTTATATGTGGAAGGTAGTAGTATACAGCTCCTTGGGGTGGTCTGTAGTGAGGCTGGGGCTGCTCTGAGGTGTCCTGGTTTCTTTGTGCAAGGGAAGACCTGCTGGCCCCAGTCCAGGTACTGTTAGTGCTCTGGTGATGGCTTGATGCCTCCCCTGTGAGGTTTGTGATGACTCATAGAAGGGTAAGAGCCCAAAGCTCATGCTCCCCCATTTGGGGGCTCTGGGGTGGCTTTGCAGCACTGCTGCTCCCTGGGCACTGACTGCAGCTTCCTAGCATGGTGTTCCTACCATGGCTTGTCCTCAAGAGACCACCCTGCAGGTGAGCACAGCTTGTGGAACAGCCCCTGTGAGCACTCAACCCCTTTCTGGTGTTACTCCAAGCACTGTTGCAAAGAGAAGCCTGGCTGGGGCTTCTTTTTTTGTTGTTGCTATTTATATTTTATTAGCCTTTTTCTAGTGAAACAGGCTGGGGATGTGTTTTTGTTTCTCTGAGCTGCCACCTGCTTCTGGTTAGCTTGGAAACCTACTCTGCTCCTCTGGGCCAGTTGGTGGAGTTGAGAGGGTCTAAATCCTTGTGCTTTAATGTGAAGACCCTGTATGGTGTGAGGGGTGTTGTCCTTCTGCTCAGCCCCCTACACACCTGCATGCTCCTCTGCAAACTTCTGGGGAGCTTCTCTTGAGGCTGGGAATTGCAGTGGGTGGAAAACCTCGCCCTTGAAGGAGCAAGGTGGGGAATTCATCACTTGGTGGTTTTGGCATGCAGATCTCTAGCACTTGCAACAACTCTTACTTCTGTAAGTTGCTTTCCTACCTGAGAAAGGGGGGTGAAAGAGGGGAGTGACCTACCTGTGTGTCTTCTTTCTTTTTAATACATATATAGTGATCATTTTGCAATTTATGGAAAGCAGTACAGTTGCTACAGGTAGTTCCTGCTGGGATTGGTTTGAATTCTGCTCTGTTATGAGTATCAATTCATGCCTGTGCATGATTAAGGTAGTGGAGCAGACTTGTTAAAAGCTGAAGGACTTAAGGATAATTTTTTCCTCTTTCCCCTCACCTTTGTATAAGTGTAGGAAGATGTGGGCTGAGAGCAGACTAGCAGATGGTAGGAAGTCTATCAAACAGCACCATTCATGGTGAGAAGCCCCTGCTGGTGCTGATGAACTTGGAAAAAGGTTGAGCAGCTTCAGGTGCATCTCCCTCCCTGCTTCTCTGCTCCCCTTGTGCTGGGCAGAGTGGTGAGCAGGGCAGCAGCTCTGCCATGTGAATCATCAAGGGAAAAGTGGCAGCTGGAAAAGAGGGAAC
>NW_010580684.1:14434-26969 GCF_000705375.1 Tinamus guttatus
TTGCCGGCTGAATTAACAGGGTTGAGTTCAGATGTGCTTTAGCAGCCCCTTGCTGTAAAAGCAGGATGTCTGTGATGGACAGCTTGCTAAGGCCTATTAAGCCATGTAGCTTCTCATGTTAAAAATTGTCATTGCTTGCAATATTCCAGAGTTCTGTGCACCTGATCCTGCAAGTAACTTTGGAAGGTACTTTATTCTTAACTTAGAGCAGTAGTTTGGAGTTTAAGCTTATAGTGCTTTAATAGAGCTTGGTATTGAAGTGCTGGATTTGCACTCCACCTTCATTAGCATTTGTGGCTTTATGTTGCAATGCTGCTATGTGGTAGTTTTATATATCCCCTAGTTGACTTCATATATATTGTTGAAATTAATTCAGTGGGAAATGAATTGGCTTGTAATGAGAAAAGACTCATGGATCTGTCTTCAGGAATGAGAATTGGCATGTTAAGGTATGAATTACAGGTGATAGCATGAAAAGGGAAGAGAATTATTATTTGCTGTTCAGCTTTTTTTGACACAACACATGCACAACTTTCATGTGACAGGAAAAGTAAACAGAAGAATGTGAGAAACATATTAAACAAATGCAGCCATCTGGCAGTGTAGTGGTTGTAACACATTTTGCTCGGCTTTTTTGCCATTTTTTTGTTGTTGCTTTCCCTTGTCAGCAGTAGCAATAATGGCTCCCATAATACAATGGTGGTGGAACTAGCAAAGCTCTGCTTTGATAAAGTGATGTCCAAGCAGCAGCAATCCAGTACTGCAATACCTCCTGGAGAAGGAGAGGAAAGGAAGATCTCTTCAAAATAATGCTGGCAAAGTTTATGGTGTAGAAAGTCTGAGAAAATTACTGGGCTCCTGAGAGTAGGAGCTGAAAGTATCTTTTATAAAAGTAGCCATTGTTTTTTTTCCTTGGTGTGTGTTTGAGGTAGCTAAATATGGAAAAGCCCCCTTTTGAAGATTTAAAAGGAGGATGATAATGGGAAGCTTCACACCAACCTACCTGATGAGCTGGTTTGTTGATGAAGGTTGTGTTAAACAGGCGGGCAGTAAATGTTGTGGTTTTTCTTCCACAAAGATTTGGTATCTCCTCCCACTGATTGTTGCTCTGTTTCCACTGAGGGGAAAATCAAATGTTGTTTGAACTGGAGCAGCTGAAGATGTTTCAAGGCACCCTTTAATTCATAATAGCCTTTAAAACTACAAAGCATAGCTATAAGATTTGTCTGTAATATATTCATTGGTCCAAAGTAGAGAAAATCCTGAGTGTAATCTGGTAGCTTGTGTTGCACAGTTAACCATGAAGTATACAGTTAGCAGTAAATACCTGCTGAGTGGTAAATCAGAGGAGACTTTCAGGCTTTCCCCAAAGGGTATTTTCTAAAGTTTACACCCAAAGTTATATTTGTTCTAAAACAAAAGTCATCCAGAGGTTGCTTTTGTATAGTAATGTATTTCATGTAAAGAGATGAATCTAACAAAGTTTAAGTAAAGCACATAGGAGTGGAAAAAAAAGTTTAATGACTCTAAAAGCTCAAGTTCTGCTGGGTATAGCTAAATGAATTGGAGAACTGTAGGGTTTTTTCATAAGTTTATCTATAGGGTTAAGAGAGAATTAGTCCTAGAACAGTTTCCCAAATACAGAACCTACACTGCTGCATTCTTAAGCTATTTCTTATTTTTCAAATTTCTCCAGAAGAGGGCTCCAAGCACAGCTCAAAAGTTAGCACAATATGTAAAAAGCTTGAGAAATTTATCAGCTTCAAGAGAAAAGAAAAATCTTGCTCTCATAAAATTTGCTGAAATAACATTAAAGGATTAGATTCAAGTTTTCACCAGACGTTTCCCTCTGGGATTTTTTTGTTGTAGGTCTTGCTCTGTTTAAGATTGCTTATTATTTCAGAAGAGTTCTGCATATTTTGTGTATATCTGAGCACTTTCCAAAAAAAGTTCAAGAATTGCTTCTGCCAATTATTGAGTAGAATGACTTGTATTGGTGAGTGCTTTGTGATCCACCTATACTCTTAATCCTGACTGTTTCAGGCTATCCTTTTTTTGTTGCTGCAGTCAAAAAACTTTTCATACATCATTTGAAAGGTGTATCTACCAAAACACAGAGCTGTTCTACCAGTTATGCTATACTATTTGTCAAATGCTGCCTTGGAGGGAAGTTGGTGAATTAGTATGACTTCTGGCAGTAGCACTAACCTTTTTAAGCTGTGCTTACACAGGACTCCGTCAGACTTGGTCCTGATCAGCAAGGAAGACTTGATAATGAGTGGAAGCTGATCAAGCTGCTAGAGTTAGGACATGGCATCTAAAACATCTTTGCCACTTGCAGTGTCATCTTTCTTTTCAAGACACAGCTCAAGCAACGTGTTGGGGTGTGGGCTCTATTTCTGATGATCAGAAACTGAAGGTTCCTTTCACTTGTACTTGTGTTGAGACCAAGGTGGAGATGCTGACTTGAAGAGGCTTAGTGACTCTTCAGCTAAGAAAAGTATTTCTAAAAGGCATCTCTGTGGACTAGTGCAACAGGACCTCAATACTCTATAGAATGTCTATGTGGAGATGTGAAGCTCTGCCTTTTGCTGTCCTTTTGTTAGTGACCAAACAGGCTTTTCTTAGTCTTCTGTTATCTAGCTTGTCCTTTACATATTAGAACAGTGTCACTTATTCCTCCTGCAGCAGAGCTGAAGTCACATCTCTCTTTTTCAGCTGTTGGGTTGCACCTGGGATGGGTGAGTCCAGCCCAGATGGAAATGTCTTTTCTATCATTTGCCATGTCCTGGTGCAATGTTAGTGCACATCAATTAGCAAACTATTAGATCTTAAAGGAGTAGAAAAATAAGTGTACTTTAACCCAGGATTTGTTATTCAAGGGTCTCAGGTTTGCCTGCTGCTGCTTTGTTAGTGTTGACTTATGTGACTTGTGTTCCTTGTCAGTGGAGTTCTTAAAAAGCCTTCCTGTTTTGTATGAAGGGATGTCATTTTTTCCTACTACCTTATCCAATATTCTTGCAGCATTAATTTCCTTGTATAAATTAAAAAGGAGGAATTTAAGACTTAGTTTGGAGGAATTGATTAAAACTGTTCTAAGAAGGGGTTAAACATGAGCTCTTGAGTAGGGTGTAGAAGAATCTCTTCAGCACATGGCAGTTCATCAGTATCTCTAAACACATGGAAAAGCTGATTGTGTTAAAATACTTTGATACCTGTGAACCTCCATTTATGAATAGCTAATTGGTGTCTTAAAAGGGTCTTGTTTTAAAGGAGGTTTGGGAGGACTCTCAAAACTGAGCTACCATGAGCAGTTGTCTAGAACTTAAAATGGCCTGTGTTGCCTCAGCTTTTTCAGGCTTCACTTGATAAAGGTGCTTTTCCTAAAATTTTCAGTGTTTGGTGTTTTTAAACTAATAAGAGCTATCTCTCTTAATCTGGCCTTCTTTGTTCTGGTGCTGCTAACTGATGTTTAATTCTTTATTGGTAATTTGCAGTCTGGTATGTTATGAAGAGTAACTCTTCTATTTTTGAAGCTTAGGGGCTTACACTCTGTTCCCAAAAGTTTAAGCAAGTTTTTTGGCAAATGAGTACTCATGGCAGATGGACCTCACAGTGCTTGTCTGTAAGGAGGACTCAAAATGCTGCAAACAGCAGTCACTAGCCATGAAGCTGCTGTGGCACCATTCTGGTGGCATGCAAAGAAACATGCCTCAAGGTTGGAGCAAATTGTAGGATTGTAGGATGTAAATGATGCTCACTTGCAAGCATCTATACCTGTAAGTTGTTTTCAGCTATTACTACTAGACAAGCAGTGTGCTGGAGGTGGCTGTTGCTTTTTTTCCCTGGTTAGGTGAGTGCTCCTTATCTATTCCCCTGCATAGCCAGCAAGGTGAGCTGGAAATGCTGCTGAAGGGTTACTGATGCTGCATGTTAATGGTACTCCTCTGCTTGGGTAGTAACAAAATCCCTCGGAGGTGGAGGAGCAATGAATAATCCTCATATTGCTTCAGCTCAAGCCATAGGGTCTTTGCTAGCACTGAGCTTTGTTTGAATCTCAACAGCAAAAAGCATGTTAGAACATACTTAACATGCTGATAATTGGCTCATGTACTTTATAGACTCTTTATTGATTTCTCTTCAGTGTCTTGGCATAACTTGGAATTGCAAGAAGGGTCTGTTCAGCTTCCATGAATTAGGACTGTGATTCATAGCTTGTATAAGCATGGAAAAAATTGCAAAGTTGTCCACTGCCCCAGACTATTTTATTTTACTTAGTACAGGATGGTCTTTAAAGCATGATAAACATGTTCCCACTTTGAGCCAACTGCTAGTAATGCTTTGGAGAAACAAACCCTGAGAACAGTTTTCCCCAAGCCTCCCATTTCCCTGACAAGCTTGTTGGCTTTGAGTACCAAATAAGGCCTCTGTAGTCATGTCTCTTGACAGCCCTCTTTTCCCTGAGGGACCGCATGTTATTGAATAAACCACATGAAAATGAGAGCTGAGCATACAGCTGCTGTATAGTTGACAAAGCAGGAAATCCAAAGCATCTGGTGCTTTGCTATCCAAGTGAGAGGAGGTGGAATTAGCCCCCAGTATGATGGGCATTGCCTCCCAATTCAAGCCATTGTTTCCCAGCTCTATTGGAGGAAGCTGAGTAATTCTGGCTGCTCCATGGGGTAGGAATGGTTAGGAATGGTTCTTGACTGCAGATTGGAGGAGCTTAGTACAGTTAGGTAACTCAGGCCAAATTAAAGCACATCCGGGTTGGCTTTTTGCCAAGATAAGGCCCTTGGTGTCTCAAATGCCAGAAAGTCACGGGTATCATCCACCATCCTTATGCAGGTGAAATGCAAAAGAAACTTGGTGAAGATGATGATGAGGTTAAATAGAACAGTGTGAGACAGTTTGCACTGTAGGGGACTTTTATTAGCCTGCTACCTGAAGCCTGGGTTTGTTGTCAATGCAGGTGGCTTTATTCTTTTCCAGAATGTTTTGTGTTTTCATAATTGATGATCTGAGCTAACTGAGGCTCTGAACTCTGTGTGAATTTTGACTTGTGAATATCAATAATTTTATTACTCTATGGATATAAAGGTCTGACTAGAATACCAAAATAGACCAGTAGTTGACCACCTTTCATTAATACACAATATCATTGCTGAAAACATTAGTCAGTGGGATGATGGTGTGAATCTAGCGCAGTAAGTTCACCTTTTTGTACTCATCTCTGCTACTGTTGTTCTGAAATAGACAAGAGACTGACACTTGTTTTCTTCTTTCTGATCATTATTTTGTTCTGTTCCCTTTGATTATAAGGTCTCAATCAGAAATGATTAAGCAGAGTACAATCTCCAGGTTTTAAATAAGTCATCAGTAGCTTTCTCTAATTATTGGATCTATGCAGTTTGGCTGTAAATGCAGCTGTGTAGCATTCTGTGCAGTGCTGGTGCTGATTATTGCAATCTAGTGAGGCAGCAGCTTTTTAAAAATCACAATTTCAGATGCAGCATGTTACCAGGAAATGAGGTAAGGCTGGCAATAAAGTGACATGATTGTACCTTGTGGAAGTGACTTCTCTTGTGTAGCTCAGCCTTAGTTTTCAGAGTTTGTGGTAGCAAAACCCTCTTGCTCATCCTGACAGGGAACATGTCCTGGACTGGCATGGGTTGATGGCACTGCCCTGCTCAATGTTGTAGGTGAAGGATGCTTCCCAGCTCTGCTGTGGATATTTCTGCAGTGTACATATTGGGAGGTATACGTGGCTTCTATTACTATTATAATCTGAGCACCTTGCAAATGGCAATGGGTTTATCCTTGCTTCCCTAAAATAAATGCTGAGTTACAGCAGAAACATTATTGTGGAATGGGAGACAGCCTCCACCATGTGCCTGTTTGAATGACTCTAGTTCTATTATGTTAGTTGAGTAATGGTGTAGGCTGCAGTCATTTTGTGCTATATATTGATTCAGGAGTGACAGCTCAGTGTACTAGCCACGGATTAATTCTGATTGGTGGAGCTGGAATAAATTGTCTCCAGGCCCATCCAGCTGGTGTAAATATTTTAATAATTCTGCTGAATGCTCAAGAATGTAGTTAGGATTTGTCAAGGAACTACATAGTGCTGTTCAGCTGATAACAGTTTTTATTTCCATATAGCAGAAGCTTTAGTTAACAAGAACTGTACAGAATTCCTCTAGGTATAGGGGAAGGAGTATGTTTGTGACTGAGGTGTGTGATGGCTGCTGGTGGCATGGGGAGGAGATGGGGCTGGCAGTGTCACACATCCATGTGCGGAGCCAGGGTAGAGGGACAGGTATGTGATGTGCAATCAGGTGCCCTTCGAGTATTTGCCTGGGGGAGAGGTGTTGGGGCATGAGTTATTTGAGCCCAGACCTGCTCCCAGCAGCATGGTGTCCCCCATGGTGTCTGCTTGCAGGTAAATGTTCCCCTTTGGAGCAGAGGAGGTAGAGGAAGGACTGCCTAAAGCCTGGGCTGTTCTTGGGGATGAACTGGGTGTTCTAGTCCTGGATCCAGGCTCCTGGAAGGGCAGTGGTGCTGCTGGAGAGCATCGTTGTTGGTGCCACGCACCTAAGCACTGCAGTCCTTGTTGAACGGGTGTTGAGTATGGGTGAGGAGCCCAAAACATGAGGATCTGCAGGTTGCAGGGATTATTAAAAGCTGATGTCCAACTTTGTGGAAGAGCAGCCTCTCCCTAGTTATTAATGTCCCTCAGGAATGAGGATCCTCATCTTGCACTTGCTTTTCCCAAACGCTTTCGATGCTGTCTTGCATGAGTCAAAGGCATGAAATGTAGCATCTATTTCTTGTCTCCTGTGCGTGGGAACCAAGCATTGATTATGGATGGCTGAATGAGTCTAGATAAAATAGAAACCAACTTGGTTCTCAGCCAGAACTCATACTGAACTTGAACAAAGCCTTTTTTTCCCACTTGTTCTTGACTTCTGATTTTCTGTGTGCTCTGTGTTTGTGGAGTCTAGCTGGGATGTGAAGCAAGCAAATGTGATCACGCACAGCATGAGCAGCTCTCCCTTCTTTACCTCCAGGCTCACTGGAAGCATCAGAATATCTGTAATTTCCTTGTTCAAATTACTCTTTGTTCCATTTCACCTGCTCTGGGAAGCTCAGTCTCAGAATGCTCTCTGTTTTTTCTGATCAAACTTTCTTTCAAAGCTTCTAGAAAGTGGAAAAATGGCCACTTAGAGACAAGTTAAAACATAACTCAAGTTAAAAATAATTCATCCTCTGAGATGGGCTTCACTAAGCCTTTTTTGAAGCCTGTGGAAAGTCCTTCCCTGTTATTTTTCTTGCTGCTTATAACATTTGTTGGATGTATTTCTTTTTTGCTGGTAGATGAGAACACAGAGAGGGTTTTCCCTGCTGCACTAAAGAAACAAATGTTACTAAGGCAAGCCCCATTCCTAGAGTACTCCATGTAGGTTCTGCTTTCACCTGCAGATTACCTAGAATTACTTCAGCAGTAAATTCTAACCTTTAGTTAATGTGGTAGTAAAAAGCTCATATTTGCTTATTACTTATTCAGACCAAGCCTTCTGCATTTTGTTGTCTTCATATTAACTATTAAAATGCTGTTGCAGCTGGGAGGTGTTCTTAGCAAAACAGGCATTTATACCTCTTTAGGGAAGAATGAGGAGTGGGGCTGGTGGATGTGCCTCTGTCCCCAAAGATGTTAGTCAGGGAAATTCTACAATTCCCTGAGACTTTGCTCTCCTCTCACCTGGCTCCTTTCTCCCCCATTCTAGGGTAATCTGGACCCATGGAAAGGACAATTTAACTTCAATCAAGTGTCCTGTCTGGTTTAAAATTGTTGAGCCCTTAAAGCCAGAAGTACTGGTATTATATATATTTAGTAATAAATTTGCTGACACAGCTGTTGCATTTTTTGTCCCTTTCCATATGCTGACAAGGGAATATGAGAAAAGATCAAACCTTAACACACCAAACTAGAAAGGAAAATGGAACAAGAGAAGAGAAAGCTGAACAGAATTCATACTTTTATTTTGCAGCTACTAGGACTTCAGAAATAGCCTTTTATGTTTCTGCTGTGCTTAATGGATATATATACTAGACTAGAGCTCAGAGTCCCGTCTGGCGCTCATGGATTTCCATGTATTCAGCAACATGTCATCTTGTCAGTGAGTTTAGGCTGACAGTATGTCTAGAGCTTGTTCTCATACCTGTATCTGAACTCGCTGGCATCCAGACACAGCAATCCTTTATCCCAATTTTATAGCATGCAGGTGTATGAGACAGGCAATTGAATCCCCTGTAAGCTCGATATGTTTTCTTTCTGAGCATTCATTAGGTGCCCAGTTGCAGAATGTGCTTTTTGTCCCTGTTCTATGTTTTGGTGGGGCTTTTATCACTTGCTGTAAATCCTGATGGCTGATATCCATCAGGATGCTGCTTTGACACTGTTCATGGTTGTGCGGTCCATTGCACCCTCACTTGGGACATTTGTTATGGACACGGATGAAATCAAACCGGAGAGGCCTCTCCTCTAACTGCCCAAGTTGTATGGGGAAGGAGTGGGAAAGGAATGAGGACAAACTCTTAAGAGGTGAGGCCAAACCACATATGGTAGGAGAACTTGGTAGGAGACCTCCCTGTATGTATATATTGTGTATATATATTGTATATGCAAAAATCTCTACATATACACTTATGTTTTAACCTATCCACAGTGTAGCATAGCCTGTTGCTTATCTGTGTAGCAGCAATGTGTGCAAGAAAATGGAAAGTAAGGGTCAGAGCTCTAGAAAAAAGACCTTTTTTGGCTGTTGGTATGGAGAGAGTTGGCTCTTGGCAGGGGAAAAAAGCCAGGAATTGGTGGTATTGGTTAGTGGGATGCGTTTAGACCAGCTGCTACATGCTCTAAAGTTTTGCAAGGCTTGCTGTGTTATGTGATTTCCTCCAAGCCTCCCACCTCTGTTAATATATAATTCATAGCAGCCCTTACACCTTCTTCTTATTGCCTGCCATCTCTCAAGCCACCCGAAGTGCAAAGATCAGAGGGAAAAGGGCCTGACTTGAGGCCTTGCAAGCGAGTCATTAGTTTTCTGCAGGTCTTCTGTGCTTCAAGCAGAAACAAGGCTCCTCTGACAAGCGAGCACGCAATTCGCATGCGATGAGTCTGCTCCTAGCACAGCGTTTCTGTGGCGCTCGCATGACTCATCTGGCAGGGCCAGCATTTAAGCACTGATAACAACGAGAACACAACAGAGTGCAAGTATGTCTGACCTTTTGGAAAAGAAATGGAACAACTTAAATAGTTATTCCACACAGACAGGAAACTGCAAAAGATTGCAACCGGACTAGTGTTTGTTCTTGTTGCTGCTTTGGGAGATTGAGTCCTGCAGGTCTTCTAGACCCAAGACACTCTATTTTGCACCTGCTGGTCCCATAGATGGGCATGGGGGTGGCACAGGAGCCTTGGAGCTGGCACTCACCCTGGAGAGCTGTTGACTTGTGCTGCTCCCAACTAGCCTTTCTCAGCAGCTCTTCCTAATGCTGCTTGGAGCAACTCTAAGCAGTAATTCCCCGGGTGCTATAGCAAGTGTCCCTGCTCTGAGTGCTGCAGTGGGCTTGCTGCAGGGCTTAGCCTTGCCCTGAGCTCACCCTGCTGCAAGGGCTGCGTTTCTAAATAGCCCAGGACTGAGTCAGGCCTTCCCAGGTCCAGACTTGTCCTATGGAATGTGTTTGATTTTGGGTATGGCTCAAACGGAGGACTGAAGATTCCCTGCCTTTTCCTTGTAAAACCAGCATTGATGTGAGCACATTCCTTTGCTTTAAAAGCAGAGGAAGTGCCTGGTGCCTCCCTGCCTGTGTACGGGCTATGCAGGGCTTGGGGCCAGCTCTGCAAGGGGAGGGGAGTCTGGGCAAAGCACGCAGGGCTGCTTTTTCTCTTAAATCCCCTTGGGAAAGGAAGAAAGTTTGTGCAATGGCTGGGGTAGAGGATATGTCTTCACTCGAGCATTTCTATGCCCACTTTTGCAGTTAGTGTTGGAATTAGCTTCAGATTCAGCCCCCACCCAATTCTGCTCAACTGGAAACACTTCTCCTGCAGGTACCTGCTGATCAGCGAGTGCTGGTTAGGTCCAGTGCAGAGAAAGACTCTTCCCTTTTCATCCTGTTTATTTCCTGCTTTGCTTGCTGTGCCTGAATGGATTTCATTAATGACAAGTCTGGAGCGATCTGCCTAAATAATCAGCATGTCTTTTAATTTCCCCAGCTTCTGTACCTTTTTTTTGTAACTCTGACCTATGTGAGAGCTTGCTGGGCTGGCACCTGTATACAGGTCCATGTGCTGGTCCCCTGCTAGCAGCAAAGCTCCCTGGTGCAGCAGGGACCAGGAGGCATGCGGTGTCCCCAGGGCTTGACCGGGCAGGGAGGCAAAAGCCTCCTTTGAGGAGGGGCCCCTTGGCATCTAGACAGGCCTTGAATGTCCCCTTGTTGGGGAGGGTCTCAATCCTGGCTGTTCTGCTCTCAAAATTGCTGCATAAAATTCCCTTGGCTTGGATAAGTTTGGTGGCAAGCTTGTCATTAGCAAATATAGCATAAATAGTGACCAGGCCCCTACGGCTGGAGTGATCTAGGCAGTAAATGTCAGATTGACGGACTCGGTGCTTGTCCTGAAGCAGATGTCCAAATAGGCACGGGGCAGAGGGTGGAGTGCTGCTCTGCTCCTGCCCTTTTTCCATCTGGATCCTTCCTCTTGAGCTCCAGGTTGCCCATGGGATGGGAGCTCTCCCTGGCACTGGGCACTGCTGCTGGTGCAGGGTAGGATAACGGCACTCCCAGCGCTTGGAACTTTCCTCTTCACAATCTCCTCCTTGAGCATCTTGATTTCGAGTGTCTGTTGAAGCACCGTAAACAGATTCCCTTCAGTTCTGCAGCACTATGTGCACTGGTGCAATATATTTTGTCTACTTTAAAGCTGCTAGTGATTCATTAGTTTACAGATCCAGAAAACAATTCCAAAGGGATCACTCATCCCCCTAGAGGGGTGGGGATATTTTCAGGCTGGCTACATGGTGTTATGGCAATGTTTGTTTGAAACTCGCCTGGTTCAAATCATGTGGCAGTGATATTGCTGGAGGTTGCCAGTTCAATGCAGAATTGCACACAAATTCCATGGGTGGGAACCTGCAATATTATTAGACATAAGCTAATAATAGTTCCTCTTGACTTCTGAAATGTCAGGATGGTCCTAGGAGTAACTGCATTTTAGAAACATTAACCTTTTGCTGCCCAGGGCAGTCTGATATGCACAACATTACAGTGCACCAAATAATGCATAAAGTAACAGGGATAATGTGAGGCTGAACTCATCTCTTGGAAAGGGACTAGTTTGGAGATCTCAGGGCTTCAGCCTGTCTAGGATTGTACTATTTTTGTCCTGTGTTTTTATAGTGACCAAAAAGGTAAATTTGGGCTCCCCAGGACTTTAAGACCTAATGAACATGCTTCTGCCTCATTTTTCCCCATCCACAAAGTTTGGAAAACTAGTATAAAAATCTCTACAGCACAACTGAATCCTGCTAACATGAAGAAGCAATGTTCTGTCCCTGGAGAGGGCACAGCTGTGTCCAAAAGGTTGTCCCGAGGTTGGCTCTGCTGCACTTAAACCTGCCAGGCCAACTGCTCTAGACCAGGGACAACTGGGGAGAGGGACTCTGCAGAAAGCTCTGGTTTGCTCTATGAAGCACATAAAAAATCAACAAATCTCTAATGCTGGTGCTAGTCTAATGCTTTTCCCTGCACTAGTCGTTTACTGCTTTCCTGTCCAGCACATCAGTGAGACACCAGCAGTGTCTCCAGCTGTGGGATTTTCTGTTAGATTTTTCTGGGCTGCTGGAGGCCAGTGAGTGGTTTTGATATGTGGTTTCAGTGTGGCAGACACTGCTAAGCTTGAAAAACAAGTTTGTAGTCAAAAGATGCAAACATTGTTTTGAAATGCAGACAAGTTTTGTGATCTTTTGAGGGTGCAATTAGCAGTGTAGCTTAGAGATGCACGAGTGGGATTTTGAGAGGCCCCATGTTTGTCTCTTGCAACTTAGCTAAAGCTGATGCACTTGGTTCTTCTGTAAACATTTGTGGGACTTGTCTGAAGCCTGACCCAGAGCTGGATAGCAATGCAAATACAGAGGGGAGATAACCTATATTCAGAGTGCTGCATCTGAACTGCCTTTATAGTTATTCTGAGTTGAGAATACCTGCTGGATGCATCTTCCAGGGCACAATTGCAGCTTTCAGTGTTGTGAATAACCTTACTTAATGGTGGAAACTCACTTTCTATTTGCCACTGTTTGCTTTACTTAAGCTTCCCCTCAAAATTGAAAGGAAAAATAGCTGTGTGTCTACACAGCACTTTGCACAGGCTCTGGACAGGATGGAGTTGTGGCTCAGGCAACAAAAATCACCCATTGGTACATGTTGTCCCTGGTACTGAGAACCAGCTGGACATGCCTTGTGAGGAAATTATGGAAGG
>NW_010580684.1:27009-41675 GCF_000705375.1 Tinamus guttatus
ACTAGTTCATATCTTAATAGAAGTCCATCCATCTGCTTTATTTCTGCAGTGCATCCAGCTGCCAGCATTTAATCCCCATCCCAAAGATGTCTTTTAGTCATCTTGTGACAATGAAGATATATTTTTAGTGTGGTTGGGGAATTGTGGTTAACAAAGTGACTTCACCCAAAGGGGAAGCTTTACTGTTGCCATTTTGTTCTTGTTCAATAAACCTGAAATACGTCGTTGCCATTAATGCGTTACTAAAAGCAAAGTAAGATGGGGATCAATGGTTTTTAAAGAATATTTCTTTTCCCACCTGGGTTTCTGTATTTCAGGAACATGCTGTCATTTTTCTTTGCCATGTGAATTAATTTAAATCATAGTTATAAGTATTTTAAGCATGTTCCCAAATTTAAGAATAAAAGCAGGAAAGATGAGTGTAGTCAGTGAAATATTAACCAGGGCTACTCAACATCATATGAACCTGTGCATGGAGGCTCTTTTCAGTCTCCTGTTAAATAATTTGCAGCAAGCTACTATGAAAAGATTTCCTTTTTAATAGCAAAAATTCAAACCAGAGGTTAATCCCAGCTGTTATTAGAATTAGGCAATTGAATATTCAGTTGGACTTCTGGGTGAAGTTCTCAAGTATTGTTAGCACAGTACAAGTATATTTTTCTTGGACTTTTTTGTTTTGTCTCAAGATGGTGATAAAAAGATGCTTTTTTGAACTTTACCACTTTGGTTTTTTATTTGAGCAACAATTGATATAACTAACAAATCCAAATTGTGTTTGTATCGCAAGTTGTTCAAACGTTTTGCTTATTTTCTGCTTTTGATATTTATGGTATTAACATGAGATAACAATCTTTTTTACACTGAGGAGTCTTTGCAACTCTAAATTAAGATTTTTTTGAAAATAAAACTGCCTGGAAAGAGGGTAGACCTCCCAGAGTGTTTAGGAAATGAGCATGTGTCTCTGTGACCTTGCTATTCTCCCACCTCGAAACCTGGTGAGGGGCAAACCTGCTCACAAAATCATCTGAGCTCTGGCAGCTTGCTTGGCATTAGTGCAGTGCCTTCAGAAAAAGCCTTTTCTGCAATCTCTGCTCTCAAGGACATTAAAAAAAAAAAAGGCAATTAGCTGACCGGCCTGAAACATGTTTTGTTTCTGTTAACTAAGGCACAAAAATCCCAGAACTTAAATCTGGGTTTTGGAATCGAAGTGATTTGAGGAGAGAATCTTCGTGCAGTAGATAAGTGAAATGAAATGTAGATGCTTTAGTTACCCCAATTAAGAATGTGTGCTGTGTGTACATATTGGATGTGAAGTTGTATATGAATATGGTAGTATCATATAGACATAAATAAAATGTAGGTCAGACAAAATCAGACCTAAGCTTTGGAGGGGGTTTGAGTCACACTTCACTGGCTGCTTTTACTCCCAGAGGTTATAGTTGGTTTGTAACTTATTATTCTCTTAACTTATGCTTGGGCCTTAGGGTAAAGCTTCTGTATTGTTTAAAATGAGTTCAGAGTCGGTCGGGTTTTTTGCTTTTACAGTGCTGAGTCCAGTGAACTTTTTGCATAGAAACAGCCTTGGATCATGGTAATGGGCTTTATGTTTTGAGTCTGTTTTTACTTCTGAACACGCTCAAACTCTCATCTCTGATATTTAAAAAAGTGATCAAACGAGGTGTTTTGAAGAGTAAGTGATGGAGTGTCTTTATGTGTCTTCAAAGTAACCTTGTCTAGCTGTACAGCAGCCTCGTAAGAATTTAACGAATATGAATGCATGATGAAAGCAGGGCAGAAGAAACAGCCACATAAATCAGGTGTGTGCGTGGAGTAGTCTGAAGGACTGTAGTTTCAGAAGTAGGAACAAAAATGCTCAGGTTTGATGGCTTTTGAAATGTCTGAGTGTTATCCAAGAGGAGCATTACTCTGCACTGTGTTATTTCTTTTCTTCCCCCTTTCTGCTTCCCAGCGAAGGGATCTAGATCTGATGATTCTTAATCCCATGAGTGGTCCCTGTTAAGACATGCAGCCTCACAGAGGAGTTTCTTACTGAACAAACAGGACATCCAAAAGGACCTGGGTCTGCAGAAACTGTGGCAGTTGTCACTAAAATTCTGGAAATGCTTGTTCCCAAGAGAATGCAGATCAGAAGGCATTTAAAGTGAGAC
The DNA here is from genome assembly GCF_000705375.1 of Tinamus guttatus. The sequence goes on from NW_010580684.1 coordinate 29,178, forward strand.
TGAAAGCAATGTGTTAAAGTATTTGCTGATCTTACAGCATCATCAGATGTAACTACATGCAGAGCAATAGAGCAGGCTACCAAATGGCATTTTTCTTTTCCCTTGTGGTGCAAAGTTGGAGCAGAGCATTGTATATAAAGCAGGAAACAGAATGTGTTTCTTTTTTCTTCTTTTAAATACAGCGACATGTCCTCATTTAGACCTAATTTTAATTCCTGTAACATTACTTGTAAGAATGTCTAAAGTCCTCAGAATTAATTTGACTGGAAAAATTCCAGAAGGACTTTCAATTTTTCCTCATTAAAAACATTATAGATGTCTTAATTAGGGACTGTTATTAATGGTAATATTACTCAATTTAGAACTACACACTTAAGATGTGGTTACCTCTAGCATGATTAGTCAGAGAAGCTCTGCTATGCAAGGATGCACACCAGAATTTTGAGCAGTTAATATTTAGTTAGATGCTCAGCTGGCTAAACTCTGGCTACAGCAGTCTCAGCACAGCTAGACCAGTGTATTTTAACTGAGGGTTTCATACCTAAAACTATAATTTTTGGTCTGTTCTCCATTTTTTCCTCTCTTCCTTTCTTCTACTTATTCTTCCTGTCTCCCCCCCAAATTATGTATGTAGAGTAGAATAAAATTACGAAGCAATACACATGCTTGACTTAAATATAAGCTGTTTAACTACTGAAGTCAAGCTGGAAGCCCCTCTGTACTTGTATTTCTCTCATTCCCCATGTAATCCCAGGAGAATTTCTCTGAGTTAAGTGAATGTGCTTGTGATTTAGGTGGTACTTCAAGGACCTTTTCACAGTGCCTCTGACTCTAATGGGCTCTCAAGCCTCACATTGTGGTAATTTGCTCTCCTTGTTGAAGTCCTTTTGCTACTCTGAGAGCAGAATTAGGCACAAGATTTCATCTTCTTGCTAGAGGCACATCTGTACAAACTCTTAAAGTACTCTGTAGTGCTTATTGTGTGTATTTTCAAGGTTGAAAGATGAGAAGGAGGCATGTGGATTTACTCTATCTGTGCCAGGTTCATTAGGATGTAAGGACCTGTGGTAGGTCCCTGTTTATAATCACTGGTTGCCATTCCCACTGGATGACTCCCGGGTTGTGGTTGTGCTTGGGAAAGGCCATTGGCTGCATTGGCTATTGCGTGCTGCTCTGTGGGGAGCTTAAGCAAAATAAAGTGTATAGTTTATGATTATATATGATTACAGTTTATGATGAGCAATGACATCTTATACATTTATAAAAACAAAAGCAAAAAACTTCATTTTAAATGCCTTGAAGCGTGTTGTGTGAATGGAACCGAATGTAACACATTTTGTTCCTTAATCATCGCAGTATTCAGATTTTGTTTTAAAGCACTTTGAATGCCTAAAACACTCCCTTAGCTGTGTAGATGCTTATCTGAATGGTAGGAGAGATGGTCCTGATAGGAATTGCCTGAATTCCTGAGTTGTCATCTTGGAGGTAGCCTGGCTGTGAAATGAGCAGTCACCCTGCATTCAGGTTGAGATGGACAGATGTGCCTGAGGCTGTAGGAGCCGAAAGCATCTGGATGTATAATTAGTATATGGGGTAGTACTGAAGTCTCAAAATGGTACAGACATTTGCATCTGTTTGCTGATGTATATAGTGACGAGTTACTTGGGGTAGTAGGGTGTGAAGCTTAAAAGGAGCTTAATGGCTTTTCCTTTAATAAATCATTGACTACAGGAGTGTCATATTGTATTAGCTTGTGATTTCGTAAAAGTTAAGATTGAACATAATGTTGCATATAATTCTAGAACATCTGGTAGCAATATCTAGTAGCAGCTGTTTAGTACCTGAAATATAAACAAAGCATGATTTTATCCATAGTTGTCACAGTTAATTATCCTGGAAGTGCTGGTTTTAGAATAGGTGAACCAAAAAGTAGGCCTGGTCAGGAGAAAGGGGGAGGAAGGCAGTTGTGTTCGAGCTGTATAAATGGAGCAGAGGAGCATATAAAGTCTGCTGGACTAAAAACAAGAGGTACATTTATAAAAATCTTGACTCAAACATCACCTCAAGTCTAGGGCTACAAGGATGATCAGGGGCCTGGAACATCTGCCCTATGAGGAGAGGCTGAGGGAGCTGGGCCTGTTCAGCCTGGAGAAGAGAAGGCTGAGAGGGGACCTGAGCAGTGTCTAGAAGTACCTCAAGGGAGGCAGTGAGGAGGATGGGGTGGCCTCTTTTCAGTGGTGACCACTGATAGGACTAGAGGAAATGGCTGGAAACTGAAACATCAAAAATTCCATAGGAACTTAAGGAAAAATTTCTTAACAGTGAGGGTGACAGAGCACTGGAACAGGCTGCCCAGAGATGTTGTGGAGTCTCCTTCTCTGGAGATCTTCAAAACCCGCTTGGATGCAGTCCTGTGCCACGTGCTTTAGGTGTCCCTGCGTATGCAGGGGGGTTGGACTAGATGATCTCTAGAGGTCCCTTCCAACCCTAAGCATTCTATGATTCTATGAGGAGCAATGCTAAAATGAATTTCTGTCCTTAAATACACTAGTGCTTTGCAACTGAAGTGCATCCTATTAACATAACTTTGAACAGAGATCACAACTTTCATACTTTTTCATTCCGCAGTCCTATATGAGAAATTTTCCAGTGCGTTGACTGTGTCAATGTAATGTATAATCACATTTCCCCGAGCACTGGAAGGAGGAGAGAGAAGGAAAACGAGTGCTTTCCCCTCTGTAGTTCTTGGCTTCTTTTGCTCTCCTGTTCTAACTTTGTTTTGAAGGAGATCACTAGCTCAGAGCAGCCCACCTGAGCAAAGTGCCTTTTCCACTGCCTTCCCCTTTTAAACCCTGTAGAGGTGCCCTGGGCTGCTCTAGCTTTTCCTCACAGTGGTTAATGCCACCCAGAGACCCATTCTGAAGCTTCGTGTTTGGGGCTTTTCCTCTGTGCCCTGGGTCCAGAGCAGATCTGTTAACTGAGGGCAATGGATGATGTGACACTGGCTGCACCTGCTGAGGATCCCCTTCTAATGTGGAAATATTCCTGTTTTTTGGCATAAATGTATTGAAATACTTCAAACAGGAACAAGGCCAAGTGGCAGAGCATAGTCAAATTGCTGCTGCTTGCTATGTTGGTATAAACTTCTTTCGCATCCTTTGCTGTAAGGAGCAGAGGTGTTAACCAAGTCTGTTTAGCAGTGCTTGTGCTGCATCCTGACCCTGTAGAAGTCAATGGTGCAATAAACAAAGGGGCCTGAGTAATATCACTTCAAGGATAGGTTTTTATTTGACACATGAATCAAGTAGCCTTTTTTCCCTCTGTATCTGCGATAAGGATCCCTGGTGAGGGCAGGCAGTGGGCTGTGATACTGGCTCCTTTTTCTCTTTTCACTTCCTAGGAAGGACACAAGAGGACTCCTTAAGAACACGAGCACAATGTAGTTTGTTTCTATCTGGGGCATTGGTTTTCTTTTGATGTTTGTTTATTTCCAACAGTGATTAAAAGTCACCCTTCCGGCATCTCGATCTGCCTAGCGTGAGCCTGAATGCATTTGTTGCCAAGCGAGTGGATCTGCGGCTGTGTGGGCACAATTTCTGATTTATACTAGGCAAATTTAAGTAGAAAAATTCCTTTTTCTGTTACAGTAAAATGACACTTCTGATGGATGAGTCAGATTTATCTATAAGTTGATTTGAAATGTTATGCGGTATGGGTGTTCAAATGCAAATAACTTATAATCATAGCCTCATGCTGAAGGATGGTAAATATCCATAATTTCATATTATAGTTCATTATAGATGACTTTCTGGCTCTAGTGGGCTGTTAGTAAGACTCTGTTGGCCTCAGTAATGCTTTCTCTTTAAGAATTGAGATTTCATCATTTTATTTTACTTGCTCTATTTTTTTATTAATCTAACTGCATGATAACTTTACAGGGTATCTTTTATTCTGAAGACTTTGAAAGGCATCACAAACGGTGACCTAAATACTTCAATTAAGTCATGAAATCTAAATTTCTTGTGCATATGTAGGATCCTTGTGTTAATTTCAAAGCGTCTGCAGGTTCTTGGCTTGGCTGTGCACAGTGTGTTCCTTGGCCCCTGAACCTTAGCTGTTGCTGAGTGGGATGTGATGCTGTTTGGAGGAAAAAATACTGACTAGGTACCAGGAACTACAGCTTGAACAGGAGAATTCCCTGGCTTTAACCAGTTAGGGTGTTCTCCTGGAAAGGGAAAAGTATGGTTTTGAATCCCTTTTGGGAGGAAACTGCTGTTGTCATCAGACAAGTAAATAAGGGAGTTGTGATATCGCTACCTTTTCATCTTCCTCTCTTGCTTGAAGAAGCTGATTCTTTGAATGAAAAGCGATCATTTACAGTGTAAGGTGATGATTCTAACTCTGTATCCTGACTCAAGGAGCTGCTTCCTGCAAGTGCTGGGGCTCAGCACTGATCTAGCACAGAGGGCCACATGTGGTGGCCTGTGTCTATATGATGGCATTGCCTTTGCATGCAAGATGGGGTGGCAGTGTGCAGAATGCCTGTTGGAAAAGGTTCCTGCCAGTGCTAAATCCCACTGCACTGGGCAAAAAAAAAACTGCCTAGGGCAGACCAAAAGTTCTTATGCATCTGGCTGTCCACTAGCATATTTACTGTCTCAGTTCTGGGCCTCCTGGACCCAAGTTGTGCCCAGCACTCCCTGTGCAGAGACTAGGGAATGCAAATATCCCTGGGTTCTGGGATTGCAGCTCTGTAGGAGCTGGAAGGTCTCAATGCTCAAGCTCTTTGCAGGCAGTGGTGGTTGTGAGTCTCAAACCTGTCAGATGTTTAAGATACAAGCCAAGTACTGCTCTGTCAAGAACTTCCTACAGCTGCTTCCTGATCTGCTTTAGTCAAAGGTCTCCTTGTAAGCTTTGAAGGAGTTAAGGAAGTGGCATGTTGGGATGTGGAGGCTTTGGAGCCTTTTATGTGCTCAAGTGGGCTGAGGCCCTGGGTGACTCTTCAATGAGCCCAGCTTTGAGCAGGCCTGAATGACCTTGAGATGTCCCTTTCAACCTCAAGGGTTATCTGGTAATTTTTCTATTTGTATTACGCCTTCCTACAAAATGCTTCTCTTTCCTTAGGGTCATATTTATCTTAGAAACACTAACATTTTCTCATGGTTTTATTACATGCTTTAAAAAATGAGAAGAATAAAAGCTATATTTGGCAAGGGAGCTGCCTCCCAAGTTCAACTGCAAACTGAAAATAGATTTTTTGGTATGTTCTGAACAAAAGAAACTTGTAATACAGTCAGCTCTTCTGCTTGTCTTTCATTCCCTATAATTCATCCTGGCTCTTTGATGGTAAATTGTATCAACTTGAATTTCAATAATTTCCCAAGTACTGTTGTGGCTTGTGTGCTGGTGTAATAGCAACTTACAGCTTGGAATTTGTCTCTTTCCTCAGAAAGCTAATGCAGGTTTGCTTATTTTGCTGTATCTGTGCTACAGTAAATGGGCTGGTGTTGTGGAGGACACTGCTGCCTTTTTTAATCTTTCTTGAAAGGACAAATTCTTCCTATGTTTAAATGTAGCTGTGAAGGGGCTGTGTTCTACCTCATTAAACAAAATACTAGACTTTGTGGTAATGACACTTGAGTGAATCTGAAATGTGGTTTGTGCCCAATTGCACTTTGAGGGCGAGTTAAATGGCTTTGTTCAACCAAAGTTTTAACATCAAGACAGGTTTGGGATCTTGGGATTCCAGCTCCTGGCCATTTCCCTTTCTCTTCTTCCCCCATCCCTTGTGTTGTTGTAGAAGGTAGATGTTTTGCACCAAGGACCTAGGACATTAGATATACTCTTTACTTTTCATACCCCTTATGGAGAGTAAAAACGGGGAGCAAAATCAAGATTCACGTAAGTGCTATTATGAATGTAGCACAGCCTTTTCTAGCAGCCCTTGATTTATCTGTTGCTTATAGGCAAAATGTGCTTTGAAGAGATTTGGTCTGGATAACAGTGGCTTGGGAATTTGCTTCTGTCCCCTTCTCTGAAGGGGCAGCATCAATTCTCACCAAACCTGTGCATGTTTAAGGTCCTTTGTGGCCTGTCTGCTCAGGCTTATTGAAATGTCAGCTCTTTTCTATTGGCGATGCAAACACTGATGCAAATCCACCTTCCTCATGCTGCTTGTCTTGCTGGGGATGAGCCACCTGGAAGTATTTGCAAGACTGCCTTGTCTTCCACATTCAGTTCATTAAAATGTCTCTGCAACTGGCTCATTTAGTCATCTGCAAATAACTAATTGGTACTGGCTTATATTACATGTCAGGCATACTATATTTGTATAAGTATTATATTCCTATACATACCTATTATATTTGAAATGGGAAGCCTGTGGGGTTTTATTCCGTGCTGTGTAGCATCCCTGACCCAGGAGCCCTACTACTGTGTGTATAAATAAAACACTGATGCAAGTCCCAGGGAGCTTGTTGATGCATTAGATCAATCTGAGCGAGTTTAGTATGAAACATTCATGATATTGACTCTGCACCTGAATCTCTTGAACAAGCTCATGACACTTGTACTAATTCACAGGCAGATTTACTAATGGTGGTTCCTGTTCTGCTCCCTCCTGGCACTTGCCAATTAGTGAAAAAAGGCAGCGTTGAGAGCAAGCTGGGAAGGAGATGTGTTCATAGCACCCACATTTCAGAGCCTGAGCTGCACACCTAGGCTTTCTGGATGGTAATTGAGTCTTCAGTAGGCAAAAGAAAACATCTAAATTAGGAGCCTGCTGCTCTGCTAGCAAAATGATGAAGCAGTGCACAGAGCTCTGATGCATTCTATGCTGTGAATACCCTGAGCTCTAGCCTGCCTCTTTTTAAGCCTCTGAACATGAAAAAAGGGGGCAGAGGGCTGTGGAGAGCTCTGAAGGGCTGCGTGCCCCTCTCCATGCCCAGGCTTTGAGAGCAGAAGCATCGTGCACAGGACCCACGTGCTGCTCTGGGGGAGCTGCAGCACAGAGCCCCTCCGCGCTCCTCTTGTCTCCACTTTGGTTACGGGCCAAGCATTCAACTGAACTAGAGCTTGTGATTAGAAAATAACTAAGAGTCTATCGACCTGCCTTACTGTATTTGCTAAGCATCTTAACTGTCTGTGGAGGCACTAATAAGTATAACGAGCTGAATGACTCTGCTGTAATTCTTGCAGAACTTTCTATATACTTTGATTTTTCACATGTGCTTTTCCAGCTCTTTCCTGTTAGACCTTGTGCAGTCTCTGTTGTGGCAGATAGAATTCCTTTCACAAGCATGTCTAAATCTAGTGTGAAAATGTAATGTTTTCCCCAATTTGTATCTTTGAGTGCTACAGTATGATGTGACCTTTTATTTTGTCATGAGAGGCATCCATGGCTGGTGTAGCAGGGATCAAGGCTGCTTTTTAATGCTGTCATCCTCCATTAACTTGCAGCTTAAATGAATGGGACCAGAGTGGAGACAGCATCCAAATAAACATTCTGGGGTGGAAAAATGACACCAGATTTCTCAGCCTGTTTGCTGCAACTTGCAGCAATCTATTAATTACATCTGGACTTGTTACACAGAACAAGTGATATACTTCTTGGATGACAAAAATGAGGAAAACTGCTGTTTGTCACTTCTGGGCAAGTTCTGATTAGAAGTTTTTTGTTTTAATGATTTCTAGAGAAACATCAAAGAAACCAACAGCAGTCACAGTTTGTCGTGACAACATCTGTGTCTTACACCACAGAGCGATAAGAGACTGTTTATTTTGAAGAAAATCTGTTTTATTTTTAGAAATGGAGAAATGGAGACCAAGAGATGAAACAACTGGCCCCAATGGCCATGAATTTGAACACAGTCTCATAACTCCCAGGCCTGAACTTGTCTGTCAGACCATTGCTGTGTCCTCCCCTCTGCTGAGCACAGATGTCACAAATTGCTGGCAGCTCCTCAGGGAATTTTCAGAGTTTTCAGATGGTGCCTGTTGGGAAAGGTGGCCATGGGCCTCACTGCTATGCTTGTTTGGGTCAGCAGCTTAAATACTTTTATTTTCCAGTGCTGTGATCTGGCAACTCTTGGTGCTTAACCTGGTGGTTTTTCCTACACAGGGACCTGCTAAGGGAAATGTGACCATTTCTACACGTAGTGCAGTTGTGCTTCTTGCATCCTTCCTTAGTAAAAGAAATCAGCCATCTGCTTTAATGCATAAAAGGTCTTATTTGTTCAGAATAATCCTAATTAACATCAATTCAATTTTAATGTTCAAAGGTATGTTTTTTCCCTTCACAATGTGCAAGATTTTAGTATGTGCTGGATGAGGCTTTTTGGACTAAAATAGCTTTATTGGTCTGTGCTTCTGCATGACAACATCTGCTGTAGCAGCAGGAGGAAAACTAATACTTGCACCTGGAAAATAATGGGCTAAGCCAAAGTTGCTGACCCCTTGGGATGTGCGTAGAGTTTTGGCAGGTGCTGCAAGGATGCTTGATAGCAGATGCAAGGCTATGTTGGAAGGTGGGTACCAAAGGAAGGGAAAAACTAGCATTTAGGGAGTGTTTTCTAAGATAAATACCTGGCCAGTGATGATAGGTGCTGTGTTGCTCTGATGAGACTTCAGGGGCCCCTGGGTCATTCAACATGTGAATAAATGACTTTTTGGCATGATTTGACATGCAATCTTGACGTGTGAAACTGAGATGTGTGTTGTGGGCTGCAGTGTGGTAATGGAGGATAATGATGTATTCAGGCTTGTGTGATGCATGGGGGAGACAGCTATAAAAAGCACCATAAACCAATACCAAGTTTGCCAAGTAAAAAGGTGGCTTCAGTCATCTGAAAAGCTACCTGTGACAGTGACTGAGTATGCCAGGTCTGATCTGCAGGACTTAGCAGTGGTGGTTGTGGTTTCTGGTGCCAGGCTAGAGATCAGTTTGGACAAAAGTTGTCAGAGTGCCCAGGAGCTGGAATGTGAAAAAAAGAGTGAAAGGGAAGAGCAACAAGAGGAGAAGGATGTGTGTAATAAAAACATTTTTATAAAAATTAAAAATGGGACAAGCTGTGGGCATTCTAGGTGCAGGTGTAAAAGCCCTTGATGAGGAGACAGCCTGTCCTTGGGATACATGTTGTGGCTGCACAACTTGCCCAGCTCCAGTGGTAGCAGGATGGCATCAATTAGCCCATGTTGGCAAACCCCCTGCCTTGCAAACCCTTTGAGTGCTTTGCTTCTGATGCTCACCCTAGGAATACTCAGCTCTGCTGCTCTCATCAGCAAGAGCTTTAATAAGCTTTTTTTCCCTCCTGTCTAACTGCTCATTTGATGATTTATCTCAATGGTTTCTTGGCACCTTTGCTCAGTGTTTGTTCACGTGCCAAATCAACTAATACCTGCTCCAACTTGGCTTTTGACCTTGCTGCCACAGACTGGCCATCTATGAATGACTGATGGAGTGCTGGGGACCAGGTGTGAGAACGTGTCAGTTGATGCTGCAGTGGCTCTGTGGCCGTCAGGCTGCTGTGATTTTACTCGTCACGGATGGAAAATCCGGGAGCACGGCAGCTAGGGAGGATATGCTGCTCTGGTGCTTTGTTTACTTGGATGTTGTGCAGAAAGATGTTGCTGATGCAAGTTGGTTCAAAAAATGAAGCTTGTGCCACAAACATAGGCAGCCTTCCCTATTGATTTTCTTATTCCTTCTAATGCTTTGAAAGAAAAGAGCATTTTTTTTGCTTTTAAATGAAAGCTTCATTAAATTGCCCCAGAAGGGGGTATAACATCATGCAAAATGCTGTGCTGAGAGTTAGGGGTGACCATCACCATTAGCTTGTTGGCTAATATCACCCTTTTCCTGATGTGGGAAATGGTACTGATGTCTTAAAAACAGCACTAAGATCTAGCAAGGCACTATTAAAGCTTTATATAAGAGCTGGCTATTAGTGCTTTACAGCCTAAACTGTAAAACAAAACATCTGGATTGTTAGTGTTATTAGGATGGATGGCAGGGTAATAGTTGCTCTCAAATTAGTTAACTGTTTATAGTGATTTTACTGTAAAAAGTCAAACTCCACAACTGGAAGCACCTGGGGCAAAAAAAAAAAAAACCTGAAAAAATCCCCCAGAAAAACAAAGCTGTGGAAAACTAAGTATAAAACCACAATTTCAATGGCTTCAGGGATGATGATGTGTGAATTTAGTGTTCCATGTAACTTAAAAATGTCTCTTGTGGACTGGCAGGCTTGTGAGTTTTTTGCAGGTTTTCAAATATCTGTTCTTCATCTTGGATCTCACCTGCAGTGTCACCTGTGAATGATTAATGTGGTGATGGAGTGTAACAGATGCTAACTGCTGGAATCGGCACAGCTAAGGATCAATCCTTGGCCCTTCAGTTTTTAGAAATTGGTCATTGTGACAAGCTTTCTGTTCTGCTGCCTTTTTGCATGGAGCTGATCACTTTCTGCTGCTGCTTCATGCTTTTGCCCACAGAAAAGACTTTATTGAAGTGACTGAGCAAAAGGGAATGTGAAGGATAGCTCAGTCCTAGCTCTCAATGACTATCATGACTATAGAAAACCTTTGCACAAGGGTTCATTGATCTAGAGATCTGGGAAGTTTTTTTCTTCAGTGCTGGGTCATTAATCTGACTTGTATGTTCCTGGTTCAAGCTGTTTGTTCTTGTCCTGTCTTCTAATATTGCTCCTTTAATGGCATCATGCTTTGTAGATGTGGGTCATTGGCTGTAACAGTGTGTTACAGCCTTCCAAGCTGCAGAGAAGTTTGATCTGATAGCTTTTGATTGCCTTTGTTTTAAAAATGTACAACTCGCTTGCAGTCACAGATAGACTTCTTGGTGTAGTTATTGGTAGTTTTGAAGTTACAGGTTTCCAGAAATCCATGGTGTGTCATATTACACCTGCCCATTCGGAGCCAGGGAAGGAAGGATCTCCACTGATTGCAAGGCTCTGAAAGAGCTCCCAGCTGTGAGTATGAGGTGCTTCAGATGAGCAATTTTGATTATTAGCTCTGTTAGTGTGAAATTATCATGGTCTAAATGGTGTTTTGACAATTTCTGTTTTGTGTCTTCAGCTTAGTGCTGAAGAAAATATCCTACTGTTCCTTAGCTACCTGTTTAAGTTTCCTACAGCCATGAATATTTCTCTCCCTTTGCATTCTTGGGGCAGATTCCCAATGTTACTGTTTCTTCCTTATCTGTGTCCTCATGATGAAATGTTTGCAAATTGACTAATCCCTGTTACAGATGCACTTGTGCTAGCAGGAAAGATGGAGTGAGTCGTGTTGTCTTTGTTTGCTGTAGTAGTTGTGACTAATCCCACGCATTCATTAAACTGACCAAAATTTGGTTATCAAGTTTCATAATATGGCTAAATTTAGGTAAGAAGATGGAGAAAATAGGATGAAGCTCATGGAATGTATGAAGCCAGAAACAAGTGGCCATCCTTATATTCCTTTTGTGGTTCACTAGAGGTGACAATGCCCCAAAATTGGGGAAAAATGGGATGAGGGAAATGCATGCATGCACTCAGTCATGCTGTAGGTCTTGTTGATGCTATACCTACTGTTGACACCAAGTTTTCCTGTCTTACATGCCTGAAAGATGCCTTGTCCTACTCTCCTTTTGATGAAACAGCTTGTAGGAAGCTTGTTGTGGATTCACAGGAGGTTTATCCTATCCCAGTGTCCAATACAAGATGTTTTCTAGAGGTTGGACTAGCAATAGGTTAATATTCTTCTCAGCTTATGAAAAGAGGTGATCAAAATATGCTTGAGTGAACTGAACAAATAATGAAAACATGTGAAACTTGCCAAAGGATTATTTGCTGAGTATTTCAGGAGCTAAATAAGAAACAAGTAAAGAAATTGCCTAACAAGAGACTCCCTTACCAAAGAGGCCATCAGAGATTTTTACAAACGGAAACAAATTCCCTTGTGCTGTGCAAGCAGATGGGAGAGAGGCAGCTGGAGCTTTCTGAAATGGCAATTAAAGGAGAAGAATACTAGGATTTTAGATCTGTCCTAATTAGATAAGTGTTCAGGGAATATTTGACCACATTCTTACCTTGCACAAGTCATTAGCTCTGCTGATGCTGGTGGGATTTGCTGATTTGTTCATCAGCTAGGGTAGGCCTGATAAGCTACGGTATTTGGGAACATCTAAATTTAAGACTGCTCCTGTTTAGCTCTTCTGAGAATGGAACAGTGTTAATAGAGTATGGTCAAAAAGATAGTGCTTAATGGAAAAAAAAGAAATTAGTGACTCTTGCTTAACTGATTACAATAGATTAGGTTACCTGGGATAGCAAACTGATGTCAAAATATAGACTAAAAACTCTTTGCTTTTTTAGATCCTAATTTTCTAATATTTTGAGAGATTCTTGGTCTAGGATTCCTTAGGATTCTGTTTTGCCTTTCTTCCTGCTCTGCTGTATGTCGCACATCTGACTATATACTGAGAAAAAAACTCCTTCCCTTTTG
>NW_010580689.1:0-41500 GCF_000705375.1 Tinamus guttatus
TTTTTTTTTTTTTTAAAGAAAAAATGCATATATATATATATATTTTTAAGCTTGCAATTTTTTGTGCGTGTGTCAGAGGCTTTGACGACACGAGCCTGCGAGGAGCCGGGCGAGCGGCTGAAAGAAGGTGCTGGGAAGAGGTTTGGTCTCAGCAGGGCTTCGCTTCAAAGCCCCAGCGGGAGGACAGCGCAGACAGGCAGCCAGCGGGGGGGGGGGTTTATTTTATACAGCGCAGAGAGTTGCACATTGACAATACTCTGTGTGTGTATATACATACATATATATATATACATATATATGTATATTTTTCCTTCAGGAGAGGTTTCTAGGTCCCCTGGCATTACAGAGGCAGCGTGGGTGGGACTGTTCCCCTCCTGTGTGACCTCCAGTTTTCCCTCGTAGCGCATGGAGTCGAGCTAGAGACTTGCCTCCCAAGACAGACGTCTTTTGCATGAGAGTTTGAGATATATATACATATGTATACATGGGACATATATTGTTATCCTATATATATAAGTGAGGTTTCTAGGTCCCCTGGCATTACAGAGGCAGCGTGGGTGGGACTGTTCCCCTCCTGTGTGACCTCCAGTTTTCCCTCGTAGCGCATGGAGTCGAGCTAGAGACTTGCCTCCCAAGACAGACGTCTTTTGCATGAGAGTTTGAGATATATATACATATGTATACATGGGACATATATTGTTATCCTATATATATAAGTATATATACAATATGTATATGTTTTTTTCTTCGTGTTAGATGTAAGAAGCAGACTGGCTGTATTGGTAGCTTAGCCAACTGCTGAAGTGCTCTTTTTGTTTTGTGTAGCTCTGCCTTTTTTGCTTGCTCTTTGGCCTTGCTTCTCTAGTTACTTTTTACCAGATTGGGTTTGAATTTAGCCTTTCCCCCATCCTTTTTTCTTTTTTTTTTCCCCTCCTTTTCCTCATGGAAGCTGGAAATGCTGACACTAGAGAGGGCTTCTACTACATCACCCGGGAGAGGATTTGGCTCTGGAACACTTCTGCTTCGTGGCACCCCATAGCAGAGGACCTCCCCTGGCTTGATGGCAAGGATGGATCAGTCTCATTCGACCATCTCATTCACTCCTTTCCTTTGGGTCGTTCTCCTGTTTAATCCCTCCCTTTCCTTAGCGCTTGGACCCTTTTTGCTCCTCCTTATCCCATTAGTGAGGTCACTGCTCAGGTAAGTGATGCACATTAGCTAGTGCTGAGTGTTCTGAACCATCTCGTTCCTGCCTTTCCCCTCCCAAGCCAACGTGCCAACATCCCAGCTGGACGGAGCAGGCTTGGCGCCGCCTGAACCCCACGCCTGCTGTTTCTGTCTTTAAGTGCCCTCAAGCAGCAGGTGTCTGTTCCAGCTGGGAGTTCTTGCTGGTCACGGCTCACTCATTAGGAGCATCCCTCCATTTGCCTGTGTTGCTTTTTATCAAGCACTTCCAGCCTGCTGAATAGCTTGATGTGGATTATCTTGGCCAGGTTATTACCAGGTTCCTTCTGCAGCAGGACTGCTGGGGTTTGCAGGGAGGAGGGTTAGGAGAATGTGTGACTGATGCTGTGTCTTTTCCTGCTTTCCCTCTTCAGCTGGGAAAACAGCGTTCCTGACCTGGACCTGTTGGGCACTTCCCAACAAACAAACCATCGGCTGCTTCCAAGGGTGTTTCTCATCCTGGCAGGTGTTGATCACCCCCAACAGACACCCTCCGTGTAACGTTTTGCTGTGCTGCCTCCCCCCAGCCAGGCCTGTTTTGAGGAAGACGGCCAGAAGGAGCCAGCTGTGGGACCCTGGAAGCCCGTAATGCCGTCCAAAGGGAGCAAGGAGGAGCTGGAGCGTCCGGAGCCAGGTGGGGATGAGAGCCAGTCCACGGAGCAGCTCAATGTGTCCCGGCTGCGCAGCTCCTCGGTGGAGATCCGTGAAAAGGGGTCCGAGTTCCTGAAGGAAGAGCTGCACAGAGCGCAAAAGGTAAAGGCAGGCTTTGTGGGAACGCTCCGGGTGGAGGTGTGGACGTGGGCGGTGGGTCCCTCTTGGAAGGGGCTAAATGCAAGTGCCAAGGACTGGAGCGGGTGGCAGAGGAGACCAAGTGCTTTGGAGCAGGACAGCAGCTGCGAGGCCGGCCCGAAGCCTCTGTGCCAGCCTCCAAACCTGGAAACCTGCACCAGGGAAGGCTGAGATGCCGAAAGCGACTGCAGACAGTGCTGGCTGTGCAGCCTTCTTGCTAGGGGCAAATGAGCAATTCCAGGCGGAGAAAGCGACCGCAGCTCATGGAGAGGTGCCTTTTGGGGAGAGTGGATGTGGTCCAGAGCCCCGGGAGCCTGGAGTCTTGGGGCTGTGGTGGGGAGGAAGGGTGTGAGTGGCAAGTGGTGGAGTGGGCAGACTGCTGGGTCCTGCAGGGTCCTCACGCATCCCTCCCCTTGACAGGAGCTGAAGCTGAAGGACAAGGAGTGTGAGAGACTATCCAAAGTCAGAGAACAGCTGGAACAGGAGCTGGAAGAGTTAACAGCTAGTTTGTTTGAGGTACCGCCCTCTTTCTCTTCCCATCATTTCTTCATCCAAGCTCCCCTCCGTCCCCTCCAAGACATGCTTTGCCTGCACTTTCAGCCACGCTCCTCTCTCCCCACCGTTTCCTCCTTCCCCCTTTTCCTTCCCACTTGGAGAAGCAGAGCTGGGCAGCTCTAATCTCTAGCTGTGACTGGGCAGGGAGGAAGGCAAGAGCCCAGCCCAGCCTTTGCAGCTGCATCCTTGCTGAGGGCCCGGAGGGCATCCCCCTTCCTGGAGATTTTTAAGCTGAGTTTTTTTTCTGTTTGCCCCTGGCCGGAGCTACCGCCCTCGCTGATTCCTGGCCACAGCTGTGCTGCCAGGGAGCTGCGAGGAGCAGTGCCAGGGAGGAGCTAGGATGCAGAGCCGCCAAGCCGGGTCGGGACTGGGGCCAGAGGGAGCGGTCAGGGTCAGGTGCCGTTCTGTGATCACCCAGCAATCCGTAGTGACAAGGCAGGTCCCAGACGGAGGCAAAAGCATGGAGGGAGGAGAGCGGGTGGCCGCTCCAGGGCTGTGACGTAGCGCAGGTCAGGGCCAGCAGCGAGGCCTCGGGTCGCGGTGTGGGAGGAGGGACGAGCTCCTGCGTTTGGCTTCCTTCACAACAGCCCTTATCAGCAAAGAAGGTGACCTTGGACTCGGCCAGCTCAGCTCCTAGCAGGGGGGACGCGCTCGGGGCAGCCCTGCGGGGAGGCTCCTCGCTCTGCCCGCTGCAGCCCCGGTGCTCACACTACTCCTTTCTCTGGTGCAGGAGGCGCACAAGATGGTGAGAGAAGCAAACACCAAGCAGGCGGCGTCGGAGAAGCAGCTGAGGGAGGCCCGGGGGAAGGTGAGAACTGCGCTCTCTGCGGCTTGCTCTCGGTGCCAGGCTCTTTTCTCTGCTGATCTGGATGCCGGAGGATCTCTGGAAAAGTGACCTGCTGCTGTTTAATTGCCACAGCAATGGGGGGTGCAGGGAATAGGGAGCTGAGGACTAGAAATTTCTTCACTAAGCTACATCACGGGGCTGCTGAACTGGTTCTTTCTTGAGGACAAAGAGAAATTCCTTCTGCGTTGTGGGGTCCCTGAGGCAAAAGGTGCTTGGACTGTAGAGGAGGAGAGGGAAGAATGTCTAACGGTTGTCGCTCCTCTAGCTAATTCCTCTAGGAGATGGAGGGTGTCTGGGGGAGTGGGGAGAAGGCTTCATGCCTGGGTCTGTAGTTGGTGAAGCCTCTGCAGGGCTCCCTATGGCTTTGGTGTTTGGTGGAGGACCGCAAGGCCGCAGCCTCTTGCCTTGTCTCCTCAGATTGACATGCTGCAAGCCGAGGTGACAGCTTTGAAGACTCTGGTGATCACGTCCACGCCTTCCTCCCCAAACTGGGAGCTGCACCCGCAGCTTCAGGGTCCCGCCAAGGCCGTCTTCAGGAAAGGGCACGGCCGAAACAAGAGCACCAGCAGTGCTGTGGTCACGGCTGCCAGCCCGAGCGCGGCGCCGGGGCCCGTCAGCCCGGAGTGCAAGGAGGAGGGTGAGGATGAGGGACCCCGCCAGCCTTGGAGCTGCTGCTGTTGCTGCTCTGCTCCCAGGACTGCGGTGGCCCTGGGGCTTTCTGGGAAGCTCTGCGGTTTCAGCGTTGGGAGAAACTGTGTTAGCAGCAGCACGGCTTGTTCGTCGAATTGTGCTGAGCCAGGTCCTGGGCCGGGGTGGGGGTTCGTTTTTGTGGAGACTTCCCCTTCTGGGAACAGCATTCTGCATCAGGACAACTGCTAGAGGAAGCAGCGTGCGGATCCGCAAAGGGCACGGACGGATCCAGGAGCTGCTGAGGAGGAAGCTGATTTTCTGCTGCCTCTTGACAGTCGAAACTGCTGCCTGCTCTGACCTGCTGGGCTTTGGCTCCCTCCCTCTGCCTAACGTGGCTTAATGGTTGAGGGCAGTAGCGCTCCCCCATGGATATCTGGTCTGTCTCCTATCTGTTTTGAGGCGTGTTGCTGCTCTTCCTGCAGTTATTCCATGTTATTGGAGCTAGTTGCCCTGTCCTGACACAGCAGTAGCACCAAGAGGCTACGGCAGAACGAAACCTGAGAGGAAAATCAGCTCCGCAGCTGCAAAGCTGTAGGCTGCTGATGTCTCTTGGTCGAGCAGGGAAGAGTCCAGATGGGCTGGAAGTAGGAATCCAATATATAGCCAAAAGCTACTTGTGGGTGTCGGGAAGAAAAGTTCTTAATCTTTAGGTCCTGCAACCTCTCCACTGCTAACAATTCCTTTCCTCAGGACAGAGGCGCTCCAAATTAGAGACCCCTGCGTTAGATTATGTTTTAAGCATGAGGGCATCGTCTTTAAACTTACTTTGTCTCTCGAATTCCTTGCTGGCTTGCGTGCGAGGTGATAAAAGGGAGCCTGCCATTTGGAGCGTAAACTTTGTGGAAAAACCCGTGCCTTAAACTGAGCCTAAAAATGGCAGAGTCCATTCTCTTCCCCTCGAGCTGAAGTCCAGCGTGTGTGTGTTGTGCTCTTTTTCTTCTTAACCTCTCTTTCTCGTGTGTGTCTCGCCCATTTCCTGGCCTGTCTCTTGCTGCAAGCCGGGGGTGCCCGCTCTGCTCTCCATGCTGCTCTGTGTGCTCCCCGGGACGATGCTCCAGCTCCCCTGGGAGCCAGCCTGGCAGCCTTCATCGGCAGCCTCTTCCTCGGCCTCGCGGCAGGTAACGCTCGGGCAAAGCGCCGACACCAGCGCCGGGCCCCTGGCGCCTCCCTCAGTGCAGCTCTTTGGGTCTCACTTTCTTTTATGCCAAACCTTCATCGTTTTGTTTTGCTTTCCCTTTGTTTCTCCAATTGTTTTTCCATCTCGGGGCTCCGCAGCTGCTTCCCGACACCGGGTGAACAGTGTCCATGGCCCAGAGCGAGTGTGCTGGCACTTGGGCCTTTCTCAGCTTTCTTCACTTGTTCTCTGTGTTGCTCAGCATTTTTTTTTCCCTTCTTTTGGCAGCTTTAAGGGGATTTGCAGGCTTTTTAGGGAGCTGCCCTGACAGTCAGGTTGGTGGCGGGGCTGAAATTCCGGGTGCCGGGGAGTCTCCAGCCTGCTGGGAATGCAGGATGGAGGGAGCAGCCTTTCGGCTGGCTCGGGGGAGCTCTGTCCCGACTCCCTTGCTGTGGAGCAGGGGCAACGCTTGAGAGCCCATCCGTAAAGGGAACGAGTAGGCACTGGAGTCTGGATCTAGTCCTGCTCTTTGGACCTGGCATCCTGTGCTCTGCCAGCCCACGTGGCTGCCCGGTGCTCCCGTTACTTCTGAGAATCCCCAAACACACTCTGCCTCCAACTGAGCTTTCTCCTCTCACCCTTCTTGAACGCTTGCTGCAGGTCGACTCCATTTTATTTGCTGAGTTCCAGGCCTGGAAGGAGTCTCCAACTCTGGATAAATCCTCCTCCTTCTTGGACAGAATTTACCGAGAAGACGTAGGACCGTGTCTGGACTTCACTAAGCAAGAGGTGAGTGCTGGAAAAGTCCGAGCAGAACTGCAGAGTGGGGCAGCACCCGAGTTGTGCCCTCTCCGGAGGGCCCCTTGCACGTGTGCAGCCGCTTCTCTTTGCTGCAGCTCTCGGAGCTGGTGCGAGCAGCCGTGGAGCAGAACACACTCACCATCGAGCCCGTTGCTTCGCAGACGCTGCCGGTGGTGAAGGTGACCGCAGCGGAGTGCGGTGGGCCCAAGTAAGGAGCCTTTCTTATCTTCTCCTTTTTCTTCTCTCCACGCCGGTCTTTTTGTGCCTCCATGTGGGGTTTGGGCAGGCCTTAGAGCCAGGGGAGCTGAAAAGCTACTGGAGCCCAGCTGACTGCTCCTGGTTTATCAGCAGCACTACTTCAGCTCGGTTTAATACCCTCTTATATGAAGAGCTGGCTATCTTGGCTCACCTGATGTACTGGCACTGTCTGGCGAGTACCTTGCTGCTGTGTTAGTGCTTTCAAGCTCCTCAGAGTGTCTTTTTTTCCCACCTGTCCCTTCCTTCCTACAAGGTGAGCCTGTTTTCCCCTTCCTTCCTGAAAGGCAAGCCCGTTTTCCCAGTGTCTGCAGGGTGTTTTGGGCCAGGTTAGGATGAGAGGCAAGGCAGAACACTGTTACCTCGGGTCCCAGGGAGGTCTGAACTTGCCTCGTGTTGCTGCCCTCGCTGCCCCGTGGGGTGTTGAGGCTGGCTCGGGGGAGATCCCCTCTTGCTGCTTTCTGTCTCCCTCGCCTCGTGCTGGAAGGGGCTGTGGTTGCCCCAGAGCTCCGTGTTCAATGTCTCTTCTCCTCCTGCTTCCAAGTAGAGTCTCTTCTGGGCTAAGGCCTTCCTGTAACTGAGCTCTGCTCATGGGCAGCCTTCCTACCACGCTCACGTCTTCTCTCAGCTCCGCGTTGCTCTCCATGTGTGGAGCAGTGAGGCCTGTGCCGAGAACAACCCATCCTGTGTTTATCCCCATCCGTTTCCTCCTCCTCATTATTTCTTTTGTCTCTTCACAGTGGCTTCCGGTCACAAATTGTAACGTAAGTGAAGTACTTTTTTTGTTCGATAGTCAGTGAGCAAAGACCTCGGATCCTTTAACAGGCTACTAACTTAGTGGGGCTTAGCAGCTTCGAGACTAGCCTTGCACTAACCCAAATTCTTAATGCTGTTTCTTTAGCCACCCGCTGAGGTGGCAAGCAGCCTCACTCGTGGCAATAAATGGCCCCAAAGACACTGGTGTTCAGATGCAATATGCTGATTTTTGTCACTTTTTTGTCACCTTCATCATCTTGTGCAATTTCCTTCCACCATTCACACAAGAACAGGCTCCCCTCTGGCTGGGCCCGTCCTTTGCCGGTCTCTGTGGGCTCTGAGCCTTCTTGAAAATACTTCTCCTGTATTGGTGGTGAGAAAAGCTGTCTAAAACTTCTCAGTTTAAAATCTTTCTTTTGAAGTTTCTATCTTATACTTGCCAGGTGAGTCGAAAAGCACCAGAACGGCGGCAGGTTCAGAGGAATTTCAGGGCCCTGCCAGTGAGAGGGCTCAATCTGTTCAAATGCTGGAATTGCCTGTCCTGAGACCACATTGCATCCCCTGGCAGCGCATTTGCAGCTCGGCGGGGAAGCAGAGACCCTTGGGCAGAAGCTCCTGCAAAAACCTCACCCGAAATTGAGGAGATAGGGAGCTCAGATGATGCTCATAGGCTGCTTCATGCTGACTTCTTTCATGTTTTCTGTGGGTCTGTCTAGGCTGCCTGCCAGGAGAAGGATACTCGCAGAGTTTACTTGGGCATGGAATAGCTCATGGCAGCAAATATTTAGTCTAAGGCCTCCTAAAGCTGCTATTTCTGGAAGCTTGAGAGGAGCAAAAGGTTTTTCTCAAGCCCTTAGCCCTGTTTTTCACTTCTGGAAGCTGCTGACGCAGGTCTGGTTTCTGAGCTCCTCTTCTCGTCTCTTTTTGGGGATTTTCTTGAGCCAAGAGTTGCCCGGTGCTGCCGTGGCCCCGCATTGCCGGGGGCTGACGTGTTGTTTTGCTTTCCCGCAGGAAGTGCGCTCTGAGCGGCCTCCCCAGGACTTGCAAGCACCGGATCACGCTGGGGGATTCCGGGAATTACTACTACATTTCGCCATCCTGCAGGGCCAGGGTGAGTCTTTTGTCTTCGTGGGCTTCCTTGGCTTCAAAGTCCCTTCCAAATCCCAAGAAGAGCTGGAGCTCTTGCCCACTTCCTCCTGGGTGGTGCAATATCATGGGCTGAGATTGCAAACGATCCAAATTGTTACTTTTTACCAGCTTTTGTCTTTTCTCTTCCCCTCTGACAATATGTGGGGCTATTTGCTAGGCGCTTGGCCGTGTTGAGGGATGGTCTTGCTGGCTCCTGTGGCTGCCCCCTCGGCAGGCCAGGCCATTCTGTAGCTGATCCCTCTCTCCTCTCTCCCAGATCACGGCGGCATGCAACTTTTTCACATATATCCGCTATATCCAGCAGGGCTTGGTGAGGCAGGACGGTAAGAGAGGGGGTAATATGGGCTGCGTGTGGCAGGGGTGTCTTCTGTGGGCCAAGGAATGGGGTGTCCCCTCTGCCTGCATCCTTGAGAGATGCCAGCAGAGAGGTCAATGAGTGGGAGGGAGGTAGCACCCCCTTCCTTGCTCATCAGCTCGCTGGGAGCTTTGCTCTGGGCTTGAGCTGCTCGTGGAGTGACCTGAAGGTCCCTGTGTTGTGTCTGCATCCCCAAATTGTGAACGAGTTTGGGCTGGGCCTAAACTGTAACCCAGCTTGAGGTGCTGTGGGGCTGCGTGTTGCTTACTGTGCGTTTTTGTTTCTCGTTTTCTCCTCCTCCTGTCCCACCCCGTTGCTTTGCAGTGGAGCCGATGTACTGGGAGGTCATGCGGCTCCGGAGGGAGATGTCTCTAGCCAAACTGGGCTTTTTTCCCAGCGAGATGTAAGCTGAGGGCCGAGCATGGAAGGAAAGCGCTCCCGGACGCGCGACTGCCACCTGTGCTTCGCCGGACGGATGCTGTGGACCTGCTTCCTCCCTCCCCTCGCTCCCTCTGTCCCGCGCTGATCACGGAGCAAGAAGCACAAGTTCCCCCTTGGGCTGTCCCGCTTCTCCAGCCGGGCCTGGAAGGCAGCCCCGCGCTGCCCTCGGAGCCGGGCTGGCCCTGGCTGCCCTGGGGGTGGCCGTCCACGGACAGGCCCCTGTGGAATTTCCTTTATGAGTCCGTCTGACGTTTTTAAAGTTTTGTTTTTATATGCAGCCCGCTTTGGCGTAGCCCGAGGCTGCCTCTCGGGACAGATGCTGGCAGTCTGTCCACCCTGTCCTCGGGGCGCAGGGTGCTGTTGCCCAGCTGTGCACTGGGCCCCTGCTCCTCAGTTGCGCCCTGCAATGCCAGCAGCAAGGATAATCTCATGGAGAGCGTGAGCAGCCTGCTTCCAAGTGCTTCCTTGCTCCTTTTAAGGAGCCTTCGAGAGAAGCCGCCTGCTAGCCAAGTCACAAAGAGGGTTTTGTTCCTGTTCTCAGCTTGCCATTTGGCGCTGGGCTGGGTTACAGGCCGCACCGAGGCCGGAGCTGTGCCCCTGGGGCCCTCTGCACAAGAACATGAGCAGGGAGATGGTGGAACTCGCAGCTGGTCGCTGCACCTGGGCCAGAATGTTTTCTGAGGACCTGGAGAATCCGTTGCAGTAGGTCTGTGTCGAGGTTGCCCTACAACAGTCCTAGGTGCAGAAAGCCCCCTGTGCTGCTCTTAGATACAAATCTCTGCGATAGCCAAGTGTTTCTGGGCTCTCCCTCCTTTAAGGGTTGCGTTGGGCACTGCCCTCCCCACTGATGCAGTGGAAACTGTGGTCCCAGGCAAGGTTCTTTTCTGCTTCCACAAGGTGCTGTGTACAACATGGGCTGCGTTAGGACCCAGGGATTTCCTCCCCATCTAAGAGCCAGCCTGGAGATTCCCCTCTGCAGAAACGCAGCCTTTTGCAGGCTGCCATCCCCAGTGGGAAGTTTGAGACATTTTTGCATCCTCAGCTCCACTGAGTTTCATAATCTCCTGGGGGGATTCTGCAGTAGGAACTTCCTATCTTTGGTGGAAGAAAATGGAGCTGCTGTTGCCAGGGAGGAACAGCTGGGGAAAGACCAAGTTTTGGGTTGGGAGCTAACGCGAGGAGACCTTCACAGCAGCCCCAAGAACGCTGTGGGAGACCCTCGTGAGTGCAGGTTTTTCTCTCATGGAGCAGGGACTTGCTGCATGGTGCTGAGTTGCTCCTCAGGGAACTCCTTTCCTTATAGCCATGCTGGCACGCGCAATCACTTGCCGAGGGTGAGTAGTCACTTGAAACACGAGCTGGCATCCCCGGGTCTGGGAGAGCGCGTTGGTGAAAACGCATCCTGCATAGAAATCCAGCTCTGAAGGGGCCGGAAGGCCAGAGCGGTGGCTACTGTCCTCGTGCTGCTTTTGCCTCTCTCATGGCCGAGTGCCTTAGCCGTAGCTAGGTAAGTGCGTGTGCCTGCTGCTCTGCTCCAAAGAAGTGAGTTTTTAAGGCGGGGGGTAACGGTGTGCAGAACACATCTCTGGTGTAGAGTCGGGTCCTAAGCTGGTGATAAACCTGCACAAGCTGGTGATAAACCTGCACTTTGTTTTTGCTGTTTTCTTTGGATTTGTGGCAATTTGACATCAGCTGTTCAAGGAGGGGGAGGGGAATAGAAATATCCTTCCCCTGCTGCAGGCTCTGGCTCAGGTAGACTCCATTCATGGTAGTTTTCCCTTGGATCTGCTCCCCCGGATCCCTGGATGTCTACATGCTCCCAGTGCCACTAGCTGCCTCATCTCAAGTGTGGCTGTGCTGTGGGAGTGAGATGTTTTGGTTTGTGGGATCCTCCACCTTGTCACTTTTTAAAAGCACTTTGGGATGAAAGGAGTTGGGGAAACGCATTGCGTCAGGTGGCCTTACGATTCGAAACACAGCATAAAGGACAACTTGCAAATCCAAAGTCACTCCGCTGACAGCGGGATGGTCGCACCCTGCTCTTTGTTGAAGGAAAATAAACGTTTGCTGTTAACCCCCTGAGACCTGGTTGCATTTCTAGGGTTGGACTGGTCATGGTCTGCCCTGAGGTGGTCGGAGGAGGGTTACAGGAGGCCCTGCAGGGTGGGGAGAAGGTGCTGTCCTCCCCTGCAAGGCAGGTACGGTGCTTGGATCCTCATTCTGGGGTAAGAAGCTGTAACCTTGCAAGCAGAGGAGGCACCAAGCAGCCTTTTAACTGTGCTGCCGGGCTCCAAGATGCTCCGGGTGCTCCTGCTCTCTCCTGGGCAACAGGAACCTTCTTCCACAGCCGCTCTTTGCAGTCCCTAAGCCTGGTGAGCAGGATCCCGGGGCAACAGAATTACTTGTGAGGCCTCTTCCTGGCCAGCTGCAGAAATGACTCCCAAGGTTTTCCCAGAGGAACATGAGCTTTTCCCAGGGCCATTCCCGATTTGCTCTCCCATGGGCCATGCAGAAAGGCTGCCTTGTCAGAGCAGCAGCTCTGGATCAGTGCGCGTAGCCGCGCGCTCAGGGCCGGGCAGCCACAAGAGGGCACAGATGGATTAGGCAGAGAGGCCTGTCCTGTGCCAGCGGGGCCTAGGCGGGCAGAGGGAGGCCCCAGGGGAAAAGCAAAGCATGGAATCATCGTGTTTGGAAAAGGCCTTCAACAGCAGCGAGTCCCACCCTAAACCCATCGCCACCCTGCCTGCTAAACCATGTCCCTACCGCAGCCTCATGGATCTCCTCCAGTGGAGTCAGCTCCTCAGCTCTTCTCTGGACTCCGGGAGGGCATCCTATCTGCCATCGAGCTGTTCTCTGGGAGCTTTTGGCGGGTTTATCTCCATGGCCTGGTTTTCTTGGCAGCTGTGAATCTGCTCCATGCCTTCCCTCCTCTTGGCCTGTTACCGTGTCCATGTGTCCGGCAACACCAGTCTTTTGGTGACTCTTGGAAACACCTCGTCCTGTCACGCATGCTTGTTCACACGCTGGACACTCATGTTCCCCGTTGATGCTTAGCGTGGTGCTGTGCCCTGGTGGTGAGGAGCTCAAGAGGACCAAGGCAGGTGGATACGTTGGTTCTGAAACTGTAGCCAATGGGGGAAGGTGTGAATTATGCCTCTCTTGCTCAAGTGGGCTCAACCACGGCCAAAGAAGCCTTTCCACGGCCCAGAGTCCCGGTGCAGCATCAAGGAAGCTCTCTCTAGAGCTAAGCCGGAGAGACCAAGCTCGCAATGAATGACCGCTAAAGATAGTTGTGGTGCAATTCCTTAGGGACTGCTGTGCTGCAGGACGGGAAGAAGAGCTATCATGTTTTGTGAGGTATTTTGGGTTGAATCACGGAGCATGTGGAGGATACGTGTACTTGAGGAAGACCCTGGAGTGAGATAAAACTCGGAGAAGCTCCTGTGCTTCAAGTGGCACTTGTGGCAGGTGGTGTGCGAAGCACTGAGGGCTGGAGACTGTGCAGGAAGAGGCCTCCTCAGACACCTGGAGAATGAGTCTTGGGCCTGGAGAAGAAGCTGTAGAGAGGAAAAGGAAGGTTTGGG
Organism: Tinamus guttatus; assembly: GCF_000705375.1. Next base: position 12,561 of record NW_010580689.1, read on the forward strand.
GTCTCTTCAGGAGACGAAAGCTGAGTTTGCTTCACACTCTCCCTGAGGCAGAACTGCAGGGGGACAGTAGCTGAAATAGCTGCCTTCATAGATGTGTTTGCCTTGTTTGAAGGACAGTGGGCAAAACCATCATAAATCTTCCCCACCACCAACCACAAAGAATCCTCTTATCAAGGCTTCATACAGTTGAAATTCCATGTCCATAAATCAGCCTTTTTATAATTCCTTTCTATTACCAGGACCTGCAAGCAGAAAGGGATCTGGGTGTGAGCTGGACTTCATCTTAGAGCTGCTGGTATCTCTCTGGGTATCTATCTATCAGGCACACAGGACTCACAGAAAAGGCCCGTTCTCTGCTCAGCCTTCCAGGCACTACCTTTACAATGGATGGAGCATCCTGCAAATGTCTCTGAATGCTACAACTTTCATTCCTTGTGGATTACTCTTTATTATGATGGAGCTTTAAAATAGAAGGGAAGGAGGAAAAGGCTAAAATAGTACTGAGCTGAGAACAAACCCCTTGGAAGTACCTGCCTCTCTACATTTGTCTTCTCACTTTCTGTTTTTCCATTAGGTTTTTTCTTCCTTATGTTGTCCTGAACACTTGTGTAGATAGTGCTTTAAACACTAGAGTTAAGGTTTTACCTTAATACTCTCCATCTTCTCTTGGCAAATCTCTCTGTGTCAGAGCATCGCAGACTCGGGATGTCTTGTGCTTTGGAGCTCAGAAAAAGCAAAGAAAAGCAGCCAGCCTCTGAAATACCTTGGCTTCCAACACATGAACGTATTTCTCTAATGCATTTTGCGTGTTTTGATTTAACCTTGCTATGTTACACTCGGTGCTGTGCACAATGAAGTGCGTTAATACACATGTAAGTGCAGAATCCAGCAGACTTTAAGGAAAAACTGGGATAACGGGCCTAGGCTGCTGGTGGGACTTTCCCAGGACTGCTAGTCTTGTCCTTGACCCTGCCTTCGAGCCGCTAAAGCCCTGCTGAGACTATAAATCAGGCTGTCTTTGCATGGTAGGTCAGGCTGTCCCCAAACGCATGGAGAAAAGTATGTTTCTGGGAATCGATAAATGCAAGATTTGTGTTTGGGTGCATTTATTTTGGGCATGGACAAGGAGAAGGGAGGAGGTAAGCAGATGGCCTTAAAATTCCTCCAAAAAGCGAACTGTTTCAAAGCTTTCAACGTGACTGGTTAACTCTCCCTTATGCTAGGCATAGCGAAACAGCACGGATTACCGCAGAACAGCTAGTGCTGTACAAACAGTGAGGAAATACCATTTATTTGGGAAATTCGGCAAGTGTAGCCCTTATCAAGAAGCACTTGCTATCCTGGCACACTGCTGAGGTTCCACGTGGCAGTGGGGACCGGGGCTGGGGAGCCCTGCCAAGGTAACGAGTTCCTTATAGGAGCAATCCCTGTGGTACCACTGCCGCTGGAAGCCAAGAGGTCACTTTTGCTATTGACCATGTCAATATTCCCCTGTTTGTATGAGGGCTATCAGGCTGGGCTGATAAGCACCGTGATGCTGACTCTACCTGACCTGTGAAGACAGCTGGACTTTGCGCCGGCTTCCACAGAATTAACGGAACAGGCCCCTCGTGGGGTAATTCCCCTGCTTGGACATGACCATTTGGATGGCGGCATGTCCCGTGGCCCCGCGGCGATGCCCTTCGAGCCTTGGTGGCAAGTAAAGCGCCATGCTTGCACACCTGCTCCCATGGGCCGCCTTGGAGCGAGGCCAAATGGCTGCTTCCCAGGGGACAACGAGGGCCTCTTTGGAAGGGCCGATGAGGACAGCTGGGCCGAGACCAGGGCCAATATCATAGAATCATAGAATGCTTAAGGTTGGAAGGGACCGCTAGAGGTCATCTAGTCTAACTTGTGCACATGGAAGCTTGGCTGAGCAACAGATGATGCATCTTCTGCTCATCAGGGAGACCAGTAGGTTCAAGTTCAACAGGACCAGCGCCTCTTTACTTACTAATTGTGTATTCTGTGGATGCCTGCCTTGATCCCAGGGGATCCTGTCGTGCTGACGGTGGAACCGCATCTAGTTGTGGGCAGGATGTGAAGGGAAGTAGGATGGATCAGAGTTGATGGAGGTGCCTTGGCTCAGGAGCCATCGTTAGTGCTGTTGAGCTTGCTGGAGCGGAGAGATGGCAGCGAGAGACTGGGAGGGGAAATTTTAATTCTTAGCTCCCTTCTGGCCAGACTGAACTGGGAGTGAGTCTCCATGTAGGAGAAGATGACTGGTTTGGCTGAAGAGAAAAAGCTGATTTATTGGTACATCTCTGGTTGCTTAAGAGTAACATGAATGACTGCAAAGAGGTGCATGGTTATCTGTGGAGAAGGAAAAGGAACAGGCCCCAAAGCAGTTCCTTAAGGGACTGTCTTAGACAGGGGAGCTGTGAAAGGGAACTTGCAAGAAGTCCTTGGGAAACATTGCAGAGAGGCTTTAGTACATCCTGTGCTCCTTGGAGAGCTCTGGATGATATGAATGAATGACTCACAGACACACAGACCTCCGTGAGCTGTTTAACTGAATGTGCAATATCAGAGGCTTCATTCATGTTTCCTGTTTGTGCTTTCACTTGAGTTCCGGCGCTGCTGCCGTTCCTCTAGCAGACAGATAAGCCATAATGGCTCAAGGACGGCTTTTCCTGTCCTTAAGTATCCTGGCTTATTGTGCTAATTCTGCCTTGTTAATCACCTTAAAGTCACTCTGAGATGCCTCCTCCTCTCAGACATCCAGGTCAATCATGGCTGGAAGAAACACTTGCTCCCTTTGCATCAGAATCGCAGCTGGGGCTGGAGGAGCTGACTTATCTGTTGCCTCTGATGCCCTTCCAGTTTGTCAGGCCATTAACTGAACATCATCTGCCAAAAGTGATAAGGAAGGAGACACCAATCCAAATTTTGGTCAAGCTGCTGATACTGCAGTGGGGATGGCAAATATTAGTTCATTGGGAACTGGAGAATTGTCTACTGGTCCCATGAGTGGGTGATAAGAGTGGTGTTAAGACAGGTGAGTGGTTGGCAGAGCCTGAAAAGCCTCACAAACTGAGTTTGTGTAAAGCCTGAAGGGTTGTAGTTGTCTTTGAATGCCAACCAAGAGGGACATGAAGGCAAAATTATCCCTCCAGACACCACCAGCTAAATATGCTCATCTGCCACTAAAATTATGATCTGTGAGTGTCTGGAAGGAGAATAACAGCTTCATGGTTTAACTGGTCATTTAGTTTGTCTTTCAAGTCCTCTATTCTTCCAGGCTGTTGCACTTCTGTGGGTTTAATGATATTTCACTCTTGATTTGCAAAGGGATTCCTGGTGGACAACTAATTTTAGAAACTTCAGGCCCTGCAATGGGATCCTCAAAATCTTCAGTGACTCTATGGTGAGAATTATCCCTCTGGTTCTGAATTAACACAGTTCTCCAAATATTTTGGCCTGGGCTGGTGCTTGAGTTGCTGCAGCATATGGATATGTTTCAGCTGTGTGTAGGGTAACCGCTGTGATTATCCCTGGAGTATGAGGAAGAAGAAAGCAGGTGATTGGGAATCCGGGGAGCTAGGCAGAGCTTCCCCTTCCCTCCAAGGTTTCTAGAGAGATGGAGCCTAGGAAGGACCATGTCGTAAGAACAAACCTAGGGGTAAAAAAGGGAAACTATTCTATCAGGAGATGGCTGGGAGCAGAGTGGTAACATTTGCTGCTGCCGAAACATGAGCCTGTGACTAAGTCACGGGGTAAAATTTACCTCCTTTGCAGCAGATGGTTCTTTTATTTCACATTGCAAGTGTCGCCAGATCAGAGGAAAATTTACGTTGGAAGGGCTCTCTACCTCCCGCAGGGCTAAATTCAAGTTAGGACGGATCGGTCAGGGCCTCAGCCAGCTGAATTTTGAAAAATCCAGAAGTAATTCTCTTGTTGTCAGCAGTGGTGTCACGAGCTTCTCTCGGTTATGTTGGTATAAAACGTCTGGCTTTATACATTCAGAATATTTCAGCGGGTTCCTTCCCTTGACGACTGTCCTGACTTCTGCCCGGTGGTTACAGCAACAGCACGTGAAGGAAATTGCCCCTTCATCTCCCTTTCCCTTTCTGCATGATTCATTCACGTGTCAGTCAGCAGAGTGATGATATAACATCCCCAATTTTTCTTTATTTCTGATTATTCTGATTCATACATTAATGGGCTAGCAAAAAAGAAAAAGTTGTTACACCTATTGCTTTCTTTTTTTTTCTCTCCCCCTTCCTTTCTTTTTCATTAACTAGGATCAACAGCAGAGAGTCTTGTCCTTATGGCACCTCCAGGCACCCGTGAAAATCAGGAAGACTGTGGTTTCTCTGTAGCAGGACATATTTAATGACACCAGCTCCTGCCTCATGTGGGTCACAGTGACCATAAAAGAAGATCATAGAGGAGAAAGTGCAATGTGCTGCCTACTGTGTTTAATGCAGGATGCATTGCTGCTCACCACAACAAAAGAGAGCAGATCTGACAGCAAGTTAATTGAAGGCAATTAAATGAGTCAATGAACCGCACCCATTTCAGCTAAGATTTGCTCAACCCCGAACAATTATTTTGGCTAATCTTCTCATTATCCTTATACAAATTCAGCACCTGGCCAATAAATTGCATCATCATCCAACTGGGTGAAGAGCGAGGTCTTGGGCAAGGCTTGTGCTGCCATGTGAATGTCATTTCTATTTGCTTGTATATATATTTCTTTCCCTCCAGCTCTTTTCCAGATGGTCTTAAGGTCGTGGTGAGCCTTCATGGGAAGGCTCCTTTGGCTTGACCCGACTAGTCTGTGCCTCGTGGTCAACCATTAGTTGTTAGCAGTGCGTGGGGGCTCAAAACCCACGCTGACTGCTTAGTTCTGATCAACGCATGCAACAGAAGTGGCTGTGAACTCCTGTAGGGATTTCTTTGCCACAGCTGGAGTTTAGCTGCCTGATTTTTGCTATAGATCTTCCAACTTTCCCCTGGATATTTCGGCGTTCCAGCTTTGCTTTAAATCTAATGCTTGGGGGCCAAGGAGCCCTCCTCATTGAGTTCAGCAAAACATGGAAGGTGGAAAAGGTGGAACATCTTTATCTGCTGCTTCCCTTACGTTGCCCTCTACAGAAAGCACTCGCGGCTATAAAAGACAATTCGCCCATAATCATCGAGCCTGCCCTGAAATATTTCCAAAAACAAACTTCTTATTCACACGCGTCACGGTTTGGCCTGCGTCTCGCAGAGCAGAATCCCAGGGGGGAAGATGTTTCTGCATTTCTCAGGGCTGGTCGCAGCTGCGTGCCTGTGGTTTCCTCCTGCTAGACGCGGCGCAGCGGTGGCTTCCCTGGAGCCACGCTTGCCAATCAAGCAGCTTTCCTCCTCCCAGCCCTTTTCCAGCAGTTAATTACGCAGTTTAGCGAGGATACGTCTCCTGCTGCAGTGGAATTGCAGCGAGTTTCATCCACAGAGGAGCTGGATGAACTAACGAGGAACGTTACTGAAAAGCCACCTTGTAAAAACGCCTTCTTTGATGATAAACAGCTCCCAGTTAGATGTATTTGTTACTGCAATTGCTCTTCTGTAACATCAATGCAGTGGCGCTCGCTATTTCACATACTATTACGTACTATTTTACACACTACTTTCCATACAGGGAAAAGAGACAAAACTATATTGAAATTGTTCTGGATCTGTGCATTTTGGAGCTAGCATCACTGCTTTTGCCTCTATAAGACATAGAAGTGAATGTCTGCTACATATCTTTATTGAGGATGATAGAAGTCTATGTTGTCAGCATACACTGCTATTGCTTAGTGCAACAAAATGAATTGAGACAACCTGTGGATCAGTCTCTAGATCGGCAAAAAGATAAATTGTCTACACTGCAATGTCCCTAGATTGGCAAAAAGATAAATTGTCCACACTAGAAAATAGGCAATCAGTCTATTTTCTGTGGTCCCCAGGGTCAGATGTCCTGTTGGGGGTCAAGAGTGCCAGGAGGAGGAATGATATAAGTGGGGGGCAATATGGAAATATTTCTATAATATATTGAGCAACTGAGGCTTTACTCAAACTACCTGGTAAAATGTACAAACTTGTTATACTGGAGTGTAACCCGAGCACAAACGAAACCGAACTAAGGCCTGAGTTTCTTCAGGGGCTTAAACTCATCATTAATTTCCTAAGCAGGTTAAAGCATCTGCTGCACGAAGGGAGCTGTGGGCCAACGATTCGCAATGGCCTATTTTTTGTGTTTGTGTTGGGGTAAAGTTTGTTGTAGGATCAAATAAAAGTCCTAATATTGTGGCCAGGTATTTTTTTTTTCTTTGAGCTCTATGTCCTCTCATCTGGTGCAGAATGAGTTTATCTATGAGGCAATTAATGTTTACTCTGGAAAACTGTGGTCTGTTGTTTTAATGCAATGTCTAGCCAAAGACTGTTCTTCCTTGCCTGTCATTTTGTTATTTGGCCTGGGACAACCTGTGTGATTCATTCTTATAGATTTTGTCTGTTGCCTTTTGTTGGTTTTATTTGCATGAACTGATAGGATCCTTGTTCTGCTAAATGAGGTCTGTTAAGGCCTCTGGGATGACACCTAAAGTCTGCACCAAAGTGAGATTTGGAGCAATTTCCCTGTTGGAGAAACAACTGGAAGCTCCTTACGATGCCTCTGGATGGGCTGTCAGTAGACAGAAAATAGTTTTGAGACAAAATCTCATGGTTAGACAAAAACTATGGAATAAATAGGCCTAATTCCAGCTCCTTTCCTCCAAAGCAGCTACAGTGAGCCCCTTCGGTGTCCTCGCAGCTCTTCCTCTAGGCTCAGCTCTGTTTCTGAACTGATGTGAGAAACAAGAACAGCAAAGATGAACCTAACGCTGCAATCTGGATTTGAGGCAGCCTTCATGCCAAATCCCACCCGAACTCTGAATTTGAATATAAGTTCTTGACCTCAGGGCCAAATCGGGATGGTCATGCTCATGTCCTAGCCGGTTTCACCATCTCCTCCATCCTCATCCTCAGTGGTCCTGTATTGTTTAAAGTTTCCAAGAGGATTTTTTTTTTCCCGAGCACAGCATTGGCTCTGGATGTGACCGAATAAATCACGTGAGGCACTTCCACAATCAGCAGTTATGATTTTATTGAGCAATAGAATACACTAGAAAAAATAGTTCCTTCTGAGTTACTGATTTTTTTTAAGAATGAAATAATCTGCTGTCTAATGAGATGTGGTTTTGATGTCTAAACAACTAGAGAACATCCCAAGTGTTAGGGTTCTGTTAGGATGGGGTTCTTAGAAAAGCATATGCTAGAAGAGGCCAGGGCTAGGATAGGACAGCGTGTTACAGGAGAGGAGGCTTTCGTGTAATGAAGACATGAGTTTTGACCAGCCTGATCCCAGGAGGGATGAGTCCTCCGCTCTCCTCTGCAGGCAGGAGTGATGGTATCTGGAAATGCAAAGCTCTGCTGGTGCTCTGAGCCTCCCGAGCCCTGTTTGGGTAAGGAGCTGGGCTCTTAAGACTCTGCAAATGGGTGCAGACAAGAAAATTTTGGTGCAAGGTGTCTCCTTCTCCTTCCACCTCTCCCTGGAAACAGCAGGCGAGACCTCTTGCTGGTTGACTCTGCTGCACAGACCAGGGTGTTAAACAGTTTTTGCTGGCTGAGGACCTAGGCTAACCCACTTTAGATTTGCAGGGGATGGAAACACACCAGAGAGAGGCACCGTGTGAGGTTTTTCCACCCTGGCCCTGCTCTACAAGCAGGAATCGGTGCAAGATCCAGCTTGCCATGAGACGTCTAGTGACCCTGCCTGCTGCTGCTGCTCTTTGCTATTTGCAAACCAGCACTCTGGCCTTTCTCTCCTTGGGCATCCGGGCAAAACCAACATCTCTAGCCCGAGCTAGAGCCGTGCTCTCCTCCCCAGCCAAGCCCCTTCACGTGTTTCCCTCAGCTCTGCGCTCCTCCTTGAAGACTTTCTCTGCCCAACATCTCCAAACGTGCCCATCCTCCTGCTTCTCGCATGGACCCCGCTAAGGAGTCACGGGACAGAGGCAAAACCAGCCCTTTCCTGCCTGCTATTTTGTTATCCGACCCAAAACAGCCGTGTGTTTCCTCTGCCCATTGCCAAGGGCTCATGTAATGCAAGCTCTGACAAGCTTCCAGGGCCGTTCAGAGGGTTTTGTTTTGTTTCGCTTTGTTTTCGTGTGTTTGCTGCATTTTCTCCCAGTTAGGGCCAAAGCCCAGCAAGGTCGTGTGAACTTTTACATCCAGCTATGGCTTAAGTTTGCAGTTTTACTGAAAGCATCTACATGTCGATGAAGTTTCGGTTAAATGAGCTTTTAGCGTGGTACTACTGGGAATTAGAACATAGGAGGTTTTCCTTGGCTTCTAAGGGATTTTTGTCAGGAATCCACTGCACTTGATCCCACTAAAGCATGGAGAGCTTGTGGATCAGGGTACATCTAAAACAGCTTAAAGCAAGGGAGAGCGGATTGGGCTTTCAAGGGGGAAGGAAACTATAGAGGCAAAACTGCCATCGAGGCTTCACCCGTCAGGGTAACCAGCATTTCATGTTTTCACAAGACCAACTCTCTGGGCACGTACGTACAACGAACAAGAAAACAACCTGCCGGTTACCCCAGCAGTTGGTGACCTGCTCTTCTTTGCAGGAAGGCCATTTTCATCTTGCAAGAGCAACACATGACACTTGGAAATCACTTCTGGCTATAAACATTGCACTTTTTTTTGTTGGTTTTTATTTCTGTATTTTAGCAACCGAACATTTTGCATCAAAAAAGGGAATTTTTGAGGGTCTGAAAGGAACCAGCAGCAGGTCTGGGAGCCCAAGGGAGAACTAACATCAGGCTCTTCGGTCCTCCTTCCTTCCCTTCGATATCTTGTGCTAAAGTTGTGGTGCGGAGCGGGAGGAAATGCCCGTTGGGCGCAGGGCTCGCCTTCCCTCCTGCAGATTGTGCCATCGCCGTTGCGCTCCTGGAACGCTTCCAAGTCTTTGAGGCAGCCTCATTGTAGCTGCTGTGTCCCAGGCACTGGCCAGGTCACGTTATCAGGTTGGAAACTTGTTCTTTTTAGGGAAAAACAGTCTTTCCAGGAAGGCAAGCTGCTGGAGGAGGGTTGTTTGACCTAGGCTGAGCTACCAGTCTCCTGAGGCTTCTCTAAGCATTCAAAGGCAAACAATTTCCAAAGAAGAAAGGTAGGAGAGAGGGGAATTAAAGCGGGGGACAGAGCTAACGAAGAAGAGGCACCTGTATTCAGAAAAAAAGATTTTGCTCTGAAAACGAGAACTGGAGGAGCGAAAAAGGAAGATGAAGAAGGTAACATTGCTGATACTGCAGCGTCTCTGTGGTTGTCCCATGCTGGTGCAGTGACAGTGAGATACATTCAGGGAGTCAGAAGGAGACAGTGATATTAAGGCAGTCTTAAGAGTTATGGTTAGCCACAATTCCAAACTAAGCTGTTACTCCCTGTTGGAGAAGTTACAGTGTCTGGAAGGATGTTCTAGTTTATACTATCAGAAAATCAGCTATAAAAGCTGTTCAAAGTCTGGTTGAGCTTCAGACACCCTGCAGTAGTAGGTTTTCATCCTAAGCCTTCCTGGTGATATTTAGGTTTTTGTTACCTTAGAGATATGCAAGAACACCCGAATGACAAGCCCTTTAACAAGCCTTAAGTGTCAGTAGCTGGGTTTGGTGACAATCCTGCCTATGCCTTCCCAGCCTGCAAACACCCTAATCTCATTTTATTCTCCAAAGCTGAAGGCTGGGATTACATTTTCTGAAGTCTTCAGGAGTTAGGAACCACTTTGGAAACCACTTCATCATAAACTAAAGAATATGTTTGTCTCTTTTCCACTGCATCACGTTTTAAACAACTAAAGCGCACTAAAGCGCACTCCTTATCCGCAGTGGACTCTGGATCAGGCTCCCTGTTAGAGGAACAACTGGAAGCTGCTCAGCTGCACCCCTGGATGAGCCGTTAGCTTGGCCAACCGGATTTTGGTAATTAGGAACTGGTCGGAGAACAAGACCTTTATACAGATTGTAAGAGGTTTCTACAGAATGTTTCGTTTCACCAGCACTGCTTGGACCTGTTCTCAGCTGCGTCCCTGCAGGACCTCAGGGCTGGTTGAAGGGGTGGGCAGCTCTTTTTCTTGCTTTTTTAACTTTATTTTTTCAGGAGCAACTTCTTTTCCCTGGTGCTTGTTCCCAAGCCCCTTGCATGGCTTTGCCCTTGGCCTCTGGCAAGCAGAAACGGTTGCAGTTTCGGGCAGGCATGTGCAAACAGGCAATGCTGGGTGTTTCTGCAGCCTGCTGCCCAGCTGCTCTCCCCAGATTTAGGAAAGGCCATTTGGAGCATTGCAAAGAACTGATGGGCAATGGGTAACATCGCCCCTTGTGACTTCTTTTTGTGACTCGTTGCCCCAGCCCAGAGCTCTCCTGCAGACCCCTGGAAATAGAGGCTGGCTGCAAAAATACAACTGTGGATGCGGTCCTGAATGAGAAGTAGCGCTGGGATGTTAGCAGTGTAGGACCAGGCTCGCAGCCTTTCCTAAAGCGATGTCATGATTAGAGAGGGAAGGAAGGCAAGGCCAGAGCAGGGCCACGGGCACCGGCAGAGCCACGCGACGCAGCAACTGCCAGTGCCCGTGGAGCACCATTCCCACGGGCAGGGTGCCAGGGAGCAACCGCCTGCCTGAATTCCCTGTTGAGATGGTGCTGGGGGCCTGCTGGCCTTTTCCTTACTAACAAAAAGAAGTTGCTCTCAGCTCCCTTGCACAAAGGTGGGAAAGAGAAGGGAGCCATAAACTGACTTGGGGGTCCTTGGACTGCAAATGCTGGTCAGGTGGAGAGGTTTTCTGAAGCCTGGCAAATAATGTCTGTGAACTGAGGGCTTGTGTGTTTAGGTAGAGCTAGAATTAACTATTACCATTAGTTTTTTTGGTGAAGAGAAGAAGGAGGGTGCCCACATTTTATACACTCCTTCTCTCCGTCCTCTCCCGCTCTACTTTTCTTTTGTTTTTTTTTTTGTGCCATCAGGGTATTGTGTTTCATTGTCTGAAGATGTACCAAAAATGCATTTTTTTTCCCAATCTGTCTGGATTAAACAGGTTGTCTGAGCCCATCCCAGTAACAGCTCACAAGATGGGGGAGCTCCCCTCAAACGGTGCACATGGATACAGACCAAATTCTGATAGGAAAAGACACGCACGTGATTACCCCTTCCCACCCCCATCCCTCCCTGGCACTCACTTCTCCCCATTAAGATGCAAAATCACTTATGGAGGTAAGCGTCCAGCCAGAGATCCCCGGATTTCTTTAGGGACCTGCGGAAAGAAAAGGGAGAGCAATGTGCTTGGTCTCCGTCATTCCCTTCCTGCGAAGGAAGAGCCCGTCGCTGAAGGTGGGTAGGAATCCTTGGGACACCAAGTGCCCTTTCCCAGGGGTAGACACCTAGAGCAAAAGGACGGACCTCTTTTGGTTTACAACATGTCCAGTTTTGGACTCAGAGCAAGATTTTTGGCTGATGTCCCTCGTGTCACCTGCCTTGTGTCACCCAATGGCCTTGTGGTGACCTTGTGCCTTTCCATGAGTTAGCAGCAGTGTCACTGAGCAGAGCCGCCCGGGCTCATCCAAGCTGCACCTATGAAGGAGTTTCGCCACTTTTCCCTCGGAATTTTCATGGAGGATTCCTATCTGCATCAGCTCTGCAAACGTGTGACAGAGTCAAGTTGTCTTGGGTCAAAAGACCCATTGACAACTAGGATGCTGGAGGGGCTGTGTTTGGTCTGGGGACCCTCTTAATTGGGACAGGACAGGGGGAATGGCAGGGATCATGCTCTCAAGGCTCTCCTGGTGCCCAAACGCTTATTTTGCAGCATTTTCTCCACAGAAGGTCCTTCTGACTACACCAGAGCAAGCTCAGGTTGAAGCTGTCTGGTTCCGGCGCTCTGAATGTACATAGGTTTTCACAGTGTTGGGTTAAGTCCTCCCCCTGCTCTCTGTGTATGAACTGCCTAGAAATGTTGCTTGATATGGTCTACGGGAGGTGATCCTACCACCAGATGGGCAAGTCATTGCTGGAGGGAGCTGGGTTGTGGAGAACTTGTAGAATGTCATGGTTACTGTCTCGTCGGACACGAAGCATCAGCCCCTTGGGGCTCTGTATTGCGTGCAATTTCCTGTGCTCACTGGGTTGGGAGACGCAAAGGAGGGTTTGGGCCAGTTTTCAGCCTCTCGGCATGTAGGTGAGGCTGGTCTGCTTGGGAGGTTGTCCGGAGGCGGATTATGTCCGTGGTGATCCCTGGAATGGAGGCTACTTTCTCTGTGTTCTCTGTTACGCAAACAGACTTTTTTGGAGTAACTGACATAGGATAATTAACACTGAATCTGTCAGATAAGGATTATTAAGCCTAGTGCTCAACAGTGCCTAAAAGGAACAGCCCTTTGCTTCTGGGATGGCTCGAACAGGCAAAGCATGGGCTGTGATCTAACCTGTCCCCCTTCAACTCATGCCAGTTTGCAGCCCAAAGACTTGCTGCCAGCTGCCTAAGGCATGAATGAGCAGTATTTTGGAAAAGGTATTATAAAAAAACCCTTCCTTTTGGGAAGTTTAGCTGTGATCTCATCGCTCAGATCTCCCCAGCATCTTGCACAGAGGAGCTCTGGGTTTCGGGAGCTGCTCTGGTGGACAACTACGCTCCTTCTTGCCCCATGATGCAGAGGCGGTTTCCCACACGTTGGCAGCTGGGGTTGCTTCTCTAGGCCAGCACAGCTGTGTCGTTTCTGCTGAGAGCCAACTTTTCTGCAGATGCTCCTTGGACTGTGATATGAAGGACATGACCCTAGCTGACATCGGATTACAAAACACCCACACGCTGCTTCTCAGGGTCTAGAGTGTCCTGAATTCTAGCACTATTCTTCTGACCTAGAAAAGACGGGGTGTTCCCCTGAGGATGAACTGTGGGGCACAAAGGGTATTAAAAAGCCCTTACCCAACGATGTCTATGCATGCTTTTCCAAGAGGCTTCTCTTCGTATTGGACTCCATACTTGGCACATAACGATTTCACCAAAGGTTTAATCTTCCAGAAATTGTGTCGTGGCATCGTTGGGAACAAGCTTAAGTGGAAAGAGAGAAAACAAGCCTGAGAAGTCTAGAGCTGAACCCCACAGGACGCGCATGTCCACCCGCCTTCTCGTGGGATGTGAGGGAAGCAGGAGTGGGGCAATGGCCTCTGTCTGCTGAGGTAGCTGCCCATTTCCTTGAGCAATAACTAAATGTCTCCTGTCAAATGGACCTGTCAGTGACCTCCCTTTTGGAAGAGAGAAGCAGATAAAGAATTTGGTATCACCTTTCCCTGTGCTGTTCAAAGAGGGTTTAATTTCTCTTCAGAGTGACTGATTAACGATAAATGCCTTCTCTTTTCCATATTGTATTGCCACTGGTTCATGTGGCTCTGTGTTTCGATATCTTTCCCGAAACCTGGTACCCAGCAAAGTACACGGTCCCACATGGCTGCCCCAACACTACACTATGCTGAAAGTGCTCTTAGGCAGGGAAGGGAAATTTCTGAAGTGGACACTAAAGTTCAAGTAGGAATGCAGGAATGTGAGTCCATAGTCATTCAACTGATAGATTCTTACCACTAGCTAAAACTTGGAATTAAAATTGACAGTGAGGGCTGAAGTATTTAGCAGCAAGAGGGAAAACACACCATGCTTAGTGGTAGAAGGAGAAGATAACCCAAAATAGCTTGGGATTTTCCTTCTTCCTTGATATTCAGTAGCTCTCCAAAGACCCTCTCTCCCATCCCATGCACATGTGCCTTTAGGAGCCTTTCCTTTGCCTCAAGGCCAGGGCTGTGGCAAGCTGGTAGTGGCCACGTGCTTCAGGGCCCATACTCACTGGTGCTCGATTTGGAAATTCAGGTGCCCGGTGAACCAGTTATTGAAAAAGGACTCCTCAATATTGCAAGTGGCTGCCAGCTGTGAAGGCAAGAAAGCAGCTGTGAGTAGGAGCGCACGTTCGCCCCGAGATCAGCACAGAACTCCTCTTGCCTGGGCCAGGGGTTTGTTATCTTGCTAGTGCTGCTGGGGGGTTCAACAGCGGTGAAGTCTTCCTTCCCCCGTCCTGCCTAGATATTGCCCAGAGTGCTTGACTGAAGTGCAAGATCTTAACGCCATGGAAACATGCTCCTAGCCACTCTGGCTATTCACGACTGTAAAAAGTAGGTAGACTTTCTTAAAATCCTCTTATACTCTTACCTGGTTAAGCTGTGAATCCACATGGTGACCACAGCAGATATACCCTCCTCATCCCCATAAGATGCAGGACAAAACCAGAGCAGGGTTAAGGAGACTTCTCTTCACTCACCATTTAACTCTGTCACACACAGATCTTATTTCTCTCTCTCTAAACCATCCTCTGACTTGGTCTACAAACTCCAGTTACAAAAAGCACATAGACAAATGCCTAAGTTAATCCTATGAGTGCTCCCATAACTCTGGTGAGTCTATTCCTGAAGGTGCTTGACTAAAGCGTGGTTCAATAGGAGAGAAATTAACAGTCGGACTTTGTAAGCTCAGTTCAAGGCCCCATTAATAACTACCATTCCTAATTAAAGTAATTAATGCATGAAGTGGTTTATTCTTTCAGCTCAGTTTTACCAGATTCACAGGGCCAGTGGAAAAGTTGCTCTCCTTATCCTCTAGGTCTAAGCAGGACTTGGAGCACCTCAAAGAAGAGGCACCAGTTCAGCAGAATGGATGTCATTGGCATTATTAAATAGAGGTTGTAAGCAGCTGGCTTATTCCCAAGACATAAAGTTTAGAAATCTACTGAGCTCGCTTTTCAATGGGGCTTGATGTATTTTCAGCATAAGGAGAGCATAGAGATCTACATGAGCATTAAGTTAGCATGCTGAGCTGCGTTGAGGGTCTCCTATTTCTTCATGTGTTTATAGCAACATATATCACATAAGGAAGTCCAACCGCACTTCTTTACTCTGAAGGAGTAAAATATACAATCGGTTGTCCTATTTTGTCAAAGAAGTTTGGACTTGCAGGTCTTGAATCTGCATTACTTGCTCTAGGGAGAATATGCTGATGTTCTACTTGTACAGAGTCTTGGGAGATGGCGAAAGGCAGTGAAAATGCAACCACTCTTTGAATATGTTCCTGGTCCATTTTGGAGTGAGTGGAGGCAGATGTATCCATCTCCTTCCCGGTTACCTGAGAACTCAGCCAATCCCTGTGCTTCTCGCTATCAATTTCCATTGGGATGTGATTCATCTGGGTGACCCACACGAACCAGTGACTCTCCAGGAACCTTCAATGACAGAGAAGAAAACATGACGTTTTATGTTGCAGACCAGGATGCAAGGTCAAGAGAGTGGGGTTTACAGGGACCAGCAGGAGGTATTGCCCGCGGGGAAAGTACTTCTCCAAGATACAGAACAAAGAACGGGTCCTTCTATAGAAAGTGGAGAGAATCATTTCTGCTTTTCTCTTCCTCTTTTTGTAGTTTAGGGACTAGAGCCACTGCAGTTCACTACAACCACGACGTCCTGCTGGGCTAACCTTCTGCTTAATCTCTCTTCCTCAAAAGCAGAGCACTACTTCCCCTTCCTCTAAATAAAGATGATCCGGTCACTTGAGCAAATTAAGCCCTCATTTCGAAATGGCTCAGTAGAACTGCTTTTATCTTTCCAGTTACTTGCTGGATCTACATTTATTTTTAAAATCCAGCATTTCCAACATCTGTAGAACAGTCTATGGAAATCCACTTTCTTTTTGTCCAGAGTCATTGCTCTGTGTTGGGGCTGAGATGCAGGTTAGCAAGACAAACGTCTACACGTCAACCCCCAACACAGGGAAAGCTGTCCTTGATGTAGTCTTTGGGCTTGTTCTCTGAAAGAGAACAGATTATCTCAATCTCTGCTTTCATCAGCAGTAAATCTCACACAGCTATGGAAAGGAGTGAGCTAAGTGAAGGAAGTTCTCAGGGTTGTTTTGAAATCCACAGGTGGTTTTGATGGGTGTTTTTTCTGCTTGGTATTTTGGTCTATCTACTAGGGGACAAATGAGTCCTGTTATGTGATGCACCTAGTGATCATTCAGCTCTGGGGTCAAAACAAAATGGAAGTGCTTTTATCTGGCTTTATACCTTTGGCATCATCATGCTTTCTCTGGGCAATGGGAGGACTGCTCACAACGTTGCATTGCTTTATAATGCTCCCAGAGCTCTTTCCTCACTGTCTGATTTATAAGGAAACTACTGCTAATCGGGAAGTGTCTCCTGATGAAGCGTGAGAAACTGGAAACAATTTTACAAGAGGAATGCTTTGTTTCTCGCATTTTTAGCTTAATCAGAATATGAAAGTGGTAGAGTAGCAGGATATTTGTTATTAGCTTTTTGGTTTGTTTTCACACCAAAGAGGCTGGCTAGACACTTACACAAGTCAATGTCTTTTGAAACTCCTTTTTCTTTCCCCCTTAAAACCAAAGTCTTTTGCAATCGGGAAAACAAATCAAGAACAGAGATATTAAGTTGTGTGGAAGGGAAACTTTCAATTCTGTCAATGTTTTTGCACAGTGGTTCATACTCATTGCTCATGTTTTTAGGTCTCTCACTTGTAGGAGAAAGGGAGACTGCGACACCATATGGTCATCGACAAGACTCGTTTATTGAACATTCAGTGTGCACTTTTATACATAGCTTAATTAGGATCATGCATATTGCAAAGCTTGAGCTCAGGATAGGTTAGCTCTTATTTGCGTCAACTCTTTGCCTCCTTATCTGACTCTCCGCAAGATCTCCTTATCTCTTAGTCAGCAGTCCTTCCACCCTTTCAGCTAGGCCTGGCGCCCTTCTGCCCTTTCATCTAGGTCTGGCGCCCTTCTGCCCTTATCTGGCTTGCTCACAGCATGACCACTGGCCTTCAGGAATCCCACAATTCCCCCTTCTTGTTTTTGAGCAAGCCAGGATTCTTGATGGTTCACCCAAAATATGTCTTTGATCGCCTTGTCTACCGTCTGTCTCAGACACTTAATCAGGCAGGGAACGACCACCAAAATGCACAAGATTAGTGGAATCATCAAACCCGTTTTGCTCAGTGATTGTAGCCAGCCAAACCTTCTTTACAGCATTCTCAATCATATTTGATACACATTTCAATAAGCAAGGCACAACTAGTAGAATGCAACATAGGATCAACAACACCATCCCAACACTTAATACCTAACACCGGTGCATCGAGTTGATCTGCTGTTCCACAAAGCCAACAACTCTTGATTTGGTTATAATTAACAATCTGCCTAAAAAGCATAACATATCCATTAGCGCTAAAAGCAGCATTAACCCCTATAATAGCGTTAAAAGCAATACTACCTCCTAAAAGCTACAACATACAGCTAATAACAACAGTAACACTTCTTCCTCCCATGTTTTCCATCGGGAAAACAAATCAAGAACAGAGATATTAAGTTGTGTGGAAGGGAAACTTTCAATTCTGTCAATGTTTTTGCACAGTGGTTCATACTCATTGCTCATGTTTTTAGGTCTCTCACTGAACTCTCCATGCATCAGTCAAAAAGCAGCAAGTAGAAAAATGTTTCTGCACTGGGAGCAGCACACTGTGAGGCCAGGAAATCACAAAGGGCTACAAGAGCAGTTAAAATGAGGATATATTAAAAAACATTTCTCCATAGATTTAAGGAGGGCTGAAATGTTGCTTTGGAGGAAAAATGGAAAGTATGTGTGTCGGGATTGGGCAGCATGTAGGAACACGCAATGAGGAAAGAAATGGGAATGCTGCCTGAGCCGCCGAAAGGACTGAGACAGGTGCCAAGCAACAGACCCAGTTCTGCTGAGAGCAGGTAAAACTGGGAGATGAGAGCAAAGGAGTGAAAATCCTCAGGATAAGAGAGAATGGGGAAGATGTCTGCGGACGACCTACAGAAGGAAGGCCCATGGCACACAATGTAGCTGAGAGCCTGTTATTCTCATGTTGGAGTGGAGGGAGAGCAGAAGGGAGGCCCTTTATCTCCTACCTGACAAAAGTGAGGAGACACAGGGATCCCAGAACGCCATAGAATGGGATGTACGTGATGAAGTAGCGCATGTAGTAACTAATAGCCCAGACCAGGTCCTAGGAGAAGAGAGAAGGCATTAGGCTTTGACCTATCTCACTTCAGACCATCTTACTGGTAATTTGGGGCATGCTGGATAATTAGTAGAGCAAAGCATGCCCTGTCCATCCTCCCTCTGGCAGCTGCCCTTGCACCGGAGAGATGAGTGGCCTTCTCCTGGCTCAGGTGTGACGCCTGAGGAGTCAGCCGGGCCCCACGAGAACAGGGAAAACATTTCACTCACCGCCCAGAACCTGTGCCTGATCATGGTCCAGATGATTTGGATTTGGAAATACACGGGGATGAGCAGAGGTGGGAAGACTGCAAAGCAAACGGAAATGTTTCAGCCATCTGAGGAAGTGCAGAGATACGTTGACATGAGAGCAAGCCAGTGGTTTGGGAACTGGTATTGATCTTTAGCTATCACAAAGCATCAAGTGGTGACACGCGATGCTTCTATGGAGCCACTTGCAAGCTGAGATTAGTTCCCAGTCTCAGTTCCTTGCCTTGCTTCATGTGGCTGTGGTGGCACCATAAGGATGCCTGGATATCACTGAGGATCTACTGCACTGACTGTGGGACCGGTACGAGTAACCCATGAAGGGGACTGCGAGCCTTAGGAATGGAGGGATGAGCAGAGATGTAAGGATCTGCTCCACTACTGCAGCAGGGACTGGACAGTAAAGAGCCTTCAACCCTTCTCACCATAGGGAGAAACGAAGAGTGTGGTGCGGGTACTCACTGAGGAAGAAGTACTCGTGCTGATGGTTGTACGGCAGGTACTTCAGCTTCTTCTTGCCATACTGTAGGGCACAGAGGAGAAAGTTCAGTCTTGGATCATGACACCCATTGGTAAGAGGATATTCTCTGCAATACTTCTTTATTTATTAACTCTCTTTAGCTCGGACTGGAGAGTTTTGACCTAATTCCCACACCAATAAAGATAAAAAGTGTTTGGTGTGGTTAAATATCATCAGGAATTAACTCGTGCAAAGTTATCTAACCCTTCTTTTGCCTCCAGCATTTTCCAGAGTGTTGTGAGAGCATTTCGAAACATGTAGGCTGGTCCTGGATAGAGATTAGGGCCATACTGCATTGCAAACATTTTATACCCATGTATTTTATATTCCACCTTCCCAATAAGGGAATACCTTCCTGCCTAGATATAAATTCCTATTTAACATGTTCTGGCATGATACATAGATAATCTTTTTTTGTCACTTGACAGCCTGATAGCATTTCTGTGTATTTCTCTACCTTCTGCTATTCCTGTGTCTGTGATAAAACTTGCTGTTATCTCCATCGTTACCTTTACAAATGTAGGACATGAAGAGGTCGGACCTTTGGTAAGTCATTACACGGGACACCCGTGGCTGAGCAGGACATTGAACCTCAGTTAGTTTTCCATGCAAATGTCTTGACCACTGTTTCATTTTGCCTTATGCAGTCACCAGCACTATGAACTCCTGCCATCAGCCGGGTCTTGTAAATCTTGTTCTACCAAGACTGGGAAAGCTAAAGTGGTCCTTTGCTGTCACTATGGAAAACCACATGGACATAATTAAATCTAAAACATCTGTGTCACCGCAGTTTGGCATGTAGGAGACTGGAAATAGAGCACTGTCAGTGACAGCTACTCTGCACTGAGTCCTACATGACTGCGGTCCACGTGCAGACACGTAGAAACGCAGAAGCTTCTCCAAAGACAAAGTTGGACCTTTGGTTGTTGCTTCCTGCAGGTGCCCATTTCTCTTCAGTGAAAAGAGGGAGCTGAGAACACCTGGGCTCCTTAGTTAAAAACCAAAACTAGGCAGAAATGTCCTTTGAGGGGTACCAGGAGTGTTCACACAAGAAGCTTACATGGAGAGTCCAGGTTGGTGGGAGCTCACACTTCAGCTGCACCAAGTGTATCAGCTGAACCAAGTGGAACTAAGAGCTGGTAGCACTATGGCCAGGAGAGCTGAGACAGGGCTTTACCCGACTCCTGCAGCATATTGCACTAAAGTTCTGCTGCAATCGCAGGAGATTACTGACAGATTATGAAAGTAAGGATAGACTCGCAGCAAGAGTGGCAGGAGTGCAAATAAGTGACAGATTAAGTCTGCTTAGTGAACACTGGCATAAAGGAATTCATATCTTCCATGTAGCTCACAGTGAGCAACTGTGACGACCACATTACGTGGAATTCTGGTTAGATAGTGGAAAGTGCTTCCTGGTGATCTTTGGAGGGCTCAGTCAATTCACACTGCAGTGAGATTTCAGGGAAGGCTGGATGTGAAAGAATATTAAGACACACTGATGCTCCAGTTTTCCTTGTTGTGGTGCATGGCTGAAAGCAGAGTTTTTCCTCCAGTGGTAGAAGCCCAAGCTACTTTTAAGCTACTTTATCAGGCACAGGACTTTCAAATGGGACACATTCAAGAGCGTGATATTGATTTACGTCTTCTGGATAGCGACTTTTTAAAGCATTTTTTAAAATCATATACAACTGACTTTTCTGCCTCTTAGTAGTTTTGTGTCTACAAGACATTCTATGTATGTGTCCAGACACCAGGCCTCCAATATGTGCCAGGAGCTACTTTTTTCATAGGCTAAAAGCTGATCTCTAGGGTGGGTGCTGTAATCTACTGTAGCCCCACTGACTTAGGTGGTCAAGGGGCCCTCAGTCCTTGACTTATCCCTGGAGTAACATAGGGATACAGCCATTCGTGGCTATCCTATACCAGCAAGAACCTTTCAAACACTTTACCCTTTCAGCTCAGCTTTGTTGGCTGGTGGCCTCAGAAATGCAGGCAAGGAATTAATTTCCCTTATTGTGGTCAATATAGGAAATGGACAGGGAATTGTGCAGTCTGCCTTGCTCTTGAACCCAAAATGTGTCAAGATAAAGAGGGCCAAATGCCTATTGGACAGCACAGATGCAAGCCCAGGACAAGACAAGTCACTATTTTCTTTTTCTTCTTGTTTTTTTTTTAGTATTTTCAGCACACTGTATGTGTCTCAACACTAGCCAACCCCTGCTTTTGGAGAAGCCTTCTCTGAAGCCCTCCTTACCTCAACGGGCTGTGAATCTCCGAGGACAAAAACATGCAGCATGTTGACATCTGGGTCTTTCTTGAATATGTTGGGCTTGGCATGGTGTTGGAAGTGACGGTGGTTCCACCAGTTTGCCGAGGCACCCTGGGCAGATGCAAGAACAAGCAGTTAAGCCATGCAAAGACCCAGCTCTTCTAATGGTAGGATTACTTTCATCCTGCACAAACTGTTACTTTTCAAATAGGAATAAAACGTGGTTAAACTCTCAGTTGCTATGAGACTGCTGGTGTGAGCCTACTAAAACCAGTAAGGCCAGCCTATTTCGCCCTGGCTAAGGATCTTCCAAGACGTCAGAAGAGGCAAAACAGCTGTAGCTTAGTGAATTATGTGTCTTCCCACAAGTGAAGCTGTTATTTGTGGTTGAATGGGTGGCTTGCCTCTTTTTTCTACCTTACTAATTATTCCCACTGGTCTCCATTTCCTGTCTGTGACTGTAAAGAGTGAGGCAAGGCAAACTGGACTTGTAAGAATGGTCAGAGATTTGTCCTCCCCCCTAGAAGTTGCTTCTGCTGGTGGACAGACACTGCATTGGACTTCACCCAGGATAGAAGGTCTGAGGTTATCTCGAGTGACCAGGATATAGCTGTACGGGGCACTTAAACATCACTAAGCCTGGAGGGCAGGGTGTTGAAATAGAGTTTTGTGCAATTTAAGGAGCTAGAGCTTTAGCTATGATAAACAGGTGGAGTTCCACTGAAGCTTGTGGAGTTACTGTGACCTGCAACAGCTTTGGCCAGGCTCTTATCTCTTCTGCACACGGGGAAATGGGCCACTAACTTCTCCCCGAATTGGCTCACTGTGGAATGGCTCAGATCTGCTGTCCCCTGCTTTGGCCCAGTCCAAGTGAGTGGATGCAGCTGCTTCTACGGTGCCCTGGGGACAGAATGACCTTTACCTTCAGGTGCCCAATCACGAACTTGTGGCCTATGTGGTTCCACACAGGCTTCTTAAAGACGGAAAGGTGTCCAAAGTCATGTTGCAGCCACCCTGCCTGGGCCTGGGAGGAAGGAAAACGAAGTAGTTAGAAAGTGGGTTGAAATCATAGTTAAGGGGGGGAAAAAAAAAGGGAAATAAAGGTGGGAGGCAAGTTGTGTGACCGTGCGTGCGCACGCGCGGGACAGAGAATCAATGGAAGTGTCAGTCAAGGGGAAGATGGGGAAGATCTCTGATTCTGCTGTGGTGAAGGGTGTGTGGAAGGGAAGGCCCCAGAGGTAGGAAGCTATGCGAAGGGCAGTGGTAGGGTGGGGTGGCCAGAAGGCACAGGGTGGTGCAGCTGTTTTGTGAATGAAGCTGACACAAAAGTGCAGCATGTACCGGTCTCCTTGAAGGTGATTTGGGTGTCCAGTAGGCTCTGTGCCTACTGTTTCTCACCTGGGAAGTCGTAAGGATGCAGGCAAGGAGGAGAGTTGCGATCCAGCCAGTACCCAAGTATGAGACTGTTAACCAAGCCAAAGCTTCCATTACAAGGATATGGCCCAAGTAAAAGGTGAAGAACCAAGGATTTGCTCTGAATAAGTTCATATCCTCTGCTGTCTTCCTCAAGGTCCGGAAATCCTCCACCAGCTGGGACTGCAAAATAGATTTACAAGATCCAGCATGAATCTTTTAACAGGTCTGAATGTGCTTTAGGAAGTCTTAAGTTTCCTTTCTAAGGAGCGGGGCTGTTTCCTGCAATCGCTGGCCTACCCCATAAGTAAGAACCTTTGTACCACATTGAAGTTCTCCATCCCACTTCCCTATGAATAAGCTCAGGCCAGGCTGGTCTGAGCCCATCTCCTGACCTTCTGCACCTTGAGCTAGGTGGGTAATTCAAGCCTGAATCCGGTGAATTGGCACTGCTACCGTGCTGTGTTGAGAGTTGCATCAGCTGCTCATGCTGGTCCCAATGAGCTTTAGGAGTGCTAGAGAGCCAGCTGGAGAAAGAGGGAATTCAACCCCATTACTTAGGGATAGTTTCTGAGCTCTGGTGATGAACACAAAATATCAGAACGGCTATATGTGGGTCAGCTCGCGCGCAATTGTGCAAGAAGGGCACTCCGGGGTGAGAGCCAGTTCCAGTTGTCGCTTCTATTGTGGGTGATACGGATACACCATAACCCCAGGCAGCCAAGAATAACAGAGTGAGATAGGGTTTCGGGGCAGGAGTTAGCCCTGTGGTGCCCAGTGCCTGAATAATGAATGAGCGGGTCGTCTGGGAGCGACACGGGGCTGGCCGTGAGGACACGGAGTGCACGGGGAGCTGGGTGGCTGCTCTCTCAGCTGCTGTAACGGGACATCTGTTTTGCTTCGGCTTTGAAGCACCCTGGGGTCTTCTGCCAAAGGGGAATTGTGGGGCAAATGGTGGAAGAGATTTGTCCTCTCCAGGCGATGAGGGACTTCCCTTTGGAAATCCTTCCTTCCTTCTCTTTCCCCTTTCCCCCTGACATGTGTTTCAGAGCTTGGTCCCAAGGGAAAGGAAAAGCAGGAGGGACGCAAGCCCCAAGGGCTGGCACACGTTTCCCAGGGCATATCCCTTGGGCCGTGTTTCCCTTCCGGATGGCATCGTTCCAGTCCAGCCATCTGGAATGGGCTGCTAGAAATCAGGCGTGATGACCATAAGCAGCTGGTGGCTGTGCAGAAAGGAGAGGCTTGTACCGATGTGTCACCTCCCTCCCACGCACATTTTAATCTCTACGGGGATGCGCACGTCACCGAGCGCTTCTCTCCCTCTCTGGATCTGCCTGTAAGGAAAAAGGCTTTATAATTTGCCAAGTGTTTTTTTTTTTTTTTTTTTTTCACATAGGAGCTTGGAGGACAGCCTGAGACCAATCCCACCCCTCCAAAAAAAAAAAAAAAGCCCTATAAATCCCAGTTTAAAACAAATACTCACATTCTTGTCTCGGTCCTCGCTGGGTTCCCCTGGAGCGAGCTCTCCAATAAGCAATGGCTTGAGAAACTTTCGCACCAAGGTGGGATTGATATGAAAGGCTTGGAATGCATCCTGGAATAGAAATATGAGTAATTGGGTGAAATTCAGAAGCTGGTTGATTCCTACCCGTCTCCATCCCGTCCATCTCCAGCACTTCTCCTTTTCTGCAACAGTTTCTGTGTTATTCTGAATGCGTGATGCAAGACTCCTGTCTCTCCCATTGCTGTTCAGTTCCATACTACTAGGGGCTGCTAAAATTGTTTATCTAGCAGGAAGAGAATGGTGAAATTTGGGGTACTCTCTAAACACATGATGAAGAGGCACCTCAAGAACTTTCCTAACACTTAAATTCTGTTGATTCCTTTGGAAGGTAGGCAGATAGGAATTTGTACAAATCCCCGTGAGGATATAAACACCCTTTGAAGGCTGCTGGGAGGCAATTGGAGAGAACGACTTGATTTTTGTTTTCATAGTATGTGTGGCTTGGTATTTATCTTTAGTGCAGGCTAGGAAGGAACAGACAGTATTTGCCCCATGTTGGTGATAGCTGAGAAATTTCCAGCTGAGATGAAGATGGAGGGATCAAATGACAGAACGAGCACAGAGAAACGGAGGGAATGGTTCTTCTTTAGCTGTTCCCATAGAAGCTGAATGTCTCTAATCCCATTTTCATAGTGTATTGTCTGGAGTGGTCGTGTATGGAAACTTGAAGGTGACCAAGCCCAGATGGGACTGTGATAATAGAGAAATACTACTGGATGCATGGGCCAGTCCTGAGGTCCCCAGTGCTACCATATTACCATAGCTGAGCAAAGACTCAGCTCATCTGGAAGAATGTGTTGATCTTTTTTTTTTTTCTATAAAATGAATAGCTGAATGTTGTCTTGACTGCTTTGTATTCTAGATTTTACATATGTAATTCCATCTCCATAATTTTCCTTGCAAGTCCAAGTGGAAACGTCTCTAGAAAGTCTCAAAGAAGCAAGCAAAGACTTGGTTTTTCACCAGACCTTTAAGCAATTGTTATAAAGAGCTTGCTACAAAAGCCCACTGGGGCAAAGACTGCAACCTAAAAACTTCCTAAATCAAACAGCAGCTTTAATCAATAGTCTGAAATACGCTAAATGGGTTAGCAACTGTGAAGAGCTGATAATTATCAAGAAATGCAATGAGACTTCTTATTGTTTCTACTGCTCTATGCAGTGCAGCAGCTTGTCCCTGTCACCCGTTCATTAACCTCTTGGGAGACTGCTTCAGTGCCTCGACTACTGGATGTGTTCCACTGCCGGCTCCCAAACACCTGATAACAGACACAGGTAATGTGTTAGGCTTTGGCTACAGAATCCACCAAAAACACAAAACTGTGAAATAAATCCCACCGTGAGCACACGTTCTTGCAGCTGAGAAAGCAGGAAATCCTGCTGGAATAACATTTTTCTTCTGTATGTTGAAGCCTGACAGTTTTTTCCCCCCCACTGAAGTGCTGTGCCCTGTCCGTGGGGTGTTTTGGTCCCAGGACCAAGGAGTTTACCATATCCCTATGTTTTAGTCCTCTTTCATCTGCTTGTTGAAATCTTTGTATTATTCATTTGATGATGAAATAAAGCTGAGGCACACACACACACACACAAATTGAAGTACCAAGTTGGAGTCTATCACCTTTCTTTGTCCCACTGCCTGAAAACTGGAGAGGCCAGCTCCACTCTTGCCTATTGCTCTCAACAGGAAAAGCAGACTAGAAAGTGCTCCCTGTGTCCAGCTGGTCCTTCTGGGAACTTTCTTCCATTAAAACGCTAATTCCTGTGTTTAAAAAACAACAACAACAAAAAAACCAAAAAAAAAAACCAGCAAAAAAACAACCTACAGGCTTGGTTCCAAAGTCCTCCAAAATCAACAGAAACTTTAATCCGACATGAAGACTTCAGATGCAGCTGCAGTTTTGCTGTGGGAGAAGTATGAGAAGGGAGAAAAAAAGGAGAGCTGATCTGTCATTTAATTTGAGGTTAAGCAAATGACATATGAGAAGTTAGAGCATAGGGAGGGAGAGAGGAAAATAGCTACAGGTGCACCAGAGAAAGAAAGCCCTATGGAATAATTTAGAGGCTTATGAAAGCCATAAAATGCCAGAGGCTATGAGGGAAGGAGTAAATTAAAAAAAAAAAAGGCATTTCAGTGCATGGAGGAAAAACCTGAATGCCAGAAACGAGAACAAGGTGCACTTCTTTTGTACAGCCCTGGGTGCTCCAGTCCCTCTCAGCTCAGTGGGATTACTCTTTTTAATACTCATACTCAACTGCCCAAACCAGGCTTCCTTTACCTTCAAGATCTGTCATTTGCTTTGCTGAGATTTCTACACATATCACCCTTTCTGGTGTTGTCCTTGCAGTCCTAAAGGATGAAAGACCCTAAAGGATTGCCAAAGTAAGGCTGTGGGCAGGGTGTGAATTTACGAGCGCCTCCAGCACTGGTAGCGTTCTGCCCTTGGTCCAAAGATGAGTCTTTGTGGATGTTTCACTGAGACGTTAAGTCTCACTGCTGGTTGCCTTCCCTGGTGTCGTTGGCAGATGGTGAGAAAGGGAAAGAAAGAGGGAGGAAGATCGGAATGAGTGGGGAGGCATCTGATGGTGCCTGCTGCAAGGCTGTGCCAGCGTGGGAGGGAATGTTTGAGGGGGGAACGGGGAAGAAAGGAAAAGCAAGGGGCAGCGTGTTGACTCAGTATTCAAAAAGTACTCCAAAATATATGTAAAAAAAGAGTTCTCGGAAATCTCTGAGGAGCTCAGTGGAGGAGACGGAGAGAAAAAGGTGGGAGCTACACTCTGAGAAGCGCCATATGATGTTTATGCACAACCTACTGACTTTGTGGTCTACTACCCAGGTAAGCGGGGGTGTCTTAGGGTAAAACTCAAGTAGGAGTTACCCAACGTGTGCCTACGCTGGCCTTGGCACCCTTGGCCTCACCAGCACCATGTGGGCGTGCTGAACACCCGAGATGTCAGGAGAGCTTCTCGGGTAGCCCTCTTGCAAACCTCCTGTGATGGATTTGCTCCCACATCATCAAGCAGGGTGTTTTCTGGAGTGGCCTGGCAGGGAAGTAAGGGCTTGGCGAGTCCCTCAACGCTGGCTCGTAACGCTGGGCAGCCATGGCTCTAATTTACGGGATAATCCCTGTAAATGGACAAGCTGCTCCTGGCGCACATTTGCACAGAGGTCCAGCCTACGAGTGGTGCTGATGACAACCCCGCAAAGGACGCGAGCCATTTGAGAACCAGGGATTAAAACACGTTGAACTACATTTTTAATCACTGCCCTTTCCTCCCACTGCGCTCTCCCAGCTGGGGTATCGTGCAGCACCGAATGAATCTTGCCAGGCTTTGGCAGGGTTTAGGCCAGCCTTTCTAGCCCTGAATGAGCCTGAGAGCCTTTTTTTTTTTGGCAGTAAAATGTTATTTGCCACAGGGGAGCTGGCCAACAGGCATCAATTCCCTTTCAGCTCAGCAAGGGATGGACAATTTCAGAGCACTCGAAGACTGTGCTTGCCATGGTGCGCGCTGTCGTTCCATCTCCCTTGCAAAGACGGGAGGCAAACGTAGGACCAAAACACATTTCAATTTCTAGGGTAGGTTTCAAAGGGCTGAGGGACGGGAGCGCTAAGAACCCCTCCGGCTTCTGTTTCAACTGGCCAGTTTCAACAGGAAAGGAAAGGAAAACCTGGCTCATGCCCTTCCTTCGGGTGGGAAAAGCCGTTTGTTCAGCGCTTTTCTTGGAAGGGGGCAGGAGCCTGGAAATTCATCGCAGCACTTTAAGGTGAATAAGAGTGAGTGACCACAGAGCCGGTGACCCCAAGCAAATGCACCCAGGCACTAGCAACCCTTGCCCTTCCTGAAGCCGTGCGAGCCGCGGGCGCCCGACACTCAGCGCTTCGGCTTGCTCTCTGCCGCGCGTAACGCCGAAGAGCTCGGAGGCGGCTCCGCTTTTATAACCTGCGGTGCCCTGGGGTGCTGTGCACGTTCCCGTTGGATGCGCTCCTGCACAAGGTGGCTTTGCGGGAAACCGCAGACACAAACAACAGCCTCGGAGGCGATGGGTGCCCTTTGCAAGCGTTTTTCCTCCCCGCTCCCTCCCCTCCAGGCTATTGAAACGCAGGCAGTAGCTGCAGCCAAGTGGCTACAAACTGTAGGAGCAGCAGCAAACCACTTTTTTTTTTTTTTTCATTAGAAACCTGTAACAAAAGTCTCCAGAGAGTTCCCTCCTAGGAAAAGCAAAATGCTAAAAAGCTCCTTGTTTTAACCACCACCCGCCCCAGCTCTTTGCAGAAGCAAATTCGAAGCGGGCTCCCGCTTAACCCTTCCTTGCAGGGCAGAAGCCACCCGCCAGAGAGGGGACGACCGGGGCCGCTCGGATCACTGAAAGCAGCGCTCCAGGCCCAGCACGAACAAGGGACAAAGAGCTGGATTCGAGCAGAACCGAGGCCACCTCTACCAACTGCATCCATGGGGCCGACTGCCAAGGCGGTGCATCAGTCTGCACCTGGATGCTACAGCAGCGAAAGGGATGAGCAGGAGACGGTGACGAAAGGGACCAGCGGGCGGGATACGCGGCGAGTGAGGCCGGCAGTGGGTTGCAGAAGGTCTGGTTCGCTTCCTTGGGAGCCACCGGGGAGGAAAAGGACCTGTTGGAGGCAGCCGCCCGCGCGCGGCTCCTTACCGTGGCATCCTCGCCGGCACAGTGGCCGATGACGCGCTGGACACCGGGGTGCCGGCTCCACCCACTCCCGAAGTT
>NW_010580690.1:0-58091 GCF_000705375.1 Tinamus guttatus
AGTACAGGAGCTTTTCTGTCTCTCAAACTCATGCAGAGGAGGCAATAACATTATTGTTAACAAGCCCTGTTTCTGATATGGAAGGTAAAATAGTTTTTGAAACATACATTTGAAACAAACATTACATGTATGTTTGTTTTATCCAAATACTGTCTGAATTTTTCCATGAAAAAACAAATTTTTTGACTCTCATATACTTAGTATTTTTGTGATGGATAACATGGTATATGTAAGATGCTATTGCATCTTATGTATGTATGACTGCATGAACTGTTGCTGCTTACAGTGTTTGTAGTATTTAAGTGTGTTTCCAATAATAGCGCACATGGTAGAAATAGAATCCCAAGGATTACGCACATCAAGTTGTATCATTGCTTTTGTCTTTTAGGGTGTTTTTGAGAGCCATCAACAAATTTGCAGAGACAATGAACCAGAAGTTTCTGGAGAATATGAATTTTGAAGTCCAAGTAAGTATTCAGGCCTTTTTGCTGAGCAGAGTTAGCATGTGACTGTTGATATGAGTTTTCAAGGTCAGGTCATTTTTGATATGAAGTGAAATCACATG
The DNA here is from genome assembly GCF_000705375.1 of Tinamus guttatus. The sequence continues at coordinate 566 of NW_010580690.1, forward strand.
CTGCCTGGTTGTGGTTTGTGCTGTAAATAGAGAGCATTCTTAATAGTGTGTATTATGAAGAGTGGTTCCATTTCATTCTATGTTAATCATAATTCAAAGTAATTCCCTTGTAAGTTTGAAAATGCTCTCTGATTGCAAAGATCTAACCTATTCAGTAGCTAATAACATAATCGTGCTAAATACAAATTTCCAGGGGAGTTTCAGGCCCATGCTTCCTTGGTTTCTTGGGTAGTATGTTTTAAGGCAAGTCCTGTGTTTTACAAGATTAATCTTCAATCCTTTTTTACATGATTGTATTCCATGACATGTGAGTGTTTGCTTAGGCTTACTGTGCTGAGAACTGTTTGGATGTTGCTGGCATTAGGACCTCGATCACAGATAGCTACAGAGTAGTGTAATGTGTTACACAGCCAAGGATTGAAATTTAATAGTGAGAAAACTTGGTTACGATGGCCTGCAAGAGTTCAATGGAGTGCTTTTTAACTTTGTGGTCGAGTTTCATGACTTATTTTGTATCTTTGAAAAGTGCAGCTTTCCAAATTTAGACAGGGCAGCCTGTCCTGGGCTCCTGCCCTGAGCATGTTTAGGGCAGGTCCCACTGCCATGTGGCAGGCACGGAGCCACCATTCACACCAACAGGTCTCATGGCACCAGGAGGGCACGTGGTGAGAAGGTTAATACAGGATATGCTTCCAAAAACCTGCATAGAAGTGGTGGGGTACCCTGGAGGGCACGTTAACCCTGGCTGTTTTTGTTGGGCTTTTTCTCGGAGGACAGAATTAAATCTGGTTTCTAAACAAGTTTTCTCTGTTCCTGAAGATGACAGATGTTCTAAATGGCTTTTCTGAGATGTGTTTTATAAATAATGTCCAGCTGTTTCTCTTGGTATGAATAAGTAATAGGGTCTGTGCATCTGCATTTGTATTTGAAAGATGCAGTGTGTTTGTGTTACATAAGTGACTACTACAGATTTAAAAACTGAAGTGGATCATTGTATATAGAGTTTCTGTGAAACAAATGGCTTCCTTCGGAGAAGAAAAAAAAAAAAGAAGTCCCAGGCAAATTCTATGGGGGAAATTGTATGATTATACATCAATGTGTTTATATGTATGCGTATACACATATATGTGTATACATTAATGTTCATTACTCGGTGCTGCAATTGAACTGGAGGATTAAGTTTCGTTAGGCAGAAATCTGGATTTTTGATAGGAATCACAGGAGTAGGTAAAAACCTTCACTATTCAACAGTTTATATCCACGTCACGCCTATGTATTTGAAATATGTTAAAAGCTGTGATTTAGGGAAGTCATCAAGGTAGTTGTGTATTGAAATGGGTTATGTAGAAAGGCTCTCGGGAGCCGGTTCAACAGACCTCTGTCAGGGGTGGTTTAGCTGATCCTGTGCTGGGGCCGTGGAGCTGCATCAGGTAACTCCTCACGTTTCCTCCCAGGTGCGTGTTCTATCTTTACTGTGATAACAGGTTCATTGAAGATTAAATCCTGCCTTGAAAAGCTTGCAACTATGCAAGTATACCAGTTGAAGGAATTTTATGCAGAATGAGGAGATACATTGAAATTATATAAGGAAAATACATGAAATTATACAGAAAGGCAGGCCTGAGGTTAGGCTTTTTCCTTGTCTTGTTACATTTGCTGTTGATACTGTGTATTTTCTTAAATGCAGTTGTCACAACACTGTTTTAAACACATGAATAAGTAGGTTTAAATCTTTAAAATATATGGATAGGTTTTGTGACATCCATCAAATTTGGAAAGAAAAAACATGATATTAAAAGATGCTGAATAATTTTTTTGAGACTGAATGGCAAATCATCCATGAGATCAAATATTTTTAAAGAAGTAACAATAAAAAAGATTTTTAGCAGATATTTATTTCCTTTGTAAAGAACAGATACAGTCAGGAAAGCAGACCAGGTCTGAGAGGATGAAGGATTCACTTGGGTGTTTTTATGTGACTGTGAGTGTGTTGTTTGGCCGTGCAGGACCTACCTTGTCTTTTACATATCTGTTAAAGCTGCTGCCCCCAAGAAGAAAGCTGCATGGATCAGGCATGCTTGATCCTGCAGCAGGGATTGTGTGTCACATAGGCTGAATCATAAATTAAATTAGGTTCAGCATCTTATTTTTCCCCTAGTTGTTGTTTTGAAATGAGTATTTCCATGTGCTAGAGGATTGTGTGGTCAGTGCACATACTCATTTTAGACTGTGTATTAGGTAATGTACTGTAGGAGATAATATTATTCAGTTCAAAACCAGTGGTTGTGGATTTGTTTGAAATTATATTACAAATGAGGTAGGTTTGTTATATAAAACTAATAAAGGAATGCAAAATCAGATTGTAAATCATATATTGCTATCCTGAGTTCAGTTTTCTGTTCATTTTCTCCAGTTGCTCTTTCAGAAACAGAAAAATGAAAGTAACAGTATTTAATACTTATGCTTCATCTTATGGCTTCAGTTACATTTGCCTGTGCGCGTATGTCCCTTAGGAGAACTGTAGCTGTTCAGACCTTATCTAAACAACCTTCTCCTGTTGGTAGCTGCTGTCCCTAGCTAGAAGTTACCTTGAGAAAGAAGAAACAGAGAAACAGAGCATTCCTGTGCTCTGCTGTGACTTCAGTGTCACCTCAGGGCTCCGTCACCTCTGCTTTTGGGAGGGTAGCAAGTATTTCCATTCAGTAACCAAATACAGCAGCACTCTAATATAGGCAGCAGCCATCGCCACCCTTAATGCCACTTAATTCCTTGAAATTACTGTTTTTGTGCAACTTTTCTTTAGTAATGTTTCCAATGGGGGATGACAGCTTTGCATATACTAGGACAGTGAAAATTGAGGTAACAGAACCCATTTTGTTTTGGTCCTCTTGGGTATTGCTATCAAAGAGCTTCTGTTTTGCAGAATATAGTGATACTGATTCCTGGTCCCTGCTTCCCTTCATCTCCATTAGCAGTATTTTACAGAATTTTAAAAAGGATTATATTTCTAAATCTGTACTCTTATAACAATTATAATTTCATATGCATCAAATAGAGCCCTGCCACAGAAGGCATCGTCCCCATTCCATATAATGCCAGTGTCTCATTTGAAAGCATATGCTTATTTTCCATCCTTTTACCCATCTCTCTTGCATATACTGGGCACCATGGTTAGTAAATTGACATGATTGGAACTTGTGTGTTAGCATCATTGTCGCCACTGCGCAGCTTATGTCTTTAAATCTTTAGATAGAATTGCCAAAATGTTTTCGTTTTGCTTCTCTGCATTACAAATATAGAGGGGAAAATACTGCTTTTAGTAAACAAATGTATATATGGTAGTCATGGACATTAGAAAAATCCTGAAGAGGTGACTGATGTAGAAGTCCATATGTAATGCATACTTCATTGTAGCAAACACCCATTAGAAAATTTAGCTCACTGTATTAGTTATAGTAACTCTTTTTGAGTTTTTTTATTTTATTTTTATACTGGAATATTGTATTCTAGTACACAGTATTCCTGTTGTACATTTGAAAATTGTCATGTTTCAGCATTTAAGTTCCTCTGATAGTTACACCAGTGTGTTGCTGGGTCTTCCTATAGCGAGCTGTAGTGAGCTATCTGCAGATTGCTTTGGACATTGGACTCATTCAGGATGAAAGGGAATTCATGGAATATATGTTCTGGAAAATTTGGCATATGTGAAGCTTATTTTTACGGGATTTTGGAGTTCCTTTCAGGAGTTCTTTCAGGGGTTTGGGGTGTATTGCAATAGAGAGATGTAAGAGAGATGTATTTTCAATAACATGCATAATATTGAATAAGGAGGAAAACAGTAGTGTGTGTAGATATGTGGTATGGTTCTAAGAGATTGAAGTACATTATTTAAGAAATTATTTTCACTCCATTTTATATTAATTGTCACTTGGATAATTATTTTCAGTAAGACTGACTAATAAACTATTAGAAAAGAGAGCTATAAAATTTTCATGGACTAGTTATTGTAGGAGATTCTTCTGAAGGCCACTTTGACCTATACTATTTATGCAGTTTCTTATTATTATATGCCCTTCATATACACCTTTTCATATACCTTTTCATATATATCTTTTTCTGTAATGTTTTCAAAAGTCTGGAGTAGATGGGTTTTTTTTGCAGGTATTTTACTTAAATGCTTGCATTTATGTTTTGATATGTATCAGTTGATAAATTATTTAGACTTTTAACTTACAGCTGAAAGCCGGGAGTGCTGAAGTCGAGACTTTTAAGGCTGTATAGTGAAGCTCTGCATGTTGTTGTGATTACACTTGCTTTCCATAAAGATTACTGAAAATACATTAACATCTCCCCCAAACCAATCAGTATATTGATTTCTTCATCATCTTTGTGCAGTGTGTCTGATCAAAGATCAGACATCTGTATATATCTTGACAGCAGCATCTGAGAGGTGATGGCTGAATTTCAGTATTTGTGATCAATCCAGAAGCATCTTTTGAGCTATTTAAAAAACAAGTTAGTATTGTCTCAACTTACATATATTTGAACGACTAGCTCAACATAGTCAAAACAGTTACTTGTTGTGAGTTATATCATTTTAATTGGTGGACAAATTATGTTTCAGTATATGAGAGAGAAAACTTGACTGAGATAAAACTATCACATGATAAAATGCTACATGCCTAACTCAACCCCTTGGCATCTCAGGGTGCTTTGCACTTACGCACACGTGGAGAATAAGTGCCATTTTTCTACAAAGTCAAAGCAATGAACCCAGTGGCCTTTTGAAATATGTTATGTCTGTGGCTCTCAAGTGTCTCAGCTCATCTTTTCCATAGTATTCCCCAGTAAAGTTTTAAATATACTATCTAATCTTTTAGATATTGTGAAATGTCAGAGTACTTTTAATATCATAATTTTTGTCAAGTATTCAAAAATGTCAGTCTATATATCCTTTCACTTAGTTAAGCCATTTGCTAGGGAGCCTTTGTTGTAAATGTTCCTTTCACTTAACTCTTCCAAAGAAAATCTCCTTCACATTTTTTACATTTAATTGAAAGAGCTGAACCAAAACATCCACTGAGGACATGATGGCTCCAAGGTAGGCAGGAGAAATAGTGCAGAAGAGCCACTGGCTTTGCAGGTTTGTATGACTGTGCTGGAGTCTTTGCATTTGGTAGCTCACCTGGTGATCTTCCAGAGCCTTCTTCCTTACGGGATGACAAGTTCCTTATTATACATTATTTATAAACTTTCCCGTGTGTCAGCTGTGGTGTGTTCTCATGGGAAGGGACCTTGTGTGTTCTGAAAAAAGTAGAAGCAGAAATCCCCCGGCTTTGTGTTCACTTAGCTCTTGTGTAGAGGGCTGTTGTTACAACTAGAGGAGCGTATGAGACGTACAAAACCAGCACGCACACCTTGCAGCTGAGTTCAGTCCGTTAATGTGGCATTCCAGGCAGGAATGATGGGAGAGGTTTTCCATTTTACTGGTGTGATTGGCCTATGCAGCGTGTATTTCACATATATTGACAGAGAGCTTTTCAAGTGAAAGCCCTCTATATTGGTCAAATTAATCTTTTATAACTTTTGATGGGAGGAAAAACAGGCCCTTTGGAGCATGATTAGCATTTCTTGTGGGAAAAAGCTCCCTGAGCTAGTATGTACTAATTGAAACTGGAAAAAAATTACATATGAACATAATTCCGATGTTTATGTTAGGAAAAAAAACCTGTTGCCTTAGTAGTGCTGATATTCAAATGAAGTTTCTAATAAGGCTGGGAATGGCTTGGATGAATTCAGACCATCTTTGGATGGTGTAAAATGTACCGGGTTATTGTAGGTGTGCAGTGCAGTGCTGCTGGGTGGCTCTGCCCAGGGAGAGCTGAGCGCTCTGGGTGCTTACACACCAAAACAGGCTCCAAAGGCCTTCTGAGTACCCAAAGTCTGCTGGGGAGAGCTTTACTAATGCCTTGGACTCCTAACAGCAGCAATAAATAAACACAGGAGCATTTTGACACAAAGGAGGGTGTTTGAGAACTTCCCTTAGTAAAGGAAGTGCCTTATCCTTGGTGATATGTTTTGGGGGTGTTGCTGTCTGATCTTCATGGTTATTCCTGTGCTGGAGTTTTCCAGACTCCAGTGGACAGAGGTTGTTCCCGTAGAAGTCTTGACATGCAAGTTGAAGTTTTTGCAAATATTTTCTTCAGCTGTTACTGAATAATCATCCATTAATCAAATGTGAAAGTTTGGGTCTCTGTGAATTTTAGTGCCATTCCTGTTTTCTTTCCCATCTCCAGCACGTGACAGAGGTATTTAGTTTGGATTATCTGGAGAACGAGTAATGTGTGTCCAGAAATGAAGGTTTGTGCTCTATAAATGCAAGGGGGCTGCTCTCCACTCAAGTGCCTGACTCGGTGCTCGTTGCTCCAGGCCCTGTTTTGTCCTTGTTTCCTGTGGACAGCCCTTAGGGTGTCACCCAAGCCTGCTGTTCATGTAGAATCCAAAGAGAAGATGGCAGATGCCTTTTGAAGAAGCTCTTAATACAGTGTAATTACATTGGGTGCCTCCAGTGCCACACTGTTAACATTCACTGCCATGTTCTGCATTGCACTCGTCCTGCTATGGTTTGTGGCCCAATGCTGTTTGCTCATTAGATTCATTAATCTCATATACATTTTTTTTAGCAATATTTATTCAGATGCTGTGTTATTCAGGGCAAATGCATGCTAGTGGTTATTAAAATTCATCTCTCGCTTTCCTGCTAATTGCATAATAATAATGATATATATATTTTTGCATAATAGCAAGAATCTCATCTGGCTTGCATCATTTGGTTTCATAAATTATTCACCGTTATACATGGTTTAATATTGCTCCTCCTTTGCTCGAAATCATTATAACTTCCTTATATTCAATTTACAGCTGTGGAACAACTATTTTCATTTGGCTGTGGCTTTTATTACTCAAGATTCACTACAGCTAGAAAATTTTTCCCATGCAAAATACAACAAAATCCTAAACAAGTAAGTGAAAACACATATTTACGTTTTATCTTTTATATCTCTTATATCTTTTAACTTTGTAATAAAATGATGACACCGATAATGGTGTCATCCTTTCCTTATTCTTTCTTTCTAGATACGGAGATATGAGACGTTTAATTGGCTTTGCTATTCGTGACATGTGGTACAAACTTGGTGAGTAAATACATGAATTTAATTGCAGCCAACTCCATAGCGTATGTCAGTTTCACTGGGAAAAAAAAATCTGACATGACTTGCTCTATAAAGTATTTGACCTTAAAATGAGTTTTTCCTCTTGCTGCTTAGCTCACAGCCAACATGAAACATTTTGGCTAATGCCTGTCTTTTATTTCTGAGAGAACTCTCAGACTTCAGACAAAGATGACTGAACTAACATCATCTTGCTGAGATGGAGAACCAGAGAAATCTTCCCTGAGAAGTATCAATCTGTTTCCACACTTCCAGAAATTAGTAAACTTAGAGTTGGATTCTCCTTGGATTTAAATCCTTAAACGGGACCATTAATGATTCTGTAGTTCATAAGCAGTCTTTTTTTTCAATTGTTTCTTTAGGAGTTTCTAATACATGGAACAACAATGTATCCTATGAATGATGTACTTTTTTTCCTGAAATGTGAGGTGTGAGTTTGGAAGTGTTATGATTGTGATGATACCTATGATTATTCTTTGAAATACAAGCTGGATGTCAAATTTCATACAGCTAATTACAAAAAAAAAAAAATCATCAGAAAATTAACAGTGAAAAAACATGAGCTTTTGCCTTCTTTCTAACTGCTTGTCAGGTCTCCAGAGTCAAAGCAGTTCTGGTCTGGCCCCTGTGTGCCAGATCAACAGTGCTAAGCATCAGCAAATCACCTTTATTTTTTTTTTCCTCTGAGTTGGTCATTGTGCCCACTCAGCTAGAAGGTCATTTAATCTGGAGAAGCTTGTGTAATCGCTGTGTATCGGAAGTTAATCTTGTAAAAGTATTGTGAAATGGTCTCAGTTTACTCGGTAGCAAAGTATTTTTTCAGTAGTGGCTATGTTGTTAGCACACTCAAAATTTAAACATACTTCAATTGAATTGCGTTGTTTTCTTGTCAAATCAGTGTTTATGTAAATAGTTAACAAAAAGCTATTCCAATAGATACAATATTTTATTTAATTAAAGTAAAAAGGTCTAAGATTTTTAAGTGTATTTTACCAGCAGTCATAATCAGAAGTTCATTGGATATTGTGAAAAATAAAAGAATTACCTGAAATTTAAAGTTTTGTTGAAGACCAAAACGTTGTTTATTTTCTAATACCACAAATGCATTATTAGTTTACTCAATATTTAATGTACATACCCTCTGGTAAGTCAGGATCCTGCAGTTTGGGAAACGTTTCAAACTAAACATGCCATAGTTCTCATATTTCTGCATTTAATAATAAATGTCCTTTCCATCTATTTTCTGTATTTTTCAAGCTCCTACTACATTTTTAACAGAAGAGAATCTGCATTCTGAAAAGCACTATGGAGTCTCAGGTGTAAACTGCATTTGGGGGATATGTATTAAAGCAAGATTCATGTAGGCAAATGCAAATTCACATTATATATGAGTTTCTCTAGTTTCCAGAGGTTGCCCAGATCTGTTACCTAGGGTTTATATGTGATTCAGTCCTGACAAGATTCTTTACAGTCTATTGATGTTAGCGATTTCAATAGAATTAATACAGAATTGAATTAATAGGAGCGGAAGAAAAACTAATGTTGCAAAAAACTATTGAAATAATAGTTTAGTTATGCTTAGAGTTATGTCAGTGTGGAACTGGTAAGAATTTTTTACTCCTTCAGTCTAGAAAGAGGAACATATCATATAGTTCTCTCCTACTCATAGAATTGAGGATTAATATTAATTATTATTAAGATAATCAAAAATAATATATTGATTACTTTCCACTTGTTAACGCTTGTAAAGGAATACCAAAAGCTGAAAAAAACGACATGTTCCTTGAAAGTCAATTCAATCAGCTGGCATGCTGATTTCTGGTACCAAATTCCAACATCTTGTAATGAGAGAAGGAGTGGAGACAAGTGACCAACCCTAACATTGTCACTGGTGTAGAAGGTTACTGTACTGTTTCAAATGGTTTTATCTCCTAAATCATTTCCTAACAATTTTATTTTTTATTTTATTGCTTCTTCAAATTTGCCATTCTGTTTTAGGAAATAATAAAATCTGCTTTATTCCGGGAATGGTGGGGCCCATCTTGGAAATGACTCTTATTCCAGAAGGTGAGCTACGAAAAGCCACGATCCCGATCTTCTTTGACATGATGCTGTGTGAATATCAAAGGACGGGAGAATTCAAGAAGGTAATAATAAAAAAATTGTGTAGAAACTGTTTTAGTGATAGCATTGTGGAAAACATGCACAGCAAAAAAACCTCATACTCTGTGTGAAATCTCATTAATATGTCATGTAATTAGTTTATTTTTGGTAAATATATGTAGGATGGTGTTTCCTGCTTACAGAAGCTAAAATGCAAAATACTAAGAATAAAAGGAAGAACTTTCAAAATGTATATTGGAAAACAGGTTTTGCTGGTGTCAGTGATGATTAAGACTTTTTTTTTTCCACTTAGAAATCTTTTTTTCTCTCAAAAAGAAATACCCAACTATTGTAATTCATTATAAGTCTGTGAAACTCCGGAGTGGCAAATGAGTGTGTTTCATGGGGCAGGACCCTTGGAGATACAATCTCGGTTTGCTGGCCCTGCTTCCTGAGCGTCCATGGCCATTGAGCCCGGGTCATTCTGTCCCGAGCTCCTCCGTTCTCTGCAGGCCCTGCAGGGCGCCCGCTCCCCGTGTTGGTGTCCGGGCAGGGCCTGACCAGGCGGCCTCGAGCCCGGACGTGTTGGCGCTTTGGTCACCCCAGGAGGTCGTCAGGGCAGTCTCTGCAGCAGTCAGTGACACACAGAGAAGCTGTAATTTTAGGGATTCACAGGAAAGTAAATATAAATATGCCACTCTTTAATACCCAGCTATGTTTAATGCTTTAAGTCATAATGTGGCATTTTTGGGTCAACTAAGCACGGAGCAAACCAGCAGATGGAATTTCCATTTTGGTCTGTATTTTAGCACAAAGCTTTTGGTTCAAGGCCAAGATTAAAACACATTTGCTTTTGTGCATCTGTTCCCTCCATGTCCTAATAGCCCTATATTTGCCGCCTTAAAAATATTTTCTGCTCTTGGCTTTATACTTCATCTCCTGGGAGTGCAGGACAGATCAGTGCTGATCAAAAACCCGGGAACCGCATCCAACTGCCTGGTTAACAAGGGCATCGGCTCCAGAGCGAAGGAGATGCTAGACACTTAGCTGACCCGTACATCACTTCTTACATAAATAAGCCTCAGGTGATACTTTTTAACTGCTGAAGAATGAGAACATTGATTTTATTGCAGTTTAAGAATAATAGATAATGATTTTTTATCAGATTGCACTAATTTAGTAATTTAGCCGGCGTATGTCAGGGATCTGAGTCTTTACTTGAGAAAAGCTAAAATCACTTATCAATCAAGAGTTGTTTCCTTTCTACATTCCTATGGATGTGATAATAAGATCAATTTCTCAAGATTGCTCTTGCAATTTTAGCAATTCTAGTAAATTTTAAATATATTTTTAAAGGAAAGATGCATAGAGTTTTATTATTTAAAATTCTTAATATTTCATGTAGAAAAGGGAAAGAATATGAATCGAAAAAGATTTGATACGCGGATGGAAATGCTAGCTTCTAACAATGGAAAAATTTGAAATAGAAGTTGGCATTTTATATTAGGATATTTTATTAAAGCTCTAGTATATCATTTTGAGAATGATGAAGTTTCATTTCAAGACTGCCTTTGGCACTCGAGTCTAGATCTTATTGACATTCAATTAAAGCAGCATTTTATTTTATTATTTTTTTCCTCTGTGGCCACATGCATTGGGTCCCTACTAGCTCAGGGGTCTGCCTTGCTGTGTCCTCTGCAGCATTTCTGCTTTTGCTCACATGGTTCCTGCTGAAATACATATGCCAAGAGAGGCAGGGCTGTAAAGAGCATTTACATTTTTCAAACAGGAAATTTATTTAGCTCTTTTCAGGAAATTTATAACTAATCCTAGAGAAAAACACATTCCACCTGTAGTCATCCTAAGAATGGCTTATTCTTTGCATTCATCCTTCATATAATGGAGATCTATGATGTACACATTTTCTTTGTGGTTCTTCGTTTTCACTTTGCACATGTAACTTCCATTCCAGAAGAAATTTTGTAAAAGCTTATAATTTTAAGCCTAACTCAGGATGTAGGGAGGAAAGCTTTATTATCTACTAATTTTAACCATCAAGGCTCTGTCTATTATTAGCCCTGAGATCTAGCAACGTTGGAAAGGCAAGTTATTGTGCTTGCGTTAAATGCAAGTGGATAGAATTAACTTATTGCTGCTCTTATACCCACTTCTGCAGATCTGAAGGGAAGCAAGTTGCCTCTGGCAGACACCCCATGTTAGAAGAATCCCATTCTTCAAATACTAAGTCATCTTTTCTTGAAGGATCAAATTTTATATTTTATCAAGGCTTTCCAAAGCAGGGCATATCACCAAGCAAGCTAGTAGCATTTGCTGTAACTGATAATGTGACATGAAAAGCTTAAAAAAAAAGGGGGGGGCAAAAGCTTGCTTTAAAAAACATACTTGAGAAAGCAGAACCAACAGATTAGCCCTTCACAGAGTAAAAAAAAAAATCATTGAAATAAACATGGATCTGAGTCATGTTAAAGATTTAATTTTGCCTTAGGAAAGCTTAGTTCATCCGTATTCATACTGCTTTTTCCACATAAAACTTTCTATTCGCATTTGGATTATTCCATTGAATATCCCCCGTCCGTTGCTGAAGCCTTCTGTGGAAATATGCCACAATTACCTGCCTTCCTGAGTAGTGCTGAAATGAGCAGGCACCTGGGGCTGAGATTACATGTCCTGGGCTCACACGGCTGTTGCTGGGACTCGGGGGAGGATGTTTCCTCCTTGCGAAGCTGCTGGTCACTGTAGTAGTAACTGCAGGGGTTCTCAGCGGGCTCCTTGCTCTAAACACCATGTTCATATTCTCATATTCCTGCAATTTTATTAGACTGAAGGATTTTAGAAGCATGTGAAATTATCTCATGAGCAAAACCAATGTTTATTTCAGCTTGGTACTTTAGACAAAGCCATGCAGAAAAAACATGATATGTGGTGGGTGCTGAAGTGTATTCAAGGGTTGGAGACCTTTGTGATCTTTTCATTGGCTAAGCAGGCAATTTTAAAGCCAAACTCTGCCAAGTACAGTTAGACACACTCTGTTGAAGTTAGTGGAGTTAGTGTCCTTACCAGGGCTGAGTTTTAGCACAGAGACACCAAGACTTGTGTTTTCCTGCCAGCTCTTTCATTGATTTGGTTCAAGCAACCAGCTTTTTTGCACCTTGTTGTGAGCCTGCAGGAAGAATGTTTAGAAAGTTTTTTGGTCAGATCCAGCATCTGGGAAATTATTGCCTCTTAGAGAAGTAATCGATGCCCTCCGCGCTGAGTAAGTACTGGGGAAAGATTTAAGAGGTGGGTGATTTTGAACCAACGGTGCTGCGTTCACAGGTTTCTATCTGCAAGCTGATTGCATCGGGTGTTTTTGTTTAGTGCTGCCTTATCCCGAAACCATGGGCTGCTTATCTAAGCCCCACTAAATAGGCCTGAATTCTGAGCCCTCTAAACTGCTTTTCAGCCTGGACCAGGAAGAGTAGTTTTTTTCCTGCGCTGTTCCACAATACACCTCTGCATTTCTGTGCAAGCTCTTTATTCGCCAGTACTGGTACACTATATTCTGCTCTACTGCCAGTCTGCAGTTTTGGCCTCTAATTAGAGCTGAGAGCTGATACTAAAGCAGCAAACCCAACAAGTAACAGAGAGGGCCAAGATGCGTTTGTGAAGTACTCCTGACAAACCCAAGGTGTTGGTGGTTCCCCCTTGTTTGGCTTCTCTCTTTCTGGGAGAAACCAGAGCACACTTGGAGCTTCTTCCCAAGAGCAGCTTTCAGCACCCCGGGGGCCCTGCAGACCTGGGGCTGGATGTGCTGCATCCGCCCATTGCTTTGGATGCCAAGAGAGGAAAGCTGAGCAATTCTACCCTGAAGAGCTTCCCTCTGGAAGCAAGCACACTGGATTTTAACCTAAAACGCTGAGTTTGAGCAGCACGTGGATGTTGAAGAGCTCTGCCCCCAGGAGAGGACCCAAGGCTGCAGGCAGGCTCGCTGCCTCTGGGACGTCTCCCGAGCTGCCCTCTTGCGCGGGCTTCGCTCGCGCTGCTCTTTGCCCCGCGCCGTCTTTGCAGCTCCCTGTTGCAGCGTGCCCGCCTCGCGCTGACTCGCAGGGCAGCAGAGCACACAGCACAAACAGGCACTTTTCCCTTCTGCTGCCTCCCCATGCATTATTTAAGAGAATATGAAGCATGCAGTAGTTAGACAAAGAAAGAGGAACAAAAAATCAATGCCTGTTTGCTCCATCTGAATAATTTATTCTTCAAAGATTCAAAGACTTCATGAGAAATGGGGGAAAGCATAAAGGGACAAACACAACTGTGTTGGAAACAACTGAAAACATGTTGACATTATAAACTTGTAATTTTCTGATGGTGCCGGTTCTTTACAAATCGGTATCATGGCCGATGGTATCTGAGAATGATGCACGTGGCTGGGCAAGAGGCAGAAGGGGATGTGCAGTCTCCCTACAGTGCTGAGTCTGGACTTCAAGTCCAAGTCCTGTTAAGTTGGATGCTGCACAGTAGAGGGTAAAAGATCTAATTGAAATGCATCTAATTGAAAAAATGGTAAGAAATGTAAACTGAAGAATGCTCGTGGGGATGTATTAATGCTAGAGGCTCTGGTAGACACTGTGTACAATGTTAGAATGCTTTACAGACTGTAGGATTTTAATCTAAGAAGCCAAAAAGATACCTCAAAGAATGAAGAATCTAAAGAAATTATCAGCCAAGAGGCTTGGAAACGATGCAGGGGTTCAGGGAAGGTTGCTGAGGCTGCCACAGAGGATAAAATGTGTTAGAGAGCAGTTCGTAAGAGTCACTGCCTGCCAGGGGGTTTCCTTTGGGAGCCCGGCTTCAACTTCTGTTTCCAACCTGCAGGTGCAAAAAGATGCCTGTTTCTTTGCAACATAATATTTGAAGATTTGGAAAAATATGTGCTAATAGCCTGGCTGCCTCTTAGGATTTTTGTAACATCCTAAACCATACAGAAATTCAACATTAAGATTTCTTTTTGCTAAACTCATTGAATTAAGTTATTATTTGCCCTACAATATCTCTATATTACATGAATTAGTTTTTTCTTTTCCAAGATGAGTATTTGTAGCAAGGTTATTTTTAAATCAGCTCTTTGGAATGCTGTTTGTTTCTTTTTCTAAATTGTTTTAGATCATGTCTGGAGAACAACAGGCTTTACCCCATAATTGCATCCAAAATGCCTGTGTCTACACTAGACAGTATTAATGGGGGTATATTTTTCTTAAAATCGTTTCTCAGTAAATTTCCAACTGACTGGAGATATTTTATTTTTGTTTCTAGCTTTTCAACTAGTATTTTCATTATAAAACTCACTCATTTTTTCTGTTTCCACTGTTGCTAAGAAATATCAGCTTTCAATGACGCTCCTTGGAGAAGAAAGTAGTACTCATGCATTTGTTATAATTTCCACTTTCTTCATTTCTTCAACTTAAATGAAGTCTGTGTAATGTCTGATAAAGAACTTGCAAACTGATTACAGCTTCTCGTTTAAACACGGCTAATTGCTTCGACTTTTTCCATATGATGAAGCAGTTTCCTGTGTATAATATATTGCAAGAGATTTGAAATGACAAATCAGAATTGTATATTGATACTGCAACACAATAACATTTACAGTTATGATACGATCTTGCTGAGTGCTGGGTTAAGATACTCTGACATGTACTTCTGTTTCTCTAAGAATTAAGGTTATATTTCTGACCTTGAACTTCTCCAGAGAATTTTGGATAGAGCTTAGTGCACTTTAAAGGTATCAAACTGTTGGCACTGGTGATTTCAGTACTTAGGTTGCTGATTTTGACTCTTTGCATGGCGCCGCTTCCTAGTTAAGCTCTGAAAAGCTCTAGTTGGGTGACTGCAACTCTGTGTCCTCAGGTTATCTTAGCACTTTTTATTGAGAAACAATCATCTGGATAGTCTGGAGTGTGTTATTCAAGTGAAATTTGTTTTTGTTCTTTATTTATTAGTTTGAAAATGAAATCATTTTAAAGTTGGACCATGAGGTGGAAGGAGGACGTGGAGATGAACAGTATATGCAGTTGTTTGAGTCCATGTAAGTAACACTGTAGAAGAAATGTCTTCAGAACATCTCAGTGTTTCCCCAAAGGGTGTTCTCTTGCAGCAAAGTTTTTGAGAACAACTTTGAAAAGCTTTTCAAGCTCTTTTTAGAAAAAGGATTGGTATATTTTGGACCTGTGCAAAGAAATAAACATTAGGTGCTGGTTTTACTTTCCTTAAATGAGAAGTTCAATGGTGCCTGGCTCAGGCTCTATTTTAGGCTTATTTTAGAGGATTTTTTACAGTAGAAGTTAATATGAATATGTATTTTCTGAAGAAAGCCTAAGTGATTCTGAAAAGTTAAAAAAGGGATGCTATAATTAATTACAGTGCTTTATAGTGAAAGTTTAAAAAAAAAGTGAACTTCCTTAAGGATTAATTATCAATTACTAAATATTTTTGCATATAAATTGAAAACCATTAATGAAACACTAAGAGGTCAAGAATCATGGAAAATGTGTCATTGCAACTGCCCTACTTAGGCACTCAGCTCAGTATCAATGAGGATTTTGCGATTGCTAGCTTGTTCTTTTTTCCATGTGACATGCACAGTGATTTATCTATGTTATGAAGAGAATGTGCTCAATATGCATGTAATAACTTGTGTGTGTATATTAAAGTAAAAATAGAATGGATTTTGTCAGACAGAGTCCCAGTGTAAAATGAGAATCCTAAGGGGAAAACAGCTTTTAAGCAAAGAAAGAAAATCATCCTTAATGAGATGCTAGTAATCATTTCCTGTGTTTAAACAGCTCCACTTGGAAAACAAAAGCTGAGAGGAATATGAAACTTGTGCTCCTTGGTCACTTCAGTGCTGTTTAGAAATAGCATGTGCTGCTGATGTTTAAAGCTCACTTTACCTTCTCCTTATGAGAAGAGAACTAACTGCATTACCTGACTGCGCAAAAGGTTGTCATTTGGTTTTCTTAAAGGAAAATGGCTCTGGTGAAGTCTTTTTAGAACATGTTAAACTAAAATTTTAGTTTGTCAGCTCAGTTTGCAGTTCTGCTGAAAGGTAACTTTGCAAAGAGAAGGAAGTAATTGCTGCATTTGATGCTGCATGCTAGCAGGGGAAAGGAAGGTTCGATACTTGTAGTAGCGTGATGCTCTAGAGACTTCATACTCCTGCTGTACCACAAACACAATTGGACTTCCTTTTAAAAGTATACATGTATTCTCTTGAATTTGCAGTCATTTTCAGGCAAGAAGGGGAAATATTTCATTTGTTTCTCTTTATTTCTCATCTGTCTTTTGGGTGTCTAAATTACCAGGCCACAAAGGGAATTTCCAGCACACATTGTAGTTGTTGTAGCAGTGGAAGACAGGACTTGGCTGCAGGTCCAAATGGTTTCAACTGATGGGACACTAATTTTGACAGCACTGTAAAATCATTTTATTGCCTATGTTTGCAGTCTTATGGAGTGTGCCTGTCAGCACCCTGACATCTATAACTCAGTTGAAAGTTTTGTCAACCTGGTGAAAGGGCTCTTGGCAAAGTTGCTGGATTACCGGACTGTGATGAGCGATGAGAGCAAGGACAACCGCATGAGCTGCACCGTGAACCTGCTGGTACGTCCCCTCCTGCAGCCCCTGCGTGGCAGCGGGGCAGCCTTCCCAATCCACTTGTGAAAGAGGAGAGCAGATCTTCCTGCCAAGTGATTACAGTATGCAGGAGTGATTTAAACCCAGGGTTTAATCCCTTCATTTTTACATGTCAGCCTTTCCCTTACGTTGTTATGTTGCTTGACAAAGCAGAGGTACTCAAGTTCATTCAGGTACTGCAAACAGGTGAGTAGCACCTGATCTGCTCGTCCAAGCAAGAAGCAAACCCATGTGAAGGAAGAGTGAAGGTGAAGGTGTCTGAGCATTACGTGGCATGTGCAGTGTGGGAATGATGCTTAAATCCCACTGGGACAAGTGTCCACCTTAAAGATAGGATGCACACACGTAGCACAACAGTGCTGTATCACAGTCACATCTTGTGTAGCCAGAGCATGTAGTATCGTGTGTTAATGCCCTTGGATAACCATATTTTCCTCTTCTCCCAAAGAAAACTGTGAGAAATTATTTCTTTAGCAAATTAAGATATTTACTCTGTGAGTATAACAACATTTACTAGTAACTAATTAAAATGTTAACTGAAAAAGCAATAGTACTAGATCTAAAGTTAAGATGTTTTGTAAATAATGTTTACCTTACAGTGTTATTCATAATTTCACCTTTAAATTTTTAGCTGAAAAATGTGTTCAAATACAGAATAATGTTTTGGTATGTGTTAAATACAGCTGAAAAGCCAAATCTCAGCTTAAGTTTTTATTTTGTGCTTTAGTAAGAGAGATTAGAAAGTAACATTTACATGTTTCTGTCCCTAGAATTTCTACAAAGACATTAACCGTGAAGGGATGTATATCAGGTATGGCCGTTGCTGTTTTGGAGAGGGCAGTGATACCAATGAATCCTGTTTTTATCCTGTGTTACATTAATTTCTACTGTTCTATGGTACTTTATCATCTGTGGCGACTGTGTTGCATTTTTAATCTGTTATTTGCTGGGCTTGAGGTTGCATGGAGAATATACCCTAAATCTGTAAGAGCAGAGAAACCACTTGTACCTTTGTAGAGTTATGTGGTCTACACAGCACCTTTCACCATGCAGTGCACTTCATGGCAGGTTGAATTACCGGTAAAACCCTTTTCTCCAAGAGCTGATACGCACTGGCAGATATCATCTTGATGCAACATGGCCTCATGTTGTCTCCGAGTATTTTTCATGTGAAATGTAGCAAATCTGACTGTCCAGGACTCTGTTCCCTGCCTCTCCTGATGCTCCTCAAAGTCAGCAGCACTCAACGTGCCCCAGCCTGCCCTGGCCTTAGCTCATGCACACACCATCTCTCACTGCTCCTTGGGTGAACATCCGTGGTATCTTTGAAATTTCCATTAGCGTTTTTCTAGGACATATCTAATACTTAGCTTTCTAGACACGTGTATACCTAAACTAATTTTTGTTTTGCCCTCTGTTAGATATTTGTATAAATTGCGAGATCTTCATTTAGATTGTGAGAATTACACGGAAGCTGCATATACTCTTCTGCTCCACACATGGCTCTTGAAGGTTGGATATTCCTAAACCAAACAGATAAATAAACCTTTTTAATGTTTGAGTTTATAAGTAAAGAAATGTTTTTTTTCAGTGTTTCATAACTGTTGCTATCAATTTAAATGGTCAGTAAGATGCACTTCCATTTCAAGGGAAAAATTGCTCTAAGGATTTTTGAACAGAATTTGAATTTTCTTGGGGAATTTATTTTTAGGCAGAAGCATCAAAATTCGCCCTTTCACAGTGCTGTCGGGATTAAACTTCATTTTGGTTTAGTGCCTTTCCTCTAGTCTGTGCTAGGTAAAACCTGTGGGGAGGGGTGGAACCTTGGAGCAACCTGGTTTTGGGGGAGTAGACGTATTTTGAACTCCTATTTTTGCAATGTGTTTTTATCCTCAGTGGTCAGATGAACAGTGTGCACCGCAGGTCATGTCAACAGAGTTCCAGTGTTCCCAGACTCACCGACACTTGAAGGAGAATTTGTACGAGAAGATTATAGATTACTTTGACAAAGGAAAGGTAGGGCTGGGGGGTCATCACCCCTGCTTCCCCGCAACCTCTTCTTAACCGTGTTACTTTGTATAGCAGCATTTAATAAGTATTCTCCAGAGAAAACATTTGTTTGATTATTGTGTAGGAAATCCTCTTTGAAATATGGGTCAAGTAAAAACTGTGTCCTGGAGGCTTATTCGCAGAGTACATCTGTTCTGTATAAACATGTCCTTTCTCTAAGCACATTTACAAAGGAAGAGGCTAGAGCATGTACTGGTCACGTGCGTCTCGGACACTTCAGGCTGTAATAAAATAATAACAAATGTAGAATGTGCTTCCTTTTATTAGGAAAGGAACATCGACTATACATGCTGCATTCTAAATCATTTGATTTTTGTCCCTCCCCACCAAAACACAGGCAGTTGAAAAAGGACCTATTTATTTGTTTCAGAGAGGTCTGAAAATTGCATCTCAAACTTAATATGTAGTACTTTGCTGATCCATATCTGGTTTCATGTCAGCATTTTGGGGGAATCTGTTATTAAAGCTGCCTGTCACTACGGTGACAATAGAGCTGAGCTGTTTAGAACTAAGATGAAGCACTAGCAAGCAGGGAAACGATTTTCAGTGCTAGAGAGGGATTATGGCCCAGTAAGGCCTTTAACTCATTACATCTTGTTGAGCTGTAACTGAAGGGATGGAGGGGGAAGGTTGTTAATTATGGCTTCTCACAAAACAAAGGCATAAAGCCCCCACTGAAGCCCCCTATAACTCAGAAGGCAGGAAATTTATAGTAATTCAGCAAAAACTTGTTACTGTGCAGCAAAAATAGTGCTATTTAAAACAACAGAGGTACTTTGTTGACTCTGATATAAATACAATGTAGCAGCCCTCGCCCACAGTAAGAGAATAATCAAATCATGGTGATGTCTGCTCTGCCCAACATTCAGGTTGGGCCTGGATGTAGCAGAGGAGGTTTGCAGGCACCTGGGTCCTGTCGTCAGGTTCAGAACTACCTGGCCTAGGGGGATGTATGTCAAAACAGTCCCAATGCACGTGGCCAGCAGTGACCTTACATCATGGGAAAATTAGTCTCAGAAAACCCTTTTTGTGTCCTTTATTCTGGATAGGTGAGAAGACGAGCAAAACCTGAGAAATTCCTTCAGCTGTTTTTAAAACTACTTTTGTGCTGCAGACATTAAGTACTTTCAGCAGGGAAAAACTGTCCTAGTCTTTCCACAGTAGTTCTGTAGTTCTTTATAATGATTTTCAGAGGTAGCTATTATCTTATGTAGAAAGAAATAAGCTGCTACTTTGGGCAAGTGGTAATTTAAATCTAAGATGTGCAATTTTGTAGCTGAGTACATAGGGTTCTCCTATGCAAGACTAGTTATGAGTACGTATGCTTTCAAATTACTTATAAAATGGAAGATGTTTTCCAGAGAGATAGGTATCTGTCCCTGATGCGCTGTTCCTGTGCCTCCAGTGAGTGTTAGACACTGTGCACCTCACTGATTTACTCTCCTTGCTTATTGTTTGTGAAAGATTAGGTGATTTCTTTGGTAACCTTATTCTAAGTATAAAAGAGGTTTACTTATTCCTTCTTATAACGAACCATAAAACACTTTTATTCTGTACATTAATCTGCTTTCCAGAAGTTTATGATTGCCTTGGGTCCTTCATTTTAAACGTACTCTTAATAAATGACTGCAATTTAAAGATAACATAGTCAATAAAACTGTAGTTAAATAGCGATGCCTTAAAGACTTATTTGTTGGCACTGCATTTACTTTCTGAGTATGTGATTGCATTGCAGATGTGGGAAGAAGCCATATCTTTATGTAAAGAACTTGCAGAGCAGTATGAAAAGGAAGTTTTTGACTATGAACTTTTAAGCCAAAACCTGGTAAGAATATATACAGATCTTCAGAAGTATTTCGGTCACAGAAATGAATAGTTTTGAGATGTAAAAGAGTTGACGCATAGAGAGGCTTTGAGGCTGCTTATGAGCTTGTTGTCTGCAATTTTTAAAAATTCGTTTTGTGGAAGAGTAAGTTTTAACTTTTGCTAAACTATTGAATTTTTTTAATGTGTGATATTTGCATATAAATTAAACAGTATTTAACATATACACACAACATGTTCTGCTGTGCTATTAACTGGTTATAGCTATAGCTTGCCAACGGATAATTGGAAGCTGTTGTTATCAACTGATAGTACACAGTTAGGTGCTCTTGGCACAATATATACTACTGCAGAGGTGAAAATAAATGAAAAAAAAATAGAAATAATCATGGTTGCTTTTGTTTTCAGATTCAACAAGCTAAGTTCTATGAAAACATCATGAAAATTCTAAGGCCTAAACCAGATTATTTTGCTGTTGGATATTATGGCCAAGGATTCCCCACATTTCTAAGGGTAACTCTATTCAAATTCTTCATTTTTTATTCTATTTTTTATATCCTTTACAAGTACTCGTGTCCCATACTAATGCAAGTGAGCCTAGGAAAAATTATCCTTGATTTACTCCTGCCTTGGTGCAGGATTGTACTCATCATTTGAATAGTTATTTGTAAGGATAGGTATGGCACGTTTTCAGGTGGGTTTAAGTTGCTGCTTTTTCTTCATGTTGATTGTGGAAATTAGGGCTTATGTCATGCATTAAGAATGATTCATGAGAGCAACATGGTCTGCCCTAAGGTGTGTATTTCACAGATGTGTCCCCAGGAAGAGTGTTAATAACTGGTACAGTGCTGCTAAGTAAATGGAGCTCAAAATCTGCCTCACTTAAGAGCCTGACATTTTTGGTGGACCTCATCATAAACTGACAAGAGCTTCCAGTTCTGTTGCATCTCAGCTACCACTGCAATGTATTGAGAACACGCCAGCAGCACATTTGGTTTGGTTAGTGAATATACTGTGTAGACCCACGCTGTATTTTGCTGTGGCAAACTGTAGACAACTAGAAGAGGGAAGAATATAATGACTACAATATAGAGCTGGTGTGTAGTGATATTTTCATGTATGTTTTATTTGCTTTATTTTTTCCCAGCTATTTTAACTGATATTCCTGAAATTCAGTTTACTTTTTTTTTTTCTTTTTTTTTTTTTAATCTCTAATACCAACCACCTGAGCTGGCATTTTCAAACTATATCTTATTAGTCCAAGTTTTTTTTGTATGGTAACAAATGCTTGATATCTCAGGAGAGTTACTGTAAGTCTAAATTGCTTCCACAAACATCCCTCCCCTTTATTTACTATCTCTGGATTTTTTTGCTTTTTTCCATTTTTACTACCAGGTAAATGCAGACTCCTTGGAGTCTGGATTTTTTTGAGAGGACTGCCCAACTTAATAATTAGAGCACAGTTGGACTTTACTTAAGATAAAAACAAGAGGAACAACAACATGGCTTTCCTTTAGCAGGATTTGTCTTGACCACCCTGTTTTTCAGTATTATTTTATCCACAAACATAGTGTTCTTGTCTGGAGGCAGGTTTTAAATGAATACAGTCCCTCCATGCCAACTGCTGTGCAGATAGAAGAGGTAAGGATGAGACCTAGTTTTGTAATTCGCAAGATGATTTATCTCACAAATAACCCGACCAACTCTCCCTGTACTGACTGTGAGAAGCTTGTTACTGCTCCTCCCTCTGTTACCACAACGATGCCTTCAGAGCCTAGAGTTAGGACGTTCAGGTTACTACCTGGATATATGACCTTTTCTGCTAAAGTAAATGTTTTCTTACGCAGTGAATATGGTAGGTTTCCCCATACTTGAAAAGCAATGAGACCTCTCTTTTCCAGTCTTAAAGGCCGAAGTTCCCTGACAAGGTTAAAAAAAGTAGTAGGAAGGTGTATAAATACTACACAAAACGGGGGCTGCACATTTTCTTTCTGATATCCTTAAAGTGTCCTGGTAAATTAAGCAATCTTAACCATAAATTGAACAGGTTTCAGGGTAGACTGTTATAAATTTCATAACACCAAGGGTAAGGTGCAGGCAGAGCAAACCTGCATGCTAGTGTTAAAAAGCTGCAAAACTGGGACCCAGAAGATGTTTAAAAATAAAACTCTCCGACTTTGTTCTGTTCTAAAGCCAGATCCTCAGTGATGCCAGTTCTGCATTCATCCTGTCTCACCATATTAAGTATGATCTGTGGGGAGTCAGAGATGCATTCTGCACGTGGTCAAAGTGGTGTCCTGCTTTATAAGCTGTTAACATTCATACTGCAATAACAAAAATTTGGAGACCCTGTTGTGTTTGTCCTGAGAAACAGTCACCTAATTGTTCCCCAGCAGCATTGAGCCCCCCAAATCTAGTGTTTGCTCCTTGCAGAACAAAGTATTCATCTACCGCGGGAAGGAGTACGAGAGGAGGGAGGATTTCCAGGCGCAGCTCATGAGCCAGTTTCCCAACGTAGAGGAGATGACCACGACCTCGGCGCCTGGGGAGGAGGTGAAAAACTCTCCTGGCCAGTGTATCCTTGAACGAGAGCGAAGGTGGCGGTGCGGGGCTGGCGAAAGGGCTTGTCCAGCAAGGCGGCCTGACACTAACTGCAGCATCAACTAAATCCTTAATTAGCACGTAGCGTTGTGAGCTGTGAATGCCAGCTCTATTGTCTTTCAATGAACCTGCCACGGCAGAGTTGGAAATGTCATTTTTACCATTAAATTATTTACTTTCTATTAATTTATTAATAATTTACTTTTTATTAATTTGATTTAAAATTTAAGTTTACCAAATTAAAAACTAAATTCAGCTAATTAGAAGAGCTTTTATTGTTCTTGATTCCCTTTTCTCCCTCCTGTCTCTGAAGACTTTAGAAAAAGATATGTATCAGCACACAGATGTGTTCGTTTTTGAAAGCTTTGCAGCCTGCTCCTACCTTGAGTTTCATTTTAGAAAACACTTGTAATAGATGTTCTTTAGTTGTGCATTACAACTGTCCTCAAAAACTGCAAACAACAAAGCATGGAACAGCTTGCTGTAATTATTTGCGAGTAAATTTTTTACACGTTTGCCTGACAGCAGCTCTGAATCAGGATGTACCCAGTCACTGGGCTTTTTCATGTCGAATACTCCTAAGGCTTTCCCTTCTCAAACAATCTTTATGCATCAAACGCAGTCGGTGGCACAGCACCAATGCTTCAGAACAAGATAGCTTTGGATGTCTCTCTTCACCTCAAATGCACCAAAAATCCTTGCTTTAATACTGGAATTGCTTTTCTGCTGTTTTATTTTTATTTTTTGTTTTTTGGGTTGTTTGTTTTTACAAATAAGATTCCAAGCATGGTTTTCACTCACGTTGTCATAGGGACTTTTTAAAAAAAAAAATCTATTATTGACAAACAAAATCAATGAGCAGTAATCTGAGAGCTATTTTTTATGAAAGTGGATTAGATTATAGTTTCTTAAACTGCCAGATCTGCAAGAGTTTAGTCATGTCCATCACTCATTTCCTGGAAGGGAGGAAAGCCTCTCCAGGTGGCAGTTTAACCACCTGCAGTTTGACTTGCGCGCCCTGCTCTTCTTTCAGGGCTTCTTCCTAGGAGTGTTTGCTGCTGTTTCGTCGGCAGTTCTAAGCTGACTGGTTGCTTTATTCTTCAGTCCAGTTCATACATGTTCTACCTTTCAAGTGTAAGTTCCAAAACTCTTTTCAAGTTCCAAAAACAGTGTTCCAAAATGTTCCAAAAACATTTGAATTAGCTATTTTTAAAGCAGCAGCTTGTCTGATACCTCCTTGTTGTCTTTTGTGTCTTCATATTGAATTCAGATCTTCCCTGAGCTTTGTTCTGGTTGCTGTGCTGCTCAGGCATCACCTGTCTTTCCTGGCACCAAGAGCTTGCCTTATATCACAAAAATGTTCCTAGGAGAATCCGTCTAAGCCACCATTCCCCACTTTTTAGAGAGCACTAAAATATTCTTGTTTAGAAATGTTATAATGGTTGATGCATGTCACATTTTTCCTCGTGTTCTGATCTGAATCTGAACTTTACTGGCTGAGCAGGTGTGAAATCACCAAAGCATCAGATGTTCATTAGTTGATTTTCCTTTATTAATTATCACGTGAAACATTTCATGTGCTCTCTTGAGTCT
Organism: Tinamus guttatus; assembly: GCF_000705375.1. Next base: position 25,681 of record NW_010580690.1, read on the forward strand.
ATTGTGATAGAATCTGCTAGAGTGGCAATGGAAATACTGCTTCCTTTCTTCACTTTTGTGAAGCAGGCTGTCATTATCTTGCCCAAAATAGCACATGAAGCTTGAGAGCGAGACATTCATTAGTTTGTTTTGCATCTTAGCTTACGCACTGACGAAACAGCAATGGAATCTAACTAGAGGGCATGAGATTGAAATACAATATGAATAGAAATACACTATGTAAGAATGACTTATTTACAAATATAATATCCAAGATTAAAAATAACAGTTTCTTAGAAAATCTTGCAGTAGAAGGGCTGCTTAATTACAGATTGCAAAGATGAAATGCTAAACATGACACCATGCGTGACTCAAAGCTGAACAGTCAAAGCATTAACATCAACCGTTGCTGATGTTTTTGCAAGTTGGCTTTGCTTTAAAATTAATGAAAGTTTCAGAGTGATAAGTGAAGCTACAGATATTTAATCTCAACAAGTATTAAGAACATTGAGGTTCTTGACACTACGTTTTACATCTTTTAAAGTTAATGTTACTGGCATGTTTTATCTGCAGATCATGCTCTGGAAATGCCTCCTTGCCTATTCCCTTCTGCTGCCTCCAAGCTGCAGTGTTTCACACTAGTTGCTTATATGTCCTTAACCTTCCATCATGATTTCAGACATTCAGTGTTTTACTGTGCAGCCAGTCCTGGAGGAGCAACCTAGATTCAAAAATAAAGCAGTACCTGATCAAATTATTAAGTAAGTAAACTTCTGTAATATATAATACAATATAGTGAAAGTCAATCTATAATCTTAAAATCAGAGCCATTATTTTATGAACTCAGGCATTGTGCATTGATTCTTGGACCTTGCATTGTCTCTCTACTGACTTTGGGATTCCTTGGGCATTGCATAAGAGAACATCTGTCACTTGAACAACAGCACATGATTAGATAAAGGAAGGGGAAAAAATCCATGCTTCAGGACCAAACTCTGGAGGTTTCAGTGCAGCTTCGAAGACACCTGACAGCAGGGATTTAGGGGTGATTGTCAGTGTGAGAGTGTGTGAGTGGAAGGCTCTTGTTCGACTGAATCTTTATGACTCACTTTGCCAAGTGCAAAACGTTTGGTAGCCTGAGTGGTTTCCATTGATCCTGCACTTATCAGAGACTAGGTAATTTCTTCATGTGCCGCAGCTGGATTCAGAGCAGATTTCACCTTTGCAGCCCTCTCAATAGAACCTTTACTGAGATTGCAAGTGGCTCACAGCCAAAAGGTAAGAATCACTCCCTGCCAAAAGAAATGAAGCAGATATGTGCTCAAGTCTTGTAGTAGAAGATTAAATGTGAACTGTGGTCCTAATTTCAGCTCAAATTCATTTTAAAACCAGTATTTGACAAAACAGCTTACAAATCTGGCCCTAAATTGTATATTTTTATGAGAGTGCTTTATTGGCTCTATAATTGTTAGCTACATTATTTGATGGCAAAGTATTCTACCCAGAAAGTTTCAGTTCTTTCAGATGGAGCCAAGTGATCTAACTTTGCATGGCAGGTTTTCTTTTTTCTTTTTTTTATTTTTGATGAAGATAAATTTAGTAGCTTGGGTCAAGAATAATTTTTCTGTGAACTAGCAAATCTTATTTATTTTTTTTTCCAGGCGTTCTAGAATATGATTTGTTTTTAGCGTAAGGTATTTCTGAAATATTTTCTTGCTCACTGTGAAGTTAGATTTTACTTGAAATTGCTTTAAATAGAATTATTCTTTAAAAGAAAAACTTTGCACCAAAAAGAAATGTGCTTTCTCTGCAGAGTCTAAAACACTTGAAGAGTCAGAGCTGTGTGATGTCTGTTCTTTCAAATTAACTGGTACAGAAAACTGAGTGTTTAAGAATTGAGTGGAAATGTGTGTCTGAGCAATTGAGAATGATCCAGTTTACATGAGATTCTTTTATATTAATACCCCCCTCTATAGATGTTTGTATACATTTATTTACACATCAAAATAAATTGTCATTTATGGCTTCATATGTTTAGTTTATTGAACAACTGTTATTCTGCATTGTAAGCAAACTCGAAGCAATTCTGCTTAAACTAAACTGAATTGGAGTGGGCACTGGATAAAGAATGACATACTTGAATTTAAATGAATGTATCCTCTCAGTCAGTTCCTTTTAACAAAATATATTCCTTTTGTGTGACATTATAAAGCAGGAAGCAATATGAGTGTCACAGCACATGGGAAAGCAAAAATATTTACTAGAGATTCTTCTGTAAATTCTAACATTAATCTGGAAGTTCTGTACCTGGAGGTTACACCCAGTCACAAGATCAGGCATACCTTCCTGTATAATACTGTGCGCGCCATGGTTTATGATGAACTTGTATCCTGAGCTGGTGGTAGTGTTTTTTCCTGAGTACTAAATTTTCTTTTAATTAAAAATACTAAATGACGTATTTCAGTATGATGGATCCAGAAATTTCTGAATTCTGTTTTTATTGCATTTAAAAAAAACTTGCAGTTTTTACAAGTCCAACAACGTGCAGCGCTTCCACTATTCAAGACCAGTCAGAAAAGGATCTGTTGACCCTGAAAATGAATTTGCTGTAAGTAAACGAATGACAGGGTGATGTTCTTTCATTGAGTTTAAATTACTCAAGTTGCCATGATTGGTTTCTAATCTAAATCTCTTCTTGGTCACTCTCAGATTACTTAATACAGAAGACTTGATTTTAGAATCCGTTTTGGCATTCCCCTATATACATATTCAATGTTGTATCACTGTTTGCATTTTAGGTAAACATTATGTATTAATCATGTAAAAACAATTGTATTGAGCAATAAAGTTTTCTAGTGCAAATTATCATTCTTATCAAGATGTCATGTAAATAAATGTTTTGTTAGCTGTAGTTATACCCCTTCCAGCAGGCGCTGCTAGCTTGGCAATAAGAGGTGTGTGTTTCCCACTTTCGTTAGCTCAGTGAAATCCTGACCCACTAGAGTGCTGTGTCTGCCATTCTCATTCCTTTGCACAATGGTGTAACGGTGACAAATGGTCTTGATTATTTAAATATCCTAGGAAATCTGCAGTGCCATAGTTTATTTTTCAGCGTCGTGCATAGAAATATATGAGTTTCTATACTGTGGTCATAGAGATGTACAAGAAAAAAGAAAACCTTTCAATCTTTATAGCTAAAACTGTACTTTGGGAATACTGCAGGGAAAAAGCTATATAGTCCCAAACTGTACAAATCACGTCAGTTATTTGTGCAGTCTTGAAGGAGAAAGTGTTTGGGTGGAGAGTGTGAGAGTGCCTCACTTGGACAGTGATTCAACCTCTAATGGCAAAGTTAAGAATAGATACTAAAAGATATAAGAGTAGTTTTTAATTTTTCTTCTGCTTTGTGTAGGCTTACTGCCTAAAGATGCCCTAAGTTGACATGAGGATAGTGGTTTGTGCAAATTGTCATGCTGGCTTGATTTTTGCAGTGTTTTTTAAGCAAAAATAAATGTGCATATATTTCCCATCTAAATTCTTGTAACTCTGAAATCTCAAAAAGCAAAAAATATTAAAATTAAATCCTTAAGTCACTTTCTCTTCCTGCTTTATTTTTTAACAGTCTATGTGGATTGAGAGAACATCATTTGTTACGGCATACAAACTTCCAGGAATTTTACGATGGTTTGAGGTTGTCTCCATGTCTCAGGTGTGTATTAAAATGCTGCGTATCCATAAGACATATATATGAAATGTTATATACAAATAGTTTGCAAACTTATTATGCAAGGCAAACTATTGTTATTTCTTTATTTTTATACTTAAAAACTTCTATTGTTTATGGCCTCTGGGGAGGGACGTTTTACTGCTGGAATAATGGAATTTTGATTTGTGTATCTGAACTGGAGCTTTAGGACTAAGTCCTTTGAGAACTGAAAAAAAAATTGTGTTTGTAGAGCTGAAAGTTTTTCATATGCGTGAATTTTTATAGAACCTTGAATAGTTTCTTGTCTTTTCCTACATCTTAGAACTTATACAAGAGATTAGGTGTTTAATATATGTTCTTTGTTGTGTTTTCTGTCATAAAAATGGACTTACCTGTTGCACTGAAAGCAGGAAGAAATACATCTTTTTACAGCATCTTCTGTAGCTGATAAAATGCACGTTTGACAAATGTTATGCCTTGTTTTAAACTCCCAGTGTTTCACACACGGAGATGTCTTCAACCTGACTCTGTAGTTATAAACCAGATTTGAAAGATGCTAAGCAAAAGCTTAATGAAAGAAAAATGCCAAAAACGATGAATGTCTTGGGCAAGACCTGGACTTCTCAAATACCGTGTTGTCGAAATGTTACCCACCAAAGATATAATAGGAATTCTTAATATAACATAAATATTTCTGCAGTTGCATAGATTGTGACCTGTGTCACTTTCTATAATTTGTCAACGTGTAAAAGTAGTAATAAAAATGTTCTTTATTGTTTATTTTAATTTTTTGGCATAATTATGCTCTCATTTATCTTAAGGTTGTTCCTGTAATGCTGGCTTGATTAAAAACCTGATAAGAGGATTCCCTTGAGATAAAATGCAAGTGATAGTTCTCAGGGATTCGCTTGCCAGTGTCTCATGAAAGCTTGCAGGGTGTTTTTTATAAATATTAGTGTGCCTTTGCCAACAAAAACTTGTAACTTAATTTGAGACTTATTTTTTCTTCTCAGTTCTTCTGTTTACTCTTGGGAATGGATGAAAGTAACCTCAAATAGCTAGCTGAATAGTTAGTTGCTTTCTTTGCTAGTTTGTTTTTCAAATAAAAGGAAAAAGCAGAAAGAAGTAAATAACAGTTCACCTTTTTTTCTGAAATCTGTCGAGGCTTAAGCTGTGAAATCCTGCACTGGTTTCAGCAGCGATCATGTTTTCCTTGTTTTCTGCCCGTTGTGGTTCCTGGAGTCTCCTCATCCCCGTCAGTGCCGTGCGTGGGGGGACGCGGGCGCTGCAGCCCTGGCAGCCCCACCAGCTTTGGCTGTCGTGCGCACTTGGATGCACGGACAGGGAGCTGTGTCTAGCAAGTGGCTGCCATTAAAGCTAAAGAGAGCAGTTGTGGAAAGGTTCTCTGTCCTGTTACCCTCTTCTAATTGATCCAGTGAAAATGCCAGTCAGCATTATATTAAAAAAAAAAAAAAGAAAAAAAAAGAAAGAAAAAGGGGCAAAAAAGCATGACTTCCAAGACAGGATGCTCCTGTACAAGCCTCAGTTAGTAGGAGAAAGAGATAGACATTTTCCCATAGAATTTCTGGAAGATCTACTGAGTGTCAGGTAAAAACCCTGTGGCTTCTTTGTGGAACTAACCTGTGTAATTAAAACAAGCTTTTGCTACTACAAATAAATACTGTTTGTAGAGAACACTTGTGCTTCACCAAGGTTTAGAATGAAAATCATGTCTGGCTTCATTTTGTTTTTCAGCAGTAGCTAAAGTGATAGTATAATTTAATTTTATTTTGCCCTGCAACTCCTCTTTACATAAAACTATTTTAGCAGTGATAATATTGTTTGGCTCACGTTAACAAATTAACTGTGGTTTCCTTTTTCTCCTAATCATGTTGTTTTCTCTCTCCTACCTCCTCTGTTTTCAGTGCACTTTATGTCAACATCCACATGAAGTGATTAACTCTATGGTATCATCTTCCTTTTTCCCTTGGATCTTTCTTCAGAACTCCCTGTGAGCTCTGTACCTTTGCCTCGTGCTTTTCATTCGTCTGCTCTTCAGATCCATCGTTTTATTAACAGAGGATCTCTGAGTAATGTTTTTCCAGTTCATTTTTTTTGTATTTTTTTCTTCTTTGTTCTCCTCCTCTTATCGTTGCGCATTACCTCACGTGATGGAGAAACTTCCTCGATCTATAAAAGCTGTCGTCTGTCTGGATGGTCTGCCCTACAGTGTTGTATATGCAACACCAATCTCTTGAGCTTAAAAGCTTAAGTCAACCACTAAGCAAACTAAGGCTCAGCATTTCACTTGCACCTCCTGCACTGTACCTAACTCTGGAGAACAGAGGAAGGCTTAGGATGGAGGAAGTCTTCTCCCAGGCATGGTGCAGGGTGTGCATGGATAGCTTCTTCACTAAAGCCCCAAGTGCATAGTTGAACATACTGCTCTCAATGTTGTTAACAAGTTGTTAAAAGAGCAAGGATATCTATGCTGTCTTCTTTTGCACTTGCATTAAAATAAAAAGCTGACAAATTCGTTACCCTCACATCGCAGTGACGCAGCAGTCCCAGGAGGAGAGCATCGTGCAGCATGGTCTCTAACTCCTTTCTTGTCTGCCAGCTTTCTCTTCCCCCAGTCCCTTGCTAAGTGTATTTAGCAAAGATATTTTGCTCCTTCACCTTTCTGTTATTATTATGTTTTTTGTTTGTTTATGTGGTTTTTGTAATTAGAACACTGTCATGGGGTCCATCCCTTTTTTCCTGCAAGTAGTCCTGCCCTGTTACCAAGCCTGAGAGAATATAGAGAACAGAACAGGCTGCTGGCCATAAATATGATTCAGAAAAGCTCAATTCTTCTCCTTTTTGGTTTTAGACGGAAGCCAGATCACTCCTGAATGAATGGAGAGAAGAGCTTGCTCTAAAAGACCTCACAGTTTCAGTAGCTGCAGTATAGAGAAATGTATTGTGCTTTAATCTAGAAAGGGAGTATTAATGAAAGTATCAACAAATGGAGGAGTCAGCATCTCTGATGCAGTGTGATGGTTTATGACTGTATTAGCTGGTCCATTTTTCACAGCTGCAAGCTAGCATTTCAAATCTCCTCTGCTAGACAAGAAGCTATTAAAGAATTTTCTGATATTTCTGTCTGTTTCATTTTTTTTTCTTTAAACTAGAGGACAGCTGCATGAAATGCTTTTGTCCATTTCTTTGATGCTGGCAGAATGTAAATCCTTTCTCTCCCTTTGAATATTCAGCCTTTCTGAGTGTGGACACAGGGTGATTTTTAAGGCTTTGTTCAGGCATGCCCCTACAGGTTATGGCAGTTTGCACAACTGTTATTTCCTGCCTCCTGTTTCGAGGTCTGTCAGTGAGGTCGTTGGGAACTACCTCAGGGTGCTAGTACCACTAAATATTTTTAGCTTATATCACCTGCTGATAATCATCTTAAATATTCCAGGTCAGCAAGTGCCTGAAGTGACTGCAGTTTTCACAAACAAAAAGGAATTCTGGTGTCTAGCCCCAAACACAAAACCAACTTAAATTTTCAGATTTTGAAACTCTAGTATAGAGAATCAGTGCAGAAGAATTTATGGAAAAACATACACTAGTGAATAGGCTCCTTCCAAAAGAGAAAAAAACCACCCATCCCATGAATTGCTAATGCTGGATCACCGATTCACTGATGAGTTAGCTCTGCTTCATAGGAAGAAAGGAGGAGTTTTTAATGCCTGACTTGTAGCACTGTGTCTCAATTTCTGAACCTGACAGTGTGTAGGAGTCATCATTCTACACACCTGGCTAGGTCATCTCTGCTGTGTACTCATGCAGCATCAGGGCACTGAAATAAAGAGAATTAGTTCTCTGTTTTCCTCTCGGTATTGAAATACACTAGTATCTACAGCTTGAAAAAAGGTAGAAGCAAGAGCAGATGATCATGCTCATCTGTCATGCACATGTTAGAGCAAATAGTTGCTAGGTAATCCATGGATTGTTTCCTTGTATGGTAGACTCCTGGAATGAAGAGCTAAAAGACAGTTTATAGAAACTATGAAGAAAATAAAGTCTTCAATTGTATATACTTACCTGGACAAATTAAAGTTTGGGAGATGTTAGATAAAGTAGATTCTATGACATTTTCTCATATTTTGCTTGTTTGTAGACTACAATTAGTCCTTTAGAGAATGCCATTGAGACCATGTCCACAACAAATGAAAAGATTTTGATGATGATTAACCAGTACCAGAGTGATGAAAACCTTCCTATTAATCCACTGTCCATGCTTCTGAATGGAATTGTTGATCCAGCTGTTATGGGAGGCTTTGCTAAGTATGAGAAGGTAAGAGATTTGAAGTAATTGTGAAGATCATCTTCAGAGGTATTAATTCTAGTCCTTATTCGTGATGATGCTTTGTTCAAAGTGGCAGTGGCCAGTAGGCCGGGGATATGAAAGTCACATCTCCAGCAATTAAAAGACCCTCCCATCCAGGTCGCATCTGACACAGTCTTTGACAGCAGAAAGTAGCAAAGCAGACACTGGGAATGTACTTGAAGCTCAATGTTAATTGCTGTCATGAAAGTTTTAATATACATGGGAAATGAGGTATACCTTTTGTAATGACATAGGCTCTTAGGCATCAAAGGTTTGGTCTGAAGTAAATCAATTTAAGTTCTCCTTGTAGCAGGTCTGGAGGATTTTGATGTAGGTTATCTTTTTTATATTGTTACCAGCTTTTCCCTGTAAATGCAGCCTCTCTTCAGAGCAATTTTTGTTCTTCAAAAAGGAGATTGCAAATATAAAATGTTCTATCAATATGTCAGAACTGGAATAGCTTGAGGAACTGAAGTGTAGAAAGCTTGTCTGCAAGGCAGCCTCATTAAAAAATGTGTGTGCGCGGGAAGGAATATTAGAACTTTTTTGTATCTTATTTATTAAAGATTATGATGCAACTGAACGTTACCCGCCAGCGCTGGAGCTGTGTTATTTCTGCCGCCGCTGTGCAGTGGGCGCCGCGCGGGAGGCTCCGTGTGCGGGCGCTCTGCGGCTGCGCTGAGCGCGTGCCGTGGGTGGAGGCGGTACCCACCATGCACCACGCAGCCTGAGGCACTGCGGCCTTTGCCATGTTTGTCCCAACTATTTGTTTAGCCACTTGGCAGTAAGGGACAAACAACAACATTTGAATTACGTAGGTGAGGGAAAAAATAAATCTTTGGGTAGAAAAATGCCTTCAGTATGCCTTCAGTATCTGACTCCTTCTGTAACATGCTTGCTCATGTCAGGTTATTACTTAAATGAAATGTAATTAGTATAAACAGTGGTACTACAAATATGTGTGCACTTTATTGCTCGGTGCTAATTTAAAAAAAAAAATCCTTTTCCAGTAAGGAGGTCAGGCTCAGAAGTGTGGGACAAACACAGAATGTGTTTTAACAAAAATAAAAAGTTCAGTTCTCAGTTCGTAAAACAATGCGTTATCACTAGGAGCAGCTGGTAGAGGGACATGCAAATATCTCTTCATTTAATGACCAGTATTGTGGTCACCACTGGCCTCTTTTCATGTTGACATGAAGGACTGATTTATTTTTATGCCTGTCTCAGGCTTTCTTTACAGATGAATATATCCGAGACCATCCAGAGGATCAAGAAAAGCTGAACAGACTCAAGGATCTAATAGCTTGGCAGGTAACACTTACTGGCAGTAGTTCTCTGAGGCGTCCTTAGATTTTCCTCTTTTTCTGTTTTTTTCTAGCAGGACGATGTAATGTCATTTAGATGACTGTGTTGTTTTTCTATCCCCTTCTTAGAATAGGGGAGGAGGAGACAGAAAGGGAAGATTCTTCTTAGAAATCTGCTTCTTGCTGTGTTAACGCTGTCAAAGAAAGTTACTTGCAAAAGTGTAGCTAAAAGTGTATCACATAAATCTCATAAATGATCATCTTCAAAGATTGAATTGTACTAAAATATCTTTATGTATGAGAGAGAAGTACAGAGTTGCTCTGTGTAACCATGCACATTAACACTTAGGCAGCATATAAAAGTGTTTTATTCATCATCTTTGAAGATGATTAGTTTTAACTGAATATTATTCAGCTAATATAATAGCAAAGATGATAACATAAAAGCAAGGATACAAGAGGATTTGTAGGGGTCAGAAAATAACTGTTATTATAATATGTTCTGCATCATATGATTTCTTTAATTGTGTTTTTTTAATCTGGTAAGCAAACCATTCCTTCTGACAGAAGGGCTCTTGAGAGGTTTGAGTGGAAGGAGTTGCTTGAAGTGATACAGACTGACCCTCTGCTAATCCTTTTTTATGAGGTGTTCTCCTTTAAGGGAGGGGGTGCCTGCACTGTTTTTCCAGTTATTTAGAAATACGACTGTGTACCTTTTACCAAATATACTAGATCAGAAATGCTACCTCTTTAGTAATGCCACTTTCCCCAGCCTGAAGGATGAGCTGTAAGGAAAGGGAAAGCACAGAGGTAAAATGGAGCACAGTGCAAACAGTCTTTGCTGGTGACTTGTTTATTTTTGTACTAAAGCATTATTTTGTTGATTTTTTACTTAGACAGATGGGGATTACAGAGGAAGACAGCTGAATAACAGAGCGGAGAAAAGAAGAGGTGGTATTCAGTAACCAGGCAGTAATAATCTGTTAACCTGCTGCAGCAGCTAAATTGTCATGTCCTTAAGCCCCCAGTAGACTGATTTAATCCTTCCACAGTTACTGAATCCTGCATTTTAAAGCAAAATTAAGAGTTTGAAACCACTTGCTTGCAGCCCAGTTGGATATTATTTCATCCCTACCTTCTTTCCAGTATGGTATGGCAGGCACCTTCATTACCAGGTGGATTAGTCCAGAGCTGTGTTTTAGAGGAGGTGGCAGTTTTTTGAAAACCCTCAAATGGTGTTTTAATCTCATAAGGAATTAACATTAGGATAGATAGGAGTGGCAAAACAGTTGCTTTGAGACACCTACACATCTCTAAAATGTTCCTGAGCAAGCCCACTTTTCAAGAGCCCTTCCCAAATTTGTAGTAAGATGCTTCTCTGCTATTAAAAGCTCCTGTGGAGTAACGAGACCAGCTGACAAATCTATCCACTGGGCACAGTTTTACAGTCGACTTGGCAGATACTCCAAATGGAGTTAGAGGGGTTGTCAGACGCAGTTTAATATCCTCACTTGCTTTTCTTTCGTTCCTTTTTGTTTTTTTTCTTTTCCCTTTGGTCCATTCAAGATACCTTTCCTCGGGGCTGGAATTAAAATTCATGAAAGAAGAGTTTCTGATAACCTTCGTCCTTTCCACGACCGTATGGAGGAGTGTTTCAAGCATTTAAAAGTTAAAGTGGAAAAACAATACGGAACCAGAGAATTGGTATCATTCTCCTTTATGTTCTCTCTCCTACATTTTTTTTAATAGTGTTCTTCTCTGAACAAAAGCATAACTTCTGTTACTTGTGAGTTTTCTTGTCATCTGGAGGTAGCGAAATCTAGGTTTTACCACCAAAGAGTTAATTAAGTCTCTGATATAGCAAGTGTTCTGGAAGGTTTGGAATATCTCACTCTCTCTATTAAAATTGAAATTCATTTCCATGGTAGAATAAGGAAAAAGAAATTCTTATGTTTCTCCTCTTTGTAATTCTTTTTAGTTGTTTAGAGATGTAATCAGCAATTGATGTCCACAGCTTCCTGTGCTCTAGATATTTTGAACTGTGCTCTAAAGCATTATGTATTTAATCCTCTCTGTATTAGCTGAAATGAAACTGAAATATATGGGAAATAGCTTCTAAGCACAAACTCTTGCAGACAGCTGGTGGGAGCTGGTAGGAGGGATGTTGTTAGTTGTTCTTTGGAATTGCACAGCAGTTGCTTTGGAAATTATTTTACACTGCTGCTTTCGATGTTGATGAGTTTTTCTGTCTGAGACTTTATGATGACATGCTCAGGATGGCCTTTTATTCAAGCTTTGAGATGTAGCATCTTTCATACTCATTCTGAATGTTGCAAAATTTATGTTACATAGCAGTGGAACAAGTTCTTGCAAAATGCAGATGTATTCAAAGATATGTGATGGCATGAAAAATCTTGGCTCAAGAAGCTTCTCATAAATTACTAAAGTTGGTGAATAGCAGTATTTTAAATTGTGTATGAGAGGGGCAGGAAAAAAGTGTCACTACTTCCAATTTACCTTATCCAGTATTCTTTCTGTTGGCTGCCATGAGTTCTTTTTATTTATAAAAGAATAAAAGTAATGTCTTTGTCTTAACAGAAGAGTCTATACATTCACAGGAGCAGAAATTCTCATTTCATGTAAACTCTGCAAAGTACTTGCAAAGAATGAAACTATGAATGTTTCCCAGTCTTCTATTGGAGATCAAAATGTTAGTGAAAGGACAAGCAGTCTGTTCTGGGAAATGCTCAAAAACTTGCCTCCTTTATGAGACCAATGATTTTCCCTGGGTCGAGCTCCTGCCAGTTATTCTCAACCCAGGGAGAATCTTGCATGAATGAAGAGGAGAGCCCAGCTGTCTGCACAGTATAATTCTACATCCAGCCCTCCAAAAGAGAAGGGGTGCAGAATTGGCTAAGAAACGTGATCCTTGCTCCTGCCTTAATGGCCAGAGGAAGAGGAAAGTGTCAAGGAAATCTCAAAACAGACTGGTTCGTTGAATTTAATAGCAGATTGTAAAGTGTAAATAAGCATTAATATCAAGCTGAATATTTGCATTATGATATTCAATTTACCTGCTAAAAGAGATTAGAAGTGAAAAATCACTTTTTCTTCTTCCATTGCAGAAGTAGAATGATATTGTAGCACATAGTGCTGTGTCCAGTCCAGGTACACTGTGACCTAAATTGTCCTCCTGCTGTTCTTGGAGTCTTGTTCTTACTGTCTGCTATTAGGAAAAAATGGATTTGATCCATCCACCAGAAAACATAAAGAAAAAGGCAATATTAATGTACAGAGATGGCAGAAGATTGTGAGTTGAAGGAAGAGTTTGTAGTTATAGTTTTGGAGCAAGGACTGACTAAACCTATTTGCCCAATAATCTTCTGCCCCATGTTTATACCAAACAGGATCAGCAAACAGTGGTTTCTTTATTTTCTGAGAGAAAGCAAAAAAAAAAAAAAAAAAGTTAATTTTGGTTTCTTTAGTTTATTTAGCAATAAATCGGTTCACTATATCATTCAGCTTGAGAGGTCTTAGAGAAAGAGGGTATCCAGTCAGAAGAAACAAAATCCCTGTAATTAATAGTGATGAGTAACTTCGTTCATGCCATATGTTGAAACATCTGTGCTAGCTCGGAATCTACGGAGAAGAGATGAAATGAGTTTCACACAGACTTCGTTCATGGAACATGCTTCTCTTTTCCATCCTGTAGCCAGATTTCGATGACAAGAGAGTAGGACGGCCAAGATCAATGCTAAGATCCTATCGCCAGTTGTCAGTTATTTCACTGGCTTCCATGAATTCAGACTGCAGTACTCCAAACAAAATTCCTTCAGAAAGGTCAGTTATGAAGTTAATACAACTGTGACGATAATACATTTTTTTCACTCTGTCCTATTTTATCAGAAGTAACAAAAAGATTAAAAATTCTTGGATCAAGACAACTAGCAGTTTGTTTAGACTATGCCACAAGTCTTTTTAATTGAAGCTAACATTTTTTTCAGGGCTAAAACTGCAATGTTCTATGCTAGATAGGCAAGATATAGTCAAGAAATCCTCTTATGAAAAGAAGACAGAGACATCCAATTTTCTGGGAGCAAATATTTTATTATTGAAATACTGTTTATAAACTGCAGGGGTTTGCTTTTTGCAAATTCGTTTATGAGTGAATGCAGCTTTAAAATGAATTAGCATCTTTCTGCTTGTTTTGCTTTCAGCCCTACCGCCGCTCCCCATAAAATTCCTATGTGAGCTCTGACCCTTTTTCCTTTAGATGTCCTTGAGCTAATGCACAAATCTTTAAAAAGGATTCGATTTGCACTTCAGATTAATATACATTTTTTTGTAACAGTTGAAGATATTATAATACCTCCTGAAGGCCTCTTTTTAGTATCTAGTTACCAGCTGAAGGACATCATATACTTTTTGCAAGTTCAGTATGCAAGGCTGCATAAAAAAAGGCCTAAGGAAAGGATGACCTCCCTTTTTATTTCCCAGGGAAATGACATCAGAATACCCATGACTTTTAAAGTATCGTTTAGCAATTTTTATCATTTTTCTTTTGTCCTTGCAGCTTTGAACTGGAAGCAGTGCTATCAAAGCCAGTAAAATCAGAATCAGAGGAGAATACTTTGCCAAGTAACCCTCACCCTGAGGTAAAAATGAGAAGGTCCAAAAAAAGAACAAAAAGAAGCAGCGTGGTGTTTGCTGATGAGAAAACGGCACCCGATATTTCCATCTCCGACATGAAAAATGTATGTTACTGACTTACAGCAGTATTTCTGGATTTCTAAAACATTAGTATATTTACTCTCTTACTTAGAAAAAGAAAAACAAATTGCACAGAAATTTGGTGTAGTGGAAAACTTGTTGCTTTGTCATAAAACGAAATGTGCAGGATACAGAGGCCATCTGCCCTGCCATGAATGGAAATTTGCAAGATACTGAGGAAGAGACAAATCAGTGGGGGAAAAAATCAGAACTGAAGCTGTGAAGTTGCATAATTCTGTATCTTGGTTGGCTAAAAATGGAATACTACATTGGGAGGTCTTAACAGGCTTTCCTGTTGAGAAGTAATTAATTTACTGCACTGACACTTCATGGTATCTCTTCACAGCCAGGACTGTTTCAAATGTGATGAGTTCGTTCATTTTGCTGTGGGACAGGCAGCTGGAAATTGCAGGATTGAATGCAGTATTCCTGAAATGGTGCCAGATTGGTGCTCTGAAGCTCTGGACTCTCTTGTTCCACGGATAATCTGAGTGGCTTTATCCTACTCATAGATCAGCGGATTGACTTATATAACTTAGTGCATTTTTTATACTTTAATCTTTAGAAGGCAGTTCTAGTTATAAAAAGAGAATTCACTAATGAAAATCTGAAATTGTTTTGTCTAGATAGACAAGCCCCATCTAAATATTAATGTCAAACAGTAACAGATTGCTGAAGTAGAGGGAGAGAGAGAGAGAAACACCGTTTATTGTTTCTGAAACCAATTTGATTACCAGAAGTTTTTCCATTGCTGATTTAGCTTGTGGTTAGAGCATAACCCAGGATTGGCAAGGTGCTGTTTTCTGTTGCCAGTTGCTTGCCCTGAGCTTCAGGAGATGTTTGGATCTCTCTACAAAGCATCTCTGTTTAGCAGCCCCTGGGAAGCATGCAAAGCTAAGACTTTGGACAAAGTCATGTTAGACTACCTGAGCACAAAATTGTGACAATCAGTAACTGTCTTTCACAGGGCTAAACAGAGATGCTTCTAGCTTGCAAGCTCGAATTTGCTGCTACCGTCTCCTATCAAATTTGCATAAACCTTCAGGTATGAAGGTTTCCTAGAAGAAACAATGAAAGAGTAGTTTAAAATAGCATCAGGTGATAATATATATATTTTGAGCTTTGTATGTGGTAGCTTCACTTGCATTTGGATTGGAAACAGGTGCTATTTGCATTATTATATTCTTGTTTCATGCAGTGCTGCTCAGTAAACTAAATATCAGTAAGGAGTACAGCCAGACAAAATAAAATTACTTTATTATATTAATGGATGAGGTTAGAAATAAGGGGCGAATTAAAATTTTTACATCTACTTGTAAAGTCCCAGAAAGCTGCAGTTCATTCTCTTGTAGTCAGACCTTTATAAAGAAAAGAAAGACTTTGATCTGTGAGTACAAACCTTCAAGTACAATGTTTATCTCCCTCTTCAACAGAGGGATAATATTAATTAATGTCTCTCAGGTACAAAAAACTGAATCATTTGTAAAATGTGTGTATCTCAGTTTGTACTGTAGGTTTAAGTTCCGCATTAGGTTAATGTACACTCTGTTTTTAATAGCTCATTACCTTTAGCTGGAGGCATGACCTCAGCCTGGGCCAGTTCTTCCTGCTCATAAAACCAGGGAGTACAGACTCCTTAACAGATCCTTAATGATGCAAATTGCCTAATTTGTATTTCTCCACAATGGTTAACGGGGTTTCAGAAGATGACGAGGTTTTCCAAAGCCTGAGCCTGTTTGCATTTCACCTGAGCTAGCAGTTCCCAGAATGGTGTGACTGTTGGCTGTTTGGGTATCAAGGACAAAATTTAATTTCTCCAGCCAGGGAATTTTGAGCGGGGCATGGAAAGCCTCTGAACTAGTCTGTTTACCTATGTTAATTGAACAGTTGTCACGGAAGTACGAGTTCATGAGTGACACCAACCTCTCGGAGCACGTAGCAGCCCCTCAGAAAACATGTGTCCTCAAGCAGATGAGCTCCGTCAGTCGTTCTATGCCCACTATCGCAGGTAGGAGGATGAAGGTGCTGCACGTCTTGGATAATGGGTTTGCTGCAGGCAGCAGCACGTGGCCATCTGGCTGTGTCCTTCCACCTCTTGTACACAGGTTACAGTTTTAGTGCAGGCATGTAAGGTTGCTACTACAGACTGTGGTTACTGCTTGATCATGTTGTGCGGCCTGGTACGTGCCAGGGGTAAAAGTATTCCTAGAAGTGTAACGGAGGCTGAACTTTATTTCTAGGCCAGGATATACACAGAAAACATTATCTATTTCGTTATCCTTTTCCCTCTCCTCCTCCTCTTTCTCCTCCTAGAATGTCCCACTTCTTAGCCTGCACTTCATCTATCCCCGTCACTGACCCTAGGTATCCAAATGCCTGTAACAGGCATTTGGCACAACAGAACAGTGGTTTCCCACCAGACCAATGTGTATCTTTATCTATTTTTCCTTTGTTCAGTTTGATTCATATTTTTCACACTATTCACTTTCAGTGTAATTAAGTTTACTGCTATCATGGGGGTTCTTATATTTGTATTCTGAGAATATGTTTAGGTTATGAACTCTCATTTCTCTCTGGTAGTTGCAGTAGTTCATTATTTTGAACGCTGCTTTCCCACGCGCTTCCTTCACTGTCCTTCCTCAGTTTTGCTTTGTGCACTCAATCTGTTTCTCTTCCCAGGATTAACCATGTCAGTGAGCCCGGCGGTGCCTGATGAAGTGATTGCATCACACAGGCTCAGTCAGCCCGTGTTTCCTTCCACCTCAGATGGTGACAAGAAAAACTTCAAAAAAAAGAAAGTGAACCAGCTATTTAAGACAATGGTTAGTTTTGTGTGTTTAACTGTATGGGAAAAAGACTGCATTGCCTCTGTAAAAATTCTGGACTATAAAATAAAATTACGTGGTTTTAAAATGCCACAAGCCCCATAAGTCAAACTTTTCTTTCTGTCATGAGGAGTGGGAGCTCGAAAGGGTTATGTATTTGTCTCTTGCTGTGCTTTTTGTTTTAAAGATGTGCGTCTTAGTATGTTCAGTGTAGGAAGGCTCAGATGTGCAGTTCTGTATCCATACCACGAGAGGTCTCATTTGACCAACCAATCAATTTGATTTACATAACGCTTATTAGCAAAAGAGGAAAGTAATTATTTGTTTGATTTAATTGTATTGGGTGGTTGGCCCTAGCATCACAGTGAGAGGAGCACAGCAAAGCAAGCACCGTGCGAGTCGGCTTCTGCTCCCGGATGTGCTTCCAAGTAGAAGCTGGCTCGTGGTAGTCAGCAATGTTGCTTAGCACAGTTTGTCTTCCTTTAATACAGTAAACCTTTTGGTGACTTCTGTGGAAATTAAAAAAATACTGAATTTAACACAGTATCTAAAAGCAAAAAAATATATATATAAGAAAATTACTTGGTGCCAAGGATTACATTTAATGCAGATGTCGGTAGCTCCTGAGATGCACTGGACATAAGGATTTTGTGACATCTGTCATGTTTTGCAGGAATTTTGTAAACTTTTCCTATTCATTTCTTAGGGAGAAGAAGGGGAAGGGAGGTTTCATTTTTATTCATTTTATTTCATTTATTCATTTATTTCTGCAGTCTTTCAAAAAACTTGGATAGTTACTTTCCAGGAGAATACAGCAATTAGGAAATTTTGCATTCAGATATCCTCACATGGTCTGTAGGGTTTCACTTGTACTGAACTTATCACATATCTGTTCTTTTAAGACCCGGGAGGAACAGCTTTTTAGCATGACCTCATCATAGTTAAACCTACTGTAGCATATGTAAGGACAAAATGTCCTTTCTTACAATTTTGAAAAAGCTCTGAATAAAGTTTAAAACATTTTTCTATAGTGATTCCACATGAGCAGAATCATGGGAACAGATTTAAATGCAGGTTCATAGTTTTGCAGGATAAAGAAATTATCCAGCAAATTTCTCTATCAAATATCCAGGTTTTGGTCCATGCTTTTTTTCTCTTGTCACAGATTAAGGACACAAGCTAGTAATTAATATACATGTTAGTGAATCCAATACAGTAGTCATGCTAACCTATGGCCCTTTTTTTTTTTTCTTTTTTCAGCGCATTTCCAAAGTTCTGGAAGATGGAAAGCACTCTTCTGTGGAGCACCATTTCAAATCCTCTACGGATCTGTGACTTCTTTTATCTCCAAGACCATTTGCAACCAAAAATAATGACATAAATATATATCTATATCTATATCTCCTTTTTTATATGACTGTCTACTGTACAGAAAAGCACAGATACTGTAGATAGCTAGTAGAGAATACAAACAACTGCATTCATGGGCTCTGATAACAGTTACTTGTGATATAGATATAGGGATACAGACTAATAGCATTTGAAGGAAATACTACAGGATGTGCCAACCAGGATATGGAACAAAAGTTTATTGAGCCTCTTTATTACACAAGTCAAAGGACATTGTGTGCTCCCTGGTGATAAAAGTCATTCTGGCAAAGATAGATGTTAAAGGGCCATCTGCAGTGCTTACCATATAATGCAAGTCCTCTCCTTTCCAGGCTGCACAGAAGTTACCATTTTGTGCAGCTCATATAGATACACCCAAACTAGCTTTAAGCTACTGCTGGCAGTGTAGTCAAGGCAACAGGCGGCTCATCACAAAATAGCCCCTGGGAATGTTATCCTGGGCACTGTTTGGTTTCCCGGGGCTCCTGTCAGCTGCTGTTCCCACCACACTGCTGCACATCATCTAATGTTTCTTAGAGTGATGTCGTGACACTGACACTGTATTTCTGAGCTCTTTTCAGAGCAGCAACTGCTATGTTGAAATCACATGCAAAAGTTCTTTACACATGTACAAGCTGGTATCATATCCAGCATTTTCTACTGTTCATCAATAAAATGTTTAAAGTTTCTTTTATTTGCCTTAAATTTCTCAGTGGAATCTCTAGGTGTGATAATATGTATTAGTATCGTACTGACAACGTGTGTAATTCTACGAGTCCACATACAGTGCTTTCCAAATGTAATTGATTTTCTGTCTCTGACACTCGTGAGGTAGAGTTGGAAGATAATGCCTTATCAGCATGGAACTAGATAGCGAGGTCAGCAACTGTCATTTTCTGATAACCTGCCAGTTCTTTCTAAAGGAAAGTGCTGGCCAAAAAGGGTTTCTCAATGTGAATAATTCATTTGATTCTCTCTATTTTTTTCAGGTATCTATGATATTTATTCACTGGATATAATGTGACCATGTATAAGGTGGCAGATGGGAGACATTTTTATGGATGCAGAGAAGAGAAAAGGGTTAAAACCTAAGTATTTCCATAAACAGTTTTACTTTCAGCAGAAGTAATTTATTTAATGAATTTAGTGCTTTTTGCAAGTGATTACTGTGAATATGGTTTTCTATAGAAACAATTAGATTTTTTTTTTTTGGTGAAAATTCTGGAGTATTAGCTTTAGGCTAATACTGCAGAAAGAAGTCCTTTTTACTGAAATAACCATAGATCTCAAAACCGAAGGGTCCAATTTTAACTAATGCCGGTTTGTTGGCATGGATATCAACAGATTTTTTTCAAAGCAACTTAATACTGTTTCTGAGGAGACACAGCGGAAGAACAAGGCTTTTCGAAAGCAAACAAAGCCCAAATTCAGTTTAATAGAGTAGGTGTGAGTGGAAGACAGTGAATGGTTAAGGTGCATGTTTTAGACCTTGCTAATGTGGGAGAAGTAGAGGAAGGTACCCAAGTTGCCCTTCAGTATTATTTGCAGATACATTGAAGAAATACTTTTATAACAAAATAAAAGTTATTTTAAAAGAAATAATTTGGTTTTACTAGGAAAAAGTAAGGAAAGGATGATTTAGCTACTATTTTTTCTGTGTAAAGATAAATGTTAAAGGTTGCCTTTTGTCTATTGTATCTTGTAGCTATGCTTTCATCTGAGAATGGCATAGAAGTGTTTCAGGTCAAGCCATTATAAAAGCTATAATTACTGTGCTTCAAAAGAGAAGAACAGAGGGTAAGGAAGAATCCAGAAACAAATAGGAGGATGGCAGGAGTGCAATGTCCAGATGAAGTTTGGTGTCAAGTTGAGTGGTTAACCACTAACCACTAATGCAAGGTTCAGACTTGTTTTGCTTTTGATTTTAGCATATTTTTGATGAAGGGTACCAATCAAATATAAGCAAGATCATATTGTTTGTCCAATATCACAGATTTGCAGTCTTTTTGCCAGTGCAATTTTGGATGGGAAACTAATTATCTTCCACTAGCTTGGGTAGTCTGCCTGCCCTTGTTTTCTCTATGTAGTGATACTTTCCAAGTCCTCATTATGAATTTATGAATTCATTGTTCATGTTTTTGGCATGTCTGACGTTCTTAAAAAAGGCTGAGGTGATCTGTAGGAAGGTGTGCAGAATGTCAATATGGGTCAAGTTTCTGACATGGAGAATCTAATGGGAAAAAATGTTTCATTCAAGTTTTTGCAGACCCCAGAGTGCATTGTGTTCTTGACCTGAGAATTCATGTAATACACCTGTGTATTTGCTGTAGGTACTGCTTGACAGGGAACTTTTCATCTTTAACAGAAGCAACCTGCAGTTTTCTATTAGACAGCCTAGGTTTTGGATGAGTAAGGAGTGCCATATCAGTTATTGAATATGCAATCTGCAAACACGTTAGTCATCTCTGAGTCTGCGTTTTCCATTCTTGTCTTTGCTACTGTTTGGCCTGGCTTTTGGCTTTTTCTCCAGTTCTCCCCTGATGTATTTAATCCACTCCCTTATCTTTTTTTTTTTTTTAATGACTGATCTGGTCCCTGATCTGCCTTTCTTTATAGACTCATTACGGCAGGATTATCATTATGTGTCCTGGGACACCACACGTTTGCCTGGGTGAAAGAGAGGACTGAGGGTTCCTCAAGGTTTTAAAAGAACAGAATTTCAAAGTTTAACTGTCTTCTCCTTTTCTAGGATGTTTGTATTTATTACAAGGTGACACGAATCAACTTATAGCAGTATAACAACGTGTGAGTAGATTTTCCTGAATGTATCTGTAATGCATCATAAGAACTCTAACTCAAGGAGAGTCAAAGAGAATGACAGTTTCAAATGTGGTCAACTTCCTCATCTTTATCACCAAGGAATCAGGCTTCATCTTAACCTATGAGGAAGAGTCATTAGAAGTCATTAGAATTGACATAGTGGAATATCCTGTTTTCCATTCAGGATTTGAAATGCAGAGGCAGTTTGATCCCACAATTACGAACATAAAGAGATTTTTAGGGAATAACAATCAGTCTGGAAAGCATAAGATAGTCAGACAGTGCTGGGAGTTTTTAGTGCCAACTGCTATATTCCCCCTTAGTGTTTTCAGGCATCAGCCATTTCACTATAAAACTTAGCTGAAGAGCTGTTTCTAACCTGGTTTGGCAAAAAAGCAAAGACTGATGCCTACCTAACGTTCTAGCTTTCAGAAGTACAGGGATTGGATTGACAGGTTCATGTATTACTAAAATTCCTGAAAATTCTGCAACAGGAAGATTCGAGGTGTGAGTTGCTCTCTTTGTCCTAATTGATAGCCAAGTGCAAATGCAGATATACTGTCACTTGCTTCATTGCAACTAGCAGTGACAGAGTAGACTCTGAGCTAAAGGAAAAGGCCAGGAATCCTGCAAGAAAACACTTTTGGAATGACGACAGGGAAACTACTGGTGGAGAACACCTGGAATATTCAGCTTGATCAGTTGGAATATGAAATCTCTTAGCAAGTCAGCAACTGTACATCACACAGTAGAATCTGTACCCAGAGTCATGGTGCGATTTTACATTGATTGCACTAATAAGCATAAATTCCTGCTTTGGACTGGGATAAATGCCTGAGGATTTACCTCTACTTACAACCATGCAGGTTCTGACTCAAGGTGCTTACAGTAGCCTATCAAGGGTTTTTTATTTCAATGCAAGGCAGAGCAATGGAAGTCCCTTTGATATAATCATGTCATTTAAATCACCAAAAAGCCAGTGAAGCTTCCACATGAAGTCTCTCACCCTGATCATGGGATGAGAGCCCTTTTAAATGAGAAATGCTGTTGAAAATAGCAAGGTAGGGGAGGAGGCAGGTTGGTTTGTCAGTAAAACTGGCTTCTATTTTATGTCAGCTGTGGTCCAGTATTTATATTTAAAGCCATCTGATCACATAAATCTCTAAACTTGCTCTTCCATTTAAGGTTTTAAGGTTAACTGTCATGAGAATACCCCAAGTCCATTTCTTTTGTTCTAGCTTCAGTGTAATGTTAATTAATAGATAAAATTTTGCCCTAGAAACTGGTTCCATATAGGCTGACCTCAATAGGAATAATCTATTAATATAGGTGATTGTAAATTCAAGCCACTAGCTAATGAAAGAAAGAAAATACAGATGAAAAAACAGAGAAGGCCTAGGGCATTCTGTTTAAAACAGCAATAGCAAAGGTCCATTATCCAGACTATAGGGTCAAGAATTATATATACTTACAAAGACACAGGATGTTTCCCTTATAGAAGCCTACAAAAGTCAACAGATTAAAAGCCAAATTGTCTTTTGCCTTGTTTCCTGTCCTCCCCCCTTTTTAAATCACTTATAAGAAGGAAGGAAATATTAACCATTTAATGATCCTTTTTGTCATTAGCTTTTGGAGAGAGAATATTTCCATCTTGTTACATCAAAAGAATATAGAGGCCTCCATGAAGAAAGCTCATAGTCATCTCCACTCCTGGGTGCTTTAAAGTAACCAGTAATACTCAGCTGCACACTTTTCCCCTTCCAGAACCGAGTTCCTACTTGCTCGCAAGGTCTTTTCAGGAGAGGACATTGAGCAACATTACCGGGGCTGCCCGCAGTTCTAAGGACTTCAGCATTGGCAGGATTTACTGCTCTGGGGTGACTAGAGTGGTTATTCTTTATTGACTCAGTCTGTAATTTTGTCTTCTGATTTGCTCTCATGATACAGCGTGTGCTAAAGATTAACACTATAAAGGAATAATTGTTCTGCAAACAAACCTGAGCTAAGCCACGCATCTCGTAAACTTTAAAATGTTGGACAAATCTAACTATATTTTTAAATTCAGTAGGACAGATTGATTAATTTTCTAGACAGAATTATCCTAATTAATCTTTTTTTTTTTTTTTTTGTCTTCCAGGATAAAGTTGTGTGATATTTCATACAATTGAATGCAGAATCAGATGGCCACTGTGAGAGCATTTCTGCCTTAACAAATATGGCTTTTGTGTTACATGAGTGTTAGTATGTGCCCCATATACCATGTTACGCACATCGATGTTCAGCTTTCATTTACTGACAGACTGTTGTGAGAGGTATGAACAGTCTATCTGCTCCACAAATAATTCTTCATAGGCCTGCTTACTTACTTGAATGAATCAATTCAGCTGATGGTAGATGGTTGCTGATACCGATACAGTGGATTTAAGTGATGATTATGATGGAAAAGGCACAGGAAAGAGAATGGGGATAAGAAAAAAGTAATTTAAGGTGTCTGTGCCCTGAGTTGGCAGGCCTGCAGCCAAGGAAGAAACTTTACATTAAGAAGTAGTAGGAATCTTGTACTGCTCCTCTGACTATGTTAAGGCTCAAACCTACTATGTTTTACAGAGATTTTAAGGTAAGATTTTCCCAAGAATGTTTGCTCGTATGTTTATACAAGAGAAAGTAACCCTGGCTAGTGACGATAAGCAGTTCTTTTAGGCAACGAGGTTGCATTTTATCATGCAGTAAAGCACAATATGGTTACATGTCCTGATTCTGCAAGTGTTTAGGAATGCAAAGTCTTTCTGTATATGAATTCAGTTGCTTTGATGGTCTCAGCAATGCTTCAGTGGTGCTTTGGCACACTCAGCAGTAGTGATGTGTGCTCAGGGTTGAGCTAAAGCTTGAATTTGTGGCATCTCTTAACAACTGCATTTGGGCAGCTTTTGCAGATAATAAATAGTTCCATTACAAATCAGTATTAGCAAAGGTAAGCTAAAAGAAACTTAAAGATGTTGGAAGTTTCTAAACATACCACAATCTCTGTACAGAATTTCAAAAGCACTTGAAGGTGAGGAAGGCCTGCATATACTATTGGTTAGTTTTACAGATCCTGAGATCAGACTAGTACAATGTTGCTCAGCTGGCAGTGATCAGAGTAAAATACATACACTGATGAGGTTTCTTTAGGGCTGAGCCCAACTAGTTCAATGCACTTTCAAACGCTGTCACAAGGGGGAGATAAGTGGTTGCAATACTGTGTCTGTGTAAGAGCAGAAACAGAAGATTTGTCTACACAGAACTTAGAAAAACTAAAATGTATCAACTGGAAGTGCAAGGATAATGAATACTTTAAGCAGTCCCACCAGAAGTTCGATGATCTTCATTTCCTGCAGGCAAATCCTTGTTAAATTAACCTTAATTTTATCTACGACTGGGTGTGTTCACAGAGTAGTTTACTGCATTTACACTTGTACCAATTCACTTACCAGTTTTAGTTGTAATTAATTTTCCCCAATTCTTTGTGTTGCACAAGTACTAAAGGGTGTAGAGGCTTGTGAACAAAACTAAAAAAAAAAAAAAAATTTGTACTGCATTTATACTGAAAAGTTCTGATTCTAAAATGTCTTTTCAACAGTATCTTTGTTTCAATTGTGCAGGGAGAGGCAGAGATTTATCTCTGCAAGCAAATAAGTCAGTACTGAAATCTGGCAACAAAGGTTTTAGCATGTTACTGTCTTTTTCTTCGTAGAAATTATCTCCTTGAAATGCACAGCAGTTTAACTTCGAAGGGTTTTGGAAAGATGTACAGGTTAATTTCCATGGTAAATACAGTCAATATTCATACAACACCTCATTAATGTTTTTTTCTGTTATAAGTAAATATGTAGAGTAGAAGGCATACAAGAATAACCAGATAATCTGAAACGAGCATTTCAGCTGTTTGGAAGGTGATAGCAGCAGTGAGTAATAGTGATTGCAGAGAGTGTCTATATGTGCACTAATTTCTTCTATTTGAGAGATGGCTTTGATTGTGGCAGGGAGAGGGATTCTTTGTAGAGCCTCTCCATGGTTTGGCCCAAGGTCGGTGTTCCTCCCTCAGAGGGCTCATGGCTCTGTTTCTTGGCAGCAGATCCCAAGGGAGCCTCAGGCAGCTAAACGGAGGCTCCAGATTTCCCACTGCTGTCATGAATCAGGACACTTGTAATTGCTTCTACTTATTAGATGGTGGGGAGATGGTGGCAAGGCCTTTTTTGAAGCAGGAGCTATGACTGCTGTTATCATAGTTCTTATAATCAGAAAGCAGTTACTAGCACTCATAAGGTTATACAATATTCTAAAACCCCAGTTTTGAATGGTTTAAAATGCAATGGATTTAGTGTGAAATATCTAAAAAGTCTAAGGGCATTCTAACATTACGATATTAATGGCAGTGGTCCAAAGGATATTTTTTTTCCATTAATTTATTGTTCAACCTGCGTTTCTGGAAATGAAGCTCTTAGTTCCCTTGTTTTGCAATAGTATATTTTATATTTGCCAAGCTTTTATAATGACCTTGAGGTGGCATTGCTTCACCTGCTATACCTTGTTTCTTCTCATGGTCACATTTATTTTGTGCATACAGTGGGCAGAATATTACTGGAATAAGAGAAAAAGACCCTTACAAGTACTTCACTGGGATCCTAAGAATACACAGAATTTGTTTTCATGTGAGAATGTCTTATGGAGGGATACTGCTGGTTTTGAGTGATTTGTGTGAATTGTTTTCCAAAAAGCTGGGTTGCTTGCTCTAGCGAGTAGTAGATTAACCCCTCCTCTTTTAACGTTTCTTTGTCACTATATAAATAGCCTATATGATCTTTTCTTCAACCAAATGTTAAACTGTAATCATACACCAGGATTGGAATTATATGCAACGTTGCTAGTACAGTATAAGGCTCCATATTCATTAAAAATAGATTCGTGCATTGGCAATGCAAAAATAAATATAGATTTGTGTATCTGGAAATATATATCATGGACCGGATCAAATGTGAGCAATCAGTTTGATTTCTGTCTACTTACCTGAAGTACATGGTGCAAGATGCATTATACTGACTATTTGAGGAACAAGATTTGCAAAAATTTCAATATTTTGAATCTTTCTGAGCAGTTAGAATGGCTTTGCACTACTTGGTCCTTCTCAGCGTGCAGCTGTAGTGGTTTTGATCTAAGTTCTTGTCACACTGTGAAACAAAATTACGATCTGAAGGTGCTTCTGATACCAGAAAGTGCCATGCTTCACTTTGCTTTATCATTTCACAAGATCCATTTTGTAAACTAGATTTGTGAGTATCTCAACCTAAGCATTTCAGAATACTACAGAGAGTTCTACATATTACTCTCTACCTTGTTGACACCATGCTTTTGCTTGGAGTCTCCCAGGTGGCTGTATTTAACACATGCTGAATGTATAGGATCAGGAGTGAAAGTGACATTTTTAAAATGAAACTAAATGGAACTTTTCATAACCTGAGATTTTAGAAAATGATGTAATTTGTAACAAGGCAGCTAGTGTGAAGAGACATTACTGTTGGCTGGAGTGGAGGAATACACAGGAGCTGACTTAAAGACCTATGGAGAAGAATAGTTCTGCAGGAGACTTCCCCTTAATCCTGCACAATTTGGAGCTTCACTTTATAAATCCACAGGGACAGGTTTTCATTTAACATAACAGCTGATGACAGTCTTTGGTTACAAATCTTCCAGCTAATAGAGATATAGAAATGTCTACACATACAGGGCTGTAAAGTATCATATTTTAGTAAAAAGCATAAAAACATGGTGCATCCTGTGTACAAAGACCTCACCAAAGCCAACACATGGTGTTCTTTGCAACTAATGCTTACTGAAGTTTTTTCGGATTTCTCAGTCCAAAGCATAATCTGGCTGTGTAGTTTTGCCAATAAATCACCCATTATCAGCTTTTTACTATGGAAACCTCACTATTTTTCCTTCTCCTTTCCCCACTTCTGGGATTGCTACTTTCTCCTACTTCCACCCCTACCAAATCCAGTCATCTCAGTGGTGAGACATTATTTCTGGCTGGACTTAGCTGCACTTCAGACGAGTCTTGCTCAGAGCAATCACAGCTTGAGCAAAGTTTCTTCTTCCTTCGCTGCATTTTGCCTGCATAAGCAGCATCTGTATGTGAAGGGCTAGCAAAGTTACTGCAGTGATTCTCGGGCAGTAAGGTGTGCCTGTAGTACTGATAAAGTACCACTTTTACTGGTGTTGTTTATACTCCTGAGTAGATCAGGCACAGTCAGTTGGAAGAAAAAGGCTCCTAATCGGATTGTGTCTATGTTAGATATGGTGCCAGCACCCACATGCCAGGGAGGGATCAGACCTTTGCACCCTCTTTCTGAGACATAGGCAGAAGCCTTCATATTTCACTGCGCTAATAAATGCCCCTCATTACCCCAGTGCTCTCTCTGCTAGCTCTGTGTGACACTTGGCTAAAATGTCACATCCAGGTAAGTCTGGTAGTCACTCCACCGTTCACAGTCTGCAGTGGAGGGCTGACTTTAATGGGAGGTACTGGGCCAGAACTTCATAAAACTGAAAACCTCCTTCAAGCTCGGGTTGCAGAAGTGGTTTTTTTTTTTCTTGGTAAAACCTGCCATATTTTTAAAGCATATATGTACCCAGCACTCACTTCAGTGTATTTTAACATGCAGAGCACTTGAGAGAATAAGCATTTAGATGCCACTTATCAAAGTCTCTGTTGCAGCAAGCTGAATGTTTATTTCTTGGAATAAGCAAACCTTGTTTTAATAAATTACCTTTTTTTTTTTTTTTTTGGAGGGGGGGTACTTTTTCAGCAATAATGTAATTTGTTCAGAGGATCAAAATTTGTCATATTTTCTTTTTATACAATACCCTGGCTGCTGGTTTCTTATTAAAAAATGACTCACCTTTTTACTCATTTGATTATTTCCTAAACATTTGTCCTATTGCTTCTTCTATTCTGGTGTTTATTAGCAATATTTGTAATATTACTATTTCCAGAACTACAAAACCACCTTGAAAATATATCTATATATTTTTCCTTATACTGCAAATAAGTTTATGTGAAGCAAAAGCATGTATTTATTAAATAGCAGCTTTGGAGGTCTGAGCTGGCAAATTGGCTAGCTGTGTCTTTCAGTACTATGTATTTCTGCTGTAATGTTAGTGACATTTTTTGATTTCTGTCAAAACAACAACAATACTAACATTATGTTGATGAATCACTCCAGTACTTGGGGAGGAGGTACATCTTAGTGGTGATGCTGCAGCACAGGAGATTCACTGACTTGATGAACGTATGACAAAGCAAAGCCTAATTCTTTAGGATAGCCAGGTATTTGAATCTGCAGGTGAAAACTTAGGCTTCTGCAGAAGTCGAGGGAGTAGTCCCATCTTAAAGGCCTTCTTGTCCCACCAGGACTTACATATTTTCTTTAACTGCATAGGTTATTTTAGCTGAGTCTAGTTCCAAATGTACGTATCTTACATATAAAAAATTATGCAAATGTCTCTGCTTTTGTCTGAAGAGAACCGCAACTGTACAGTCTGCTATGTAGTTACCCAGTCCAAGAGCCAACCCCATTCTGACACAGGCGGTGGTGAGGACGCAGTTTTGGTTTTTTCCCCCTTTGTAAGTATAGGGTGCCAGTCAACGGGAAGTCATGAAAGGTCTAGAGTTTTTTGTTGTTGCAAAAAACCTATTACAACTCTAATGAAAGGTTTGATAATTAAGCTTGAAAATTTTTTATCATGAGATTAATCCTTACTTTAGCGAGTAACTCCATTTAAATCAGTAAAATTACTCACGTGAGTAACCTGTTGCAGAATTTGGCTGCAGTACTACGATTGCCTACGGGGAAGTACAAGCAAGTCTGCAATTAAAATTACAGAAGGAAAAGGAAATCTGACCTTAAAAAAAAAAAAAAAAAAGGAAAAGAAAAAAAAAAAGAAAAGTATATGCATTATATGCGTGCCTATTGTTTCATTGAAGAATGACTGTAGCTTTTGCCTTCTGAGGTGTTACTAGCAGCAGGGCACAGCTCCTTCTTTAAGAAGGGTAGAAAGAGGAGGATCTCTGATCAGGGCTTTTAACTTAAATGCACCTTAGGCTTTTTTTGTGTGCATTATATTAGTGGAAAATTCCTTCATTCATTTGAAAAGATCAAGAATTGCAGCTTTTACATTTAGTTGATGTGACATCTGTGGCTTGCTGGAGCTGCCAGCATTCCAAAAAGGATATCGTCCTCATCTGCAGCCACTCAGCGCTTCGGGGTGGAGCCTGCAGCACGAGCCGAATCATTTACAGGTGCATAAGTACGCAGGGAAGGGCACAGGTGATGCACCTGTCTCGGGAAGGAGCACTCGTGCAGGTGTGTCGTAACGCAGGCAGCTGCCTCCTTTAGAGCATGAGCTCCTTCGATCCACAAGCGCACTCTCCACCACGCTGCAGCCCCCAATTTCCAAATATTGGTCAAGAACCTCCAGAGATGAACATCTACTATGAGAACTTTTTCCACCCACAGAATATCCCAAGCCCACAACGACCAACCACCTTTGAGACGACGGACTACAACACCACTCCCAATCCTTACCTCTGGCTAAATGGACCTTCCATTACCCCCCCACCGTACCTCCCAGGATCCAATGCCAATCCCTTCATTCCTCAGTCCTATGGGATGCAAAGGCAGCTTTTGCCTAACATGCATGGCTTGGGAGGACCTGAGCTTGGCTGGCTTCCTCTCCCATCGCAGGAAGAGCTGATGAAGTTGGTTAGACCACCTTACTCCTACTCTGCGTTAATCGCCATGGCTATCCATGGGGCACCTGAGAAGAGGCTGACTCTCAGTCAGATCTACCAGTACGTGGCCGACAACTTCCCGTTCTATAACAAAAGCAAAGCTGGATGGCAGAACTCCATACGGCACAACTTGTCACTCAATGATTGTTTCAAGAAGGTGCCACGAGATGAAGATGACCCAGGTAGAGTTTTCCTCCTTCTTCTAAACTTGCTTTATTTTAAAATACCTAATTCACTGTAAAGACACAAAATAAGTCAGAACTAGGGCATGTCCATAGTAGCTTCTCTATTTTCAAAATGCTGTGCTGAAAGACACCCATGTAAACTTGGGCTCTGGATCAATGTTGCTAATAGATGGGTGCAGGGCAGGGGATCCTTTACTGCCCTAGGTCTTTCTGAGAAGTGATCCATGTGCTGAGAATGCAGCAAGTTCTGGATCAGGCTGAGCAAGGCCCATTCAAAACCTGTGTAATGCGTATGATTAATGTCTAACTTAACTGGGAATTAATGGAAAGAGGAGAAGACAAATTCAGATAATGTCTATGAAGTTCAGTAGCTTTAGGGATTCAACAACAATTCTCAAGACTAGTATGCTCTTGTTTTGTTTGTTTTCAATAGTGTTTTGCCTAGGATCATAGCTCTTCTGTCTCCAACTGCTTGGCCAATTTGCTGCCACATTGTTCCTTTATTTATTGTTTTCTATCAATAGAAGCATTGAGAGCTTTAAGAACAGTTCAATTACTGTGCCACAAAGGGTCCACAGTCTTGTTCTGTCTCATCAGTAGGCTCTCTCATACCCCTGAGTGAGGAGGAGCAGTGAAGAATATGGTTTGGTCACTGTGCTCAGAGAACTGGTTATATGCTGGAAACTTTTGCTCAAAAAAAGTGCTTCCCTGGGGTGCTTCAAGTTTTGGCTGTGTTGGCTCTGTGCTGTGATGGAAGTGCAAGATTCAGCCCAACACTTTACAGGCTTCTTTGGATTCAAAAGACTTTTGGGCGATCAAGAAGATTGTAATCTTTTGCTCTTGCAATTTGTACATAGCATAAAGTAACTGCTCTTTTCTGCCTGTGTACATATCTTTAAACTAAGCATGTTTTGTCCCCTTTGACAGGAAAAGGGAATTACTGGACTCTGGACCCAAACTGTGAGAAGATGTTTGACAATGGAAACTTTCGCAGAAAGAGGAAGAGGAAATCTGATGTTGGGAACAGTGCTGCTTCTCTTGCATCTGAGAAATCTGAGGATAGTGGTCTGACTGGCAGCCCCAAAGCTATAGAGCATCCAGATATCTTGGAGAACTCACCACCTGGGACTGACAATTCACCTGAGAAGCGATCACCCCCTCCGTCCTCCAGCAGTCCCTGCCTCAGTAACTTCCTCTCCAGTATGACTGCATACGTTAACGGCTCTAACTCAGTGAGTCGATCGGTGCCTTTGGGACTCAACACTGAACCCATTGACAAAATGGGACAGAACATGGTAGGCTTCAATACTTATTCTCCGCTCTCTAATATCCCCAGCCATGCTGTGGGAGAGTGGTCCAATTCCATGCCCTCCAGCCATCTGGGCTATAGCAACTCAGTGCTCAACCAGTTTAACACACATTTTTACAGCAGTATCAGTACAAATAACACCCTGTATAATAGGGAGGGGACAGAGGTTTAATTTAAAAAAAAAAGATTGCAAGACAGCAAAGTGTGGGTATTTATAAGAGTTAATGTTCTGTGGGCAGATAATTAGTGTTAATCTGTTGTCCCTGGGACCTGCATTGTTTTCTACCTTCTGACAGCCCTATGCTTGCTACTTGTTACGCTTGCCCAAATCCCAAGTATTCCACATGTATTTGGTAGCTGAAATAAAATTTCAGGATTTGTAACAACAGTAGTGAGGACTTCAGGAAGATGTAATGCTCCCAACCACGCTCTTCTGTAGACATCCTTGAAGAGTTAGCATTTTCCGTTAGCCCTAAAACTTTCTGGCACGATATATTTTGCTTAATGTTCCTCAAGCCCCAGTATGAATGTGGTCCTATCTCTTAATATCCCTTCTTGCTGACACAGGTTGTCTACACCAGGCATGTTTGACAATTTCTTCTTTAGACAAATCTATTCTGAGATGCTAAAGTCTGCAATACTCCACCAGTACCTATAATAAAGGTAGCATGTAGTGAGTAACAAGCAGCACTCGAAGAGCACATGCCCTGCTGCTGTGCACGTGGGCTAAATTCTGATCTTTCGGCCCCAAGGAGAATATGGTTGAGAAGCAGGCTGGCAATATCACAGGCATAACAGTAATTTTGAAACTGAAGAGGAAACAAAACATAATGGAACTTTCTTCTACCTGTGCAATCCGATCTTACTCCTTTTCATTCCAGATACAGGGTCAAATTCTGTTTGCTTTACATAGGCAAATCAATTC
>NW_010580690.1:58103-88747 GCF_000705375.1 Tinamus guttatus
ATGCATATATGTGTGTGTGTGTGTTTTTTTTTTTTTTTTGTAAAGGCTTGCCCTTCTATAAATTTTAGAAGTAATGCTTATTTTTTCCTACACTGTGCTATAGCCACAAACAAAATTCCAAAACCTGTATAACTTTTTCTTTTTTTCAAACCATGACTTGAATCAAGCACTATGTTCATGTAAGAGTAATTTCTCAGTGGATAGCCTGCAGCATACATGGAGAGTTAAGTTTAACTGTTCACAGCTGTGCACTGACCAGACTTTTAGAACAATGGAAAACATATTAATGTATTGCAATGGATACCACTTTGTCTTGATTTTTTTAAAAAATGTAAATGGATACTGTTTTGTTACGGGATGCCCCAGAAGCATTTTTAATAAAGCATTTATATAGAAGTGTGTGTGTGGACTTGTGTGCAGCATTTTTTTCATGCCTTCAAATCTCATCTTAGAGTTGAACTTGTGCACTTCACCTCAGAAATGTAATATATTATTCACATAATGCCAGAGCGAAACAACTTCTGTCTAGGCAACAAAATTTGCATGCCTGAGGAACCAAATTGCTGTAATTGGCTGCTATTATGCAAAGTAACTGCCACTAAGTAGAAATTGTCCCTATAGATTCCACACTGGAGGTGAGCAGTGGCAATCAACTGAAATTCCAGAAACCGCTCTATTTTTTGACATACTAATTGGCTGGAAAATGAATGCAATATTTTCTAGTGTGGGAGGGGGGGGGGGGGTTTGCTTGTTTGTTTAGAATTTTTCCTCTATGGAAGCAGCTTTGATTCTATATTTTTGTAAGCATTATGGTAAGTTTCATCTTGAAAGCTGAAACCTAAGTAGTTGCTCGTAAAAAAATCA
The DNA here is from genome assembly GCF_000705375.1 of Tinamus guttatus. Next base: position 58,968 of record NW_010580690.1, read on the forward strand.
AACGACTTTCTGCTGGTGTCCTTCTGCCACAGGTATAAGTTCCTCTGAAGACAGACATGTGGTAAGGCCTGAGCTGTAATCCTTGCCCTCTAGATTTTACAAGAATCCCAGCCCAGTAGGTGGGTTGTAATATGCCCTATAAGTCCGTGGCCAGCAGCATCTCCTACAGAGAGAATTGCTCATGTGATGAGAAATGTGTTGAGTCAGTACTCGAAGTCTTGGATTCAGCAGACATGCAAAAAATCACACAAATTTAGTTCCTGGGGAATATATAACTCACCAAAATAAGGGGAAATCAATTTATTTAGTGTTGGCATAGATGATGTTCCATTGTGGACCTACAGAGCAAATGAGGGGAAAACTATGCAAATTATACCAAGGAGATCGATGTTGCTGAACAACAGCAGACTGTAGAAAGCAACTCTTGTCGCTCAGTATTTTGTTTGACCCTCCTAGCTGTCTCTCCCCTCCCAAATAATAAAAGGAAATTGGTAAGGATACAAACAGTTGCAATTGTGCCTTACTGCTTCCCTTGTTGCTGTCAGTGAAATACCATGCTTGGCCTATACATAATGAATAAATGCTACCAATATGCTAGTTCTTCACAGGCTGCCTTCTCCAGCGGCTTCCCAGAATGCACAGGTTACTGAGCTTATCTATGATTCTCCCACTGGCTTGACACATCAGCTCAAGCGATGAACCTGCTATCCAAGAAGGAATGGAAAGGTATTTGTATGAGAAACCATTGCTCCTTAAGGCAGACCTACTTTATAACATACAAACACATCCACACGCATCTCTATGTATATTTATATATAGGTAATTTTATATATATATATATCTGCACACACAATGTAATTTTATATATATACACACACACATATATAACATGTATGTGCACATATATACTCTTTTACCTATATTTATATACTTATATAAATATAAAAGCAACACTTGCCTCAGAATTGATTTTTGTGTTTTTCAGAGTGAACGGACTTTGATAACGAGCCATTTTGATATGTTCCTGGAGCTACTTCACATCAATCTAGTGTGGGAATGTAACTTCATGGAAATGTGACTGTGGAGTTTATATGAACAGCTGCACTCCTCTGCTGAAGGTAATGCTACTACTCATGTATTTTGCTGATATGGCAAATAGTTTTCAGAGAGAAAGGGTTTAAGGCATCTGTTTTGGGTTTGTTTGGTTGTTTGGACTTGTTTGTTTCAACCTACAGTATTAAAGAAATACTTAAACCACTAGATCTAACTACAGTATCCTTAAAGAACTTCTGCTCTTCACAGGCTTATAGTCTACTTTATAAATGTATTTACTGACTGATGCTGTTTGAAAAGAGACTTTGGGCTTCAAAACCTCCGAGTAGTTTTATCTGTGAAGATGCTTGGTTGGTTGTTCATTTCTCAGGTGTGCTTCCTGCTGTGATTCAGCTATTCACAGGCACTGTGGACACGGTGTTCCATGACATTGCAATTACTTGTTCTTAGTAAATGTAAAGTCAGGTCTTAAAGACTACTCCCAGCCCAGCCCAAACACAGTCAGCCCTAAAGAGGTCACAGTATGCTACTACTTCTTCTCCCTTTATCATAATAAAACTTCTGCAGGAATTAGAAGACTTCAGTCTTCTGATGCATTGAATAAAGAGAAATAGTCCCTACATATAGTTGAAGATACCAAAGACCAGCTGCTGAATACCTGCAGCACCTTCACCCCCACAGACATCATTAGAAACACCTGCTCCAGTGTCCTTGCAAGCAAGAAAACTGTTTAGCCCTGGCTATAGAGCCTGCTCTCAATTTTTAGTCTGTTCATTGGAGGTCTGAGACAGAAACCATGTTAGAGATGTGGGGCTTGTCAGCGCAGATCTTTGCAGCCAGAGATCCTATATGCCACAGCCTCAAAGTTGTTCACCTAGTCTTGAGATCAACCGCCGATCCTGGAGCCCTGCAAAACAAGGTGCTTTCATAGCTGAGAACATGATTTCAGGCTCCCTTGCTCCACAGCGGTCCAGGCAGAGCCCTGCCTACCAGTCAGGGAACTTCGCTGCAAACAGAGTGTTTGGGCAACAACAAATCTATTTGTCAAAAAAAGCAGCCTACTAGATCTAAGCAGAATGAAGCCACAATGAGATAGGACAAGTGTAATCCTGGCTCATTTGCCAAATCAAACTACGTCTTCAATCAGATATCAGGCTGCTCAGAAGGGACTCCTAAGGACAGAGGAGTAACATTACATGCTACCTTTGCACTAACAATGAGGATGTAATAGAGAGCTGCTACAGGCAGATCAGGCAAATCTTTCCTTGCAGTCAATATGCAGGAAGTGTAATTAACCTGAGTGGCAATTTATAGTGTGGTTCATATTTGTTTTAAGGGCTAAGTCTCTGGTGCAGCTTTTAACTGGATTAGGCAAAATAGTCAAAGATCATTCTATACTGGTATTTACTTTATTAATGATAATGGTTTGCATAGATTATGAACAGTGTTTAATATTGGCTCTGAGTCTGCTAACACACATGCTGTTTTGGCTGCACATTTATTTCCAGCCACTCAGCACCCCCTCTCCCAGGTAATTAGTGCCTTTCTCCTTAGCTACAATTCTGCCCACACAAATGCGTAAGTAATCTATTCCTTACTTGAATCCGGTGAAAATGAACCAGGCTGGGGAAAACATACTGCTAAAAATAACTAATGGCAACCTACACAGTTTGTGCTGAAACAGGTTTGGGGTGGTTTTCGGGAGAGAAGCTAGTGCACAGACACACTGTACTTTGTCACTGAGCTCAGGGCTGGGGGAAAAAACCTCTGCTTGTTGGTCACTGGCAAGTGACAACATGTTCACACTCTCTTATGCAACCATTCTGTTACGGGGCTATTGATTATGGCTGGTTAAAGGGAACCTAATCACCACTGGAAGATGAGATAAATGCCACAGAGAGAGAGGAAAACTTTGGTATGGCTACTGAAGTCCATGGTCACTTTCTATAAGCAACAGGCTTCTAAATCTGCTCAGCATCCTGGTGAAAGTGCCGAATCCATTCCTTTTGCAACGCTTAGAATAACACTTAGCAGGATAAATACCTGGTTATCATTTACCTAGTTTCCAAACATAGTATGGTCTTCTTGGTTTACTGATGATGTATGAAAAATATTGGAAAAACAAATAGCCAGGCACTGTGCAAAATATGACACTAATGTTTTGCATATGGCTTAGGTCATTCATCCCTGTCATACAGGGCTAGCATTCAAGGCTAATATTCTTACGAAGTGGGGAAAAAAAATAAAGTTAGACTAATTTAAGAAAACCTCGAGACCCTACAAAGTCATAAAGTTTGCATTTAACTGTACAACTCGGCAATATCTGGGTTTCTGATATTGTTGATTTGCTACTCCTTGTTTCAAGATGATACTGAGCAATTTGGTGCAGCTGTGTGTAAGGGAAAACCAAATTCTCAGCACATAATCCTCTTCTACATTAATAGGATCTGATTTTCAACATTTTATGCCCCTCCTCCTTTTTCTGCCCTTGTTCTAGTAATTTTACACCCATTGGCTTTTGAGTTTACAATTTTATGTCTCCAATTGATATTAGGCATCTGATATTCTTAACATGCCCACAAATCAAGCGGGCCATCTACCTGCTTTGATTTAAATTAGCAACACAAAAATCAATCCAGATTTGATCTGGTCTTGTATCCTTTTTTCGACAAAACATTTCGACATTTTTTAACCAATTCTTATCACTGGCACAGTAATCAGCATAGCTGAATAGCATAAACCTGAGTCAATTTTTAAATTCAATACAAGAGTAAATATAAACATTGCAGGAAACAAAAATGTTGCATATAAACATGTCAGGAAACAAAAATATTGCTAGGGAGATGCTAAATTACATGAGAATCTTTTTGGTTCATGAAGCAGATTTTATATTTTCACAAAATGCCTTTTAATTGCCTTCCTTCTCTCTCTCTGCATTTTCTCATTCTCTACTATTAGTCCCAGCTTCACCATAGGAAGGACGACAGTTGCTAACCTATTCCTTTTAATTGAAAGCAACAAAGCACTTGTCAGCAGCTAGGCTACTAAGCAGTACATGGGAAATAATTCCACAACTCTATTCCACGATTAAAACCTTACAGCTAGAACAGGTGTGCCCATGTTACAGCCCTATGGAATCATATCTCTTTGACAGCTGTGGAAAAGAAGGTATTGTAGGAAGTATTAGTCTCTGAGTTAAAAAGATCAGTGTGAAGAGGGACCGGTGTAATCTTAAACTACTAGAACACCATATAGCCATGCTCCTAATCATTTTTGTCTCAGGTTAAAAATCTGTGATCCATGTAGTGGAGTTACTTACACTCTCCTGAATTTACCTAATTACATTCTAGCTCCCCAGAGGTGTCTGCAAATTTAATGACGAACTATTCCTATAAACATCATGTCCTTAACATATAACATGGCATTGCTTTCATAATAGCCATCTTAAATGGCTATTTATATCAGATGCAACTGCAGTTCAGTGGCACATGAAGAAATGAATGTGAGTGATTTACATATTATTATGGACATTTAGGATTGCTATAGTAGATCAAACCAGAGCAGACCTACAGTTACTTGGACAGCACATTTGCACAGTAGCCAGAGCCAAAGGCACAGAAGGGACAGGAGACATCCTGTGCAGAGTCAGAGTCATCCCTATCAGCTCGTACGAGAGCCAGAAGCCTAGGAAATTCCATGTGCGTGTATTTTGCTCATAGGAAAATAAGTAACTTAGTGTAAAAGCTGGATGCATTTTAAATGCAAATGGTTATCAAAAGGAATACTGGAGTCTGACTACGCTGCTTTCTTCTGCAGTTTCTGAGTGCTGGAAGGATTCTTCAGTCCTGCTAAAAAGTTTCAGAGGCAACCTGAAAGGAAGGAAACCATCTAACCCTAGGATGACAGATCTTTTATGCATCTAATGTCTTTTTTTTAACATTCTTTTACCTATGCAATACAGAACTCATGACAGAGACTGTTAGCAATATTCTTCAAGTATTAGGCATGCTTTGGTTTGCTAACGGCTCTGAGGTGTTACCAGACAGATTTTTTTTTCCAGACAGAGGTCTTTCCAGCTGTCTCTCAGCTACTAATTGTCTACCGTAATTAGTTCCTCTGCCAGCTTCCAGAAGAGAAATAAGGTAAGCAGGCGCTATGCAGAAGTTACGATCAAGCTTGGCATGTGTAGTTCCAAGAGGTAAACAGAGCTAACACCGGGGTGTTGATAGCTTCCCCGTGGAGCTGTTGGAAGCTCTGACGTAACTGCATGCCATGTCGGGAGAGATTTTTGCCATGTTTGATATTCTGTCTAGGTAAGCTATGGACCAGCAGGTCCAGCTGTACTAATAATATGCTCTTACTCCTGCGATACCACCAGCTGCAGAAGTAATCTGCCCAGCATTGTAATGCCAGAAGTTTCATGGCAATATTGCATGGATAGTAACTAATTATATACTGCCCAGGGAAGAACTGATGTATATTTTCAGGCAGCACATTGAAAGGAATGGAAAATATTTGCCTCATAAGGGAAGACTTTTTATACATTTATACCCACGCATATGAGTTTATCTAGAACTCAAATTTTCCTTCTCAAGATGCCCAACAAAGCCATGGTGGTTATCTTGACTGCAGAACAGTGAGAGTGAGTGCTGAATTTCTTTCTTTGTTGCCTCTGGAGAGTGTGGATTTGTTGTGGTACAGTTTTCAGTAGCACAGACCTGTGGAATAACACTTCTGCAGTGCCTTACAGCTCGGTAGCTAGTTTTTATGCTGTTTGAACAATGTGTTCTGACATGAACAGCTTATTGTTTGTTAGTTCATGCCAAAAGCTTTGTGTATGCAAACTTACATGCAAATCAGGCTTAATTTATTATGTTTCCCTCCAATGAGAGTAGAGGGTGAAAGAAAACCATTTAGCTTCAGCTATATATTTTCCTATGAATAGGGCACCTATTAAATGATTTATGGGAAGAATGCTAAGAATGCAGTAATTTCAAAGAAGGTGGAGCATTATCTTTTATCTGAACTTCACTATATCACTACAAGTGGACATATTATAGGCTTTCAATCTGATTCTTTACTCTTAAACTCAAAAAAATTTTAAAAAAATCAGTATAGTTCTTACACAGGAGAAGGAAGGAAAAAGAATGATGGATTTGGAAATCATTCACTCTTACTCCCCTGTCTGTTGCTTTGGAGGTTGCTGCAGGGGACTGTGGCTTCAGCTGCCAATGAGGGTGTTCTGAGAACCTTCCCCACCCTAAGCCTGCTGCAGTTGAGATTAGTTAGTTAGATTCTCTCAGAATTCTTTAATATTATATTTTTAATATATATTTAATATTAGAGTATCTTTAATATTAGCACTGGAAACAAGTCTTCCTTGGCCATATTGTCTTTAGGATGCTCAAACATCTTTAACTTCTGCACTTGCATGATGATTTTCCTTCTGCAGTGGAATAGGTAACATTTTCAAAAATGTGGGTTGTTTCTTTTTTCAGAAAGTGTTGCATAGTTTATTAGAAAAATTCTATCTTAGCTATAAAATTCTGCATCTAATAAGTAGTAAGTAATACTCATAAGTTGCCCTCAGATCTCACTTGGTGTTAAATTGGGTAGACCTACCTTAACTGCCAATAAAAATCAGTAATATTTTTCATTTAACCTTATTGGGTTCACTTCTATTCAGTTTGAGTACACAAAATGAGAAACATGCTTCCCCATATGGACTTGTAAATATGTTAATGAAACACCAGTTACATCCTCATGCAAATATTCAAAATTACTGATTCCTGGGATGATAGATGGTCCCTTACTATTTTCGATCAATTACTATATAAAAACTTGAAAGTAAAATTTATCTGACAGTTTCTTTGTCATCTGCAGCAGAATTACTGGGTCTTCTGTAGGTGTCATCTTGCGTATTCTGAAATCATAGGATTTTTGACAGGACTAGTACGCCTATCTAATTGTATCTCTGAATCTTAATTTGCCCTGTAAGCTTTCTCCATTCAGAGCTCCCTGGTAGAGCAGATACTGAGCCACAGCTCTCAGATATGTGTATTGGGGTTATATAACCGATACCTCATCTCACATATAACTGCATTAATAAACAGGTGGCCTACTTTTCTCTTATTTGGTCTGAGCATTAAGTTCTACTAAGCATGGAATTCTTCTAATAAGAAATGCCAAACTTAGGAAACCTTAGAAGTTTTCCTGGAGCACAAAACTATTTCCTATTCTGATTCCAAGTGACAAATACGGGCTGACTCTGACTAGTTATAGAGTGATATACTGCTCAAATCTGGCTTGATCTAGTCCTATCTCACTGCCCCTTGAGCTAATGTACGAAAAGAAAAGCATGCAGACCATGCATTGCTTTCCAAGGATACTGCAAAATACCACTCTTCTATCACTCTGATGCGAAATGGATGCAAGGAAACAGCGTGACAATCTGTAATCTCCTACAAGCTAAGAGAGGAAAACAGAGGTCACTTGCACTTTGTTTGCACTCTAATTTCTTTTTTTCATGTAGAATGTTATTGAAAGCAAATTTTGTAACTGTGTGCATTTTTGGATTCTAGTATTTATGCAAATAAATATGCAAAGTGGCATGGCCTTTCAGTTCCTGGCAGTTTAATATGGCAGTCCTTAAATATTGAAAGCCCTTAGACTACTATCAATCAGGACTTCTTTTTTTCCTCTATCAAAGTGTATTTAACATTCCTAACCCTGTGCAAATTTGGAACAAGTAAGGTCATAGTTGTAGAAAAACCTGTTGATGATAACTGATAGTATGAAAATAAGGCAGTCAGGAAGCTGTGGATAGTACAGGCCACGTCTACTTAAGTAACAGAAATATGATGATATAAACATAAAAATTCTGGAACAAGAGCAAAAGCAAATCCACTGGTAGTGGTACAGTTCATCAAAATTGATGTGAACATTAAAGTTATAGGAGCTTTTATATGACTTTTAGAGTTCCTCAGCATGGAGAGATCATTATTCTTATCTACATGATGAAAGGTAAACATGTCCATTGTATTACCTGTTGAAACAATTTGTCTGTTGAAATTATTCCTCTGCTAATTAGTTTGCAGTTGCAGATTATATGTGGAATGGATATTTTATACGTAAAATCTACAGAAAGGTTTAATATCAGATTTCACTGGATAGTTGTACTTACCAAATACACTGTTGTATGTACTATGTGCACAGATTTTTGCATAGGTACAGGCTGGATTTGAACCATATCAGTTAAAGCAGTTAAGCAAGCGCTTATCTTTAAGTACTCCTAAAAATCATTCAGATGATTAAAAAGCAAATGTATCTATTTCAGCACTTGGTCACAAGTGCCAATTCTAACAATAGTATTTATACCCTTATGACAAAATAACATTACTTAAGAAGCCCGCTTAAATATGATGGTTTTATTCTGACTGATAATGTAGTTCTGCATTCTCAAGAAAGGAACTAGCTGGCAATAATGACAGTACGGGCCAGAGAATGCCATATGCTGTCATGATATGGAGTCAACAGGGATGTCAGCAATCAGAAGCCATGCTACACTGCCCCCACATTGTGCTACCTGACCTCGTGTACTCGTCCTTCGTATAGACTAAAGTCACTCTGTCCTCTAGGTACTTTGTATTTGCAAACTCTAGCTGTGTACTGTAGATGTACAGTTGGGTGAAAATACACTGGTATTGGGGATTTTTTTCAAGAATGGGCTAATTATATTGATAAATCAGAGAAAATTAGTAGTCATTTTCTGTTAGTAGTACAAAACAGTGGATTTCAGTCAATGTGGTATCACTGGGAGTAGTGGTTTGTCATAAGACTGATCTGCTAAAACTAAAACACTGTTTCTGCTTCAGTCATGATTTGATTCAACCTTTATGTTGAACAGAAATCAGACTGAAAAAAATATACAGCTGCAAGGTCTGTATTTGACAGGTAGTGCAAGGAATCATTCTGAAGGTTAAGTATTCCTTTCTGGAAAAGGCAAAGATGTGTTATGATTGTATATATGATTATATATGTCTCTGAAAGTTTGTCTCATTTTCAAAACATACCACAAAAAACAATCCACTAATACTACGGATTATGCTAAATACTGGGTAAGTGGTCATTTATACAATCGCATTCTTGTGAAAGACTCAAAGTAATACAAGTAACTAATTCACTTAGGCCTTTTAAGCTTTTATGACCCCTGTATGTAAACATTTTGCATTGAAAGTAAGACAAATTCTCAATGACTTTTCCAGGCAGCAAGGCTGATGCTTTTTGATAATAAAATTTCCATGTCCCCTTTTGATTGTGGGATCACATTATCCCAAAAGACTTTCCCTTCCCCAAGACTTCTCTATTTTCCCACTTTGAGAGACTTTTAAATCCCTTTCCATTTAGTTTGTACAGCAGCATTGTTAGTGTGACAGCTGAAAATCACAGACAGTGCAAGGACATTGCATAGCAACAAATTTAGTTTGCAGTTTTTAGTTGTTATGTTTGGTTAAAAGCTGTAGAACAATGCAGTTCTTTACTTTGCAAGGTAATACTGGAGGCATCATCACTCTGTTTTTTCTTGGACATCTTACTGTATCTATGTGATTATGTTTTACAGCAGGTAATTATCTCCTTGTGCAGTCCCATGAAGGAAGAATAATCCTTCTTTAGAGTGGTTGTAAGATTAAAGCACAAAAGGTATGAATTTGCTGAGCCCTGTTAGGACACTTCTTAGGTGTTGAGGATGACAGTGTATAAAGATGTGCTGTTAGCTGAGTTTGTAATATAAGCACTAGCTGCATTTGTATTTTCCAGTGCCTGTGGTACCTCTGGTGTGTACATTCATTTTGTTATAGTGCATTTTTAACATTTCTGTAGTAGATGATCTCTTAACTAATGACAAGTGAAGACAGTGTGCATTCTAATAAAATAATCCTGTACACAACAAACATATGCAGCAAATAAAACCTAATAAACTAAGCACAGAAAGATGTGATCATGCATATTAACAATCGTAGAATGTTCAAAATTACAGTGAAGCATGCAAAAAATAAACATTACTCTTAGTTATGAAATATTTCCATCATGAAAATCTCCTTATAAATCTGTAAAGCTGTTTTCTCAAAGAATTTTCATTGTTTAGATTATTTTTATCGGTTTAATATTGATTGAACAACTAAAAACCATTATTCAAAGCTAACATTTATTGTGTTCATATTTACTTTTCATTTCCTGTCTTGAAATGGATTCTTCAGAAAACATATTTGAATTGAAATTTTTGTAGGTATAAAATCTTCTGACCTTCTCTCCATAATGGTACATCAAAAAGCACTTAGTCATATCCCAAAACTAAATATGGTGATGTGATGTTAATGGAAAAGTAACATGTATGCCATATTGTAGTGTCCAGAGATTAATGCAAGAGCAAACACCTGCAGACCACTGCAACTTTAATTCTGCTGTTGAAAGATTAGCCTTTAGAGCCAGACTGGAAAGGCAGAAAACTCAACAGTGCAACAAAGATTAAGTGTTTTGCTCAAATTTATGTTGAAATGAAATGCAAATACTATCATCAGCTTGACTTTCCCATTTTCCTGCATATGTTCTTTCTTTCCTGTAAGATGCCTACAAAGATACTCAACGTCAAGTCTTCATTGGTAATTTGGGAGCAACTAAATCGATATATTTTAAAACAGACATGCTTTTCTGTGAGTAGATAGCTTTTTCTTTGAGACTTTCAGGTATACTTTGACAGCTTCTAATGTGCAATTTATTTCATTATATGAGAATTTAGGAAATTACATAAATGGCAATATACTAATGCTGTGAATATTAGGACATAATTACTTATTTTTGATGTTGTTTCTAAGCTGATGTGACAGTACTGAAGTTACCTTGTAAAATTTTGTTTCACATACCAAGGAAGTCCAGAAAATACCGCTCCAGAGCTTTATTACTCGGAAGAGTTCGAGACAGTGCAGGTGAGTAGTACCCATGCAGCAATAGCAGCTCACTGTGAGGGTGAATTCTGAATCTGCAGGAGGAAACACAGCAGGGAAAAATAATAATATAGACCTGTAATAATATAATCTATAGTTCATAGACATTTGGATAGAGACATTTTCAGGGGGAAAAAAAGGTCCAACCCAATACTGTATGGAATTGAAACAGAAATTGTTGTTCTCATAATACTGTCTCACATATAGACATAAAAATGTCATGTTAATTATATAGTATGGAAAGAAGTAGATTATTTTCATCCTTTATGTTTTCATCTTGCTGAAAAATGACCTACAAATTTAACAGATATCTTTTCAATTATTTCAGTAAAAATACAAATAATATGAATACTACTGAAAAGCAAATCAAAGAGTTTAATCCTGATTCCATGTATGTGCAAGTTGCAGGTGATTGCAATATCCACCTAAAACAGGAAAATGCAAGATCAGAATCAGGCCCAAAATACAATTCTTGGGGGAAAAAAACACCATATATCTGTGTTTATAATATTTAGCAATAAAATTTACAGCCCTGTTATCTGCTAGCTATGCAAAAACAAACACTCGTACAGGTGGAGTGTGCCGCCTGTTTATATGTAAACAAATGGCCTAATCCTGCCTTAGGGCACTGTAATGTTATAGCACACAAAGCTCCAGTGAGATAGCCTTGGTTTTAGAGAAACCAGCCAGCACAGGAGAAAAGTTAATTTGTCTAAACCACCTGGAGGCAATGGAAGGTGAAGTTTCAGTCACACTGAACCAAACCTAAACCCTCAACATACTTGGCGTACATCAGGGCTAAGTGAACAAACAAAGCAGAAATCTGAGCTTGCCCAAATCACCCATGTGAGAGCTCTGTTTGAGTAGAGCTGCATGGCGGGTGCGTGGCCCTCTGTCACACAGCCTCGATGCAGACTATTTGCCTTGCTCCTCTTTGCAGAAAATGTAAGAGGTGAGATTTGGAGAGGTTCGGGTTTTCTCCTCTTTTTTCTGAGCAATTGTTTCAGAAAAAAATACACTACACACAACATCCTCAAACCGTATTTCTAAAGATAACAGATATTGCTTCGAGTTTTTTCTTCAGTCACAACCAGTGAGTTTGATAACGAATTTTTAATTTAAGGTTTACTCATGGTAGGCCTTAATCAAAGTGAAAAGGCTGTGCATGGAGCATCTCAGACCTGTGAATTGCCACGTATCCAAGATATGTGTTGCCCATGCAGCAAGGTACATTAGTCTGCTAAAAGGCAAAAGATATGGCTCAGGAGGGCTTACCACAGAGATTTTATTCTGTAGAAAAATTTGAGTGCCTTGTCATCTCTCTATTTTGGGGTGGCTGACAAATATTAGGTACAGAAATAAAAAAGACAAAACATCTTTAGCTGCAAAAGGTTTTCTTTTTTTTCCCAATACTACCAGAAGGAACCTCTACCCAAAACTAAGACTGAGGAGAAGAAACAGGACACTAACCAAGTTTACTGAGGTTTGTATACAGGTTTGCATTAACAAAGACAGCTCCTTTAGTTAAAGTTAGGTCATGATACCAGCTGCATAGTGTAAAATTAAGTCTTAAGTGAGAAGTGGTTTTTTTGTGCAATTTTTTTTTCTTTTTTTTATTGGGGTTTGATTGGTAGGAGTGTTTTTTTGCTGTTGTTCAGCACATCTGTTTTTGTATTGAGTTTACTTGTTATCTGTATTGTTGACTTCTTTGACAAATCAAAACTGAGGAAAAATATGTTCAAGTTTTCAGAGTACTCGTAACCCTCCTCTACTTTTTTTTCAGCCCAGACAATCTTTAGAACTCCTTGTCCTCCATCGTCATTTACAGTATGCACAGAGGAGAAAAAATTAAGTTAACAGGGACTTACTATAATGTGAAAATGACACAATTGTCAGCAATCGCTAAACTGAAAACAGCTGTTTTTTTCTAATGTGTGTAATTAATAGACTTAAGAAGGGCAGAAACAGGTCTGCCTGTTGGCAAGTGCTTGTGTTCTGTGTGGGCATAGTGAAGGAAAATATTCTTTTGAGAAAAAAAAACTATTTCAGGAAAAGTACAGTCTGACTTTGAACTGTTTAAAACCTAAACAACAGATGGTGAGGCTGCTGCAGATCAGGCATAACAAGGAGAATGACTTCCTCCTGATCCTTCACACTGTCTTGCTTTTAATCAGTGGTTTGCTATTTTAATTTAAATTCCAATTCCTCAGCATTCAAAAATGGATTAAATTCTAAGTTTATGCTTCTGCTACTACTACCAGTCTATAAGCAAAACAAAAATTAGATCTTGGAAATTCCAGCCAGACCTGACTGTTTTTTATGCATGGACATTGAAATTCTAAATGCAAGGAGGTTTTCTAGATCTAATCCGCTTCTTGTGTAGAAGACCGTAACTTCATCAGTCCTGCAAGTCCCTCATGCATTGAAAACTTGGAAATCAAAAAATTTACAAATTTACAGAAGGCCTAAGAAGAGTTGCTTATACAAATGCATAAATAGTATTTCTTGTATTTCTAGATACTCTTTCAAGTTCTGCTCATTTAGGAACTGAAGTAGATTAAACCAGTAAAATCTCTTTAAGGCTATGTTAATTTGTGCTGAGCATGTGATGGGTATTTCTTTATTTTTATTTTTTTGGTATTATTAATGTTTCATCATAGATACAGTTAGTTATTATCTGCAACTATTATAAATAGTGAAGGCATGGCTAGCTTAAAGCTAAGATTGTTTGCTACTTAGTGTTTATGTTATAGGAACAAAATGTTATGTTTTATGCTCTTTTGAACTGTATCTGTAAAACTCAATTAGAGTCAGGCAGCAAGAACTGTACTGAAGTGATCTCAGAAGTTATGGTTTTGCATAAAACCATTATATGCACATAAAAGCTGAAATTTTTCTTTTAATACCAACCAGCTCTGGTCTAGGAATTCATTCAAGCTACTTAACCTTCACTTTCAGAGGGTCCCCACAGCACCCTTTAGTCTAGTAGTTCAGTCCTCCTTCATTTTAATGTGATTAACAGCTCTACAAATTTTCCCTACCTCAGGAAAGGAAAAAAAAAAAAAAGGGATCTTCTTAGAGGACTACGAAGATCTTTTGCTCAAAATCTCCCAATCTGGTCTCTGGTTATGTTATGTTCTGTTATCAACATATTTTGTTTTTTAAATAGAAAATAGGAAGATCACCTTGTTCAAGTTATTCCTGTGAGGGAGAAACATTTGAAAATTCTGCTTCTCTTAGCCAAGGAAAAGCAGTGACTGCATACTAGGTCAAATCATCACAAATACCCATGAAGCATAGTGAATCACAGAGCATTTCAAAGTGTCAGAAGAAATTACTTTGAATTCCTAATAGCCAATGCAGCAGGGCTTTTGAGAGACATAAATTATCTCAAAAGTAGTTATTTTTTAGATCCACAGTGTACACATCCTTAACAAGTGAGATGACTAACACAGCGATCCTTTGTTAAATATGTGTATAAACATGTCAGTAGAGCTACTTTGCCTAAAGAAGTAAAATGACAGTATTTTGCAGAAACAAAACAACCCACGATGCATAAATGCAAGCATCAAGTAGTTAAGGAAGTATGTTTTGTTAATATATAAAAAAGACACAATAAATGGGTTTATATGAGCGAGTTCTGAATTCAGCATGTAGATGTTCTCAGAGTATGTCTCAGTGGAGACTTTGTTTCCTTTCTGTATTTACTTTACATATTTATGAAATGTGTCACAGTAAATGCCACTGTTATGTATATCATCTGGCAGCCAAAGACCTTCCTAACAAAAAAAAAAAAAGTATTTCTCTGTGACAGATCTACTGAGAATAGAGAACAAATTACTCAAAGTCTACAGTAAGAGGGAGGATAAATCAGATTCTCATTAGCTAGCTACATCAGTGTGCAAACTTTTGTGCCCACTTGACCTTTATAGTTAGGAAGTAATTGCAGTGCAGAACTCTCTGCTTTCTACACTGAAAACATAACCTCAAGTTTTTATGGAAATTTCTTATTTTTGAAGAGAGATGAAAAGGAGAAATATTTTAGAAGTCAGCCAGATGAACTGAATTCCTAAAACAAAATCACTTGACCATGCTAGCAAACCCATCTTTCCAGTGCCAAGGACCTAGCAAGTGAAAATGACTGCCAGCCTGGATTTGTCGTAAAAATGTCGTGTCCGGTTTGTCTAACTTTCTTCTGATTCTTTTGGCAGGCAGCATGTACAGTGGTGTACAGCAGCAAGTGTCCTAGAGCTGGACTGCAGAAAGGCTTTGAGGAGTACAGATGTGTGGAGGACAGACTTCACACTCCATCGGACTAAAGTAGCAAGACCACAAGCAGCATCGGACAGGTAAGATCTCACCTAAAATGTGACCAGTTTTAGGCACAGTTCTGCAGGGAACGGTGAAAAGAGATTGCAGGTCCTCAAAGAATATGGCTTATGGAGAAAAATAAAGTATTACTTAAATTAGGGAAGAGTAGTCCATAAGGAGACCTCCGATGCTAACAGTAGCTGGATGGAGAAGCAATCACTGTATGGACAGGGCAAAAAAGCAACGGCCAGCTTGCAGCGAGTGAGCTGTAGGTGAAAAGTAACAGTATTAACAGCAAAGATGGAAAAGGCCTAGAACAGATTTCTAGGAAGGCTGTGGTATCCGTCACTGCAGTTTCCACAGAAGTTAGAGCACAGGCTGTTAGCAGGGATATAGGTACAGCCAATCCCACCCTCTGGCCTGGTAATTTACTATGGTTTGAAGGTACCTCCGAGGCTGGGCTGCTCCTTGCCCCTTCCAAGCTCTCTCCCCGCGCCAGGAGCCGTGCAAATTCACAGGCATTTTACAAACCCGCCCCCCGAAAGGTGGGCTCCCCCACCCAGCAGTGCCAGCCTGGCGCCTGCAGCGCGCGCCTCCCTCAGCACCGCACGGCCCGCGAGACCCTTCCCGCCCAACGGTCGGCGCGCGCGACCCCTCCCTCCTAACGGCCGAATCACGCGCCCAACGGTCGGCCCGTGCGACGCCCCCTCGCCGCCCCGCTGTGGCCGCCGCTCCCCAGCTCCTCTGAGGTCGCCAACGTGGCGCGACCTGCGCGCCCAGCTCCCCCCCGGGGCCGAGCGCCCGCTGGTGCCGTTTCTGGAGGCAGGCAGAGCCGGCCCCAGCCTTCCGAGCCCGGCAGCGTGTCCTGAGGTACAGCGCCACGCTTGGCCTTGACCACCAGAGTCTTGCGGGAGCATTGAGGGGCCCTTGAAATTCCATCTCTGAAAACAAGCCTTTCCCATGGTACATGTGAAAAATAGCATAGTTATTTAACAGAATGGTTCCTAGAGGAGGAACAGGTATGCATGCCACTGTCTGGGTGGTAAATGACACAATGTAGGGAACATCATTTTAAATATCCCCAAGCAATGTTGTCCTTTGGAAGTTGCACACTCATTATGGTTATTTCCTCTCAGGTGAGGGGAAGCTGCTTCTTTCTGCTTCCACAAACCCCTCTGATGGGAGCCGATGCTCTCACCCTCCCAGGGGTAGGGGGAGACTAGAGGGGCAAGAGTTGTGAATCCCAGTGAGTCCAGTTATCATTGCACCTACATTATGTTTTTTAAGCTATAGGCTGGTGTTGTTTTAGCTTGATGTTGTTTGTACAAAGCTATGGAAGAAATATCTGAAATTGTGTCTGTTCACTCTTCTAGAGCAAGAGTGAGCAAAACCTGGACTTTGCTCTTGAGGCCTTTGAGTAGAATCGAACAGTACTTTGCAGATGTGGCTGCTGCTGTTGAACTCGTTCTAAGCAAAAGTGTAGTGCTGTTGGGCACTATGCTCAAAAGGTGCCTTACAAGGTTTGAATTTAGGTTGAAAATGTGGCATTGGCTTAATTGCAGAGACAACTCCAAAAATGGAGGAACCAGAAATAACTGAATCTTTGTTACAGTGGAATTTCATTGCTCTTAGTCTGTACAAACCTGACATTCTGAAATGACTGTCCCTATGGATTTTGAAATGCTGGAGATATTAGTAAGGTGTGTTTGCTTCCCTGACATAAAGAACAATTGTTCCCATTTTCTTACAATGTCACCTACAACATTATGGAAGCTGGTCTAAAAACTGCACATACCTCAGTTGTGAGAATAAGATTGGAAGAGAATGTCATGTATTTTACAATTTGGGGAAAAGAGGGTCTTAAACAGTGGTTCTGCCCCTTGTGCAGTTTTCTTGTTTCAACATTAATTGCCATTACACAAATAATAAAATAACCATTATTTCAGCTATATGATTACATATCATTTTGCCTAAAAGAAAGGCATACTTTAGTACGGTGTACTGGATGCTTCTCATTTTGATGCAAGAAACTGTATCGAAGTGTAGACATGTTTGGAAACATCATGTTACCACAGTGTATAAAGTTTTGTCAGATAGGAGGAATAACGTCAGCACCTGCATAAGGGCAGGGCTGCCAACCATTTCTCACTTTGGTAACAGGTGGGATGTAGCAGGGTGTTACTCAGCCTGTTTCTAAACAAGCTGAGAAATGGTACTAACATGGTTCATAAATAGAGTATTTCAATGTGCTGCTTTGTTGCCAATGTCAGTCTTTCAGACTCTGGAAGCATGACTGTCTGGATGAGAAAAAACCTTCAATAATACTATTAAGCTTTTGCAAAACTTGACATTGTCAATTTTGTCCCAAACCTCCAAACCAGGCAATCTCTTCTCTTTTGTTTCAGAGGCATTTAGATGCAATTATTTCAGTTGCTTTCAAATTGAGACGCAGTTCATGAGCTCCAGGCTTAGTTTGTTGACGTATTTTTTCTCTCTAAAGTGTTAAAGGTGAACAAGTTTGGAGAAGCCTTAAAAAATTGAACTTTTGTGAGAATCCACAGAATTGAAGAATTCAAATGTGGCTGTGTTTATTATTATATATTATTTATTATCTTTTCATTAACAATCATTTTTTCTATGGAGGCTGGTGTAAATTTTTGTGTCTTGCTACAAAAAGCAGTGCCACGTGTATCAAAACGATACCAGAGGATACATTTGTTTTGTGTAAATAGAGATCTCAATGGACTTTGATAATTCACTTGATTTGGGAGGGGATATAAGGGAAACTCTGTGTGTGTATGTGTATATTGGAAGTGATGATATGTATATTGCAAGTGATGTGAAACTGTTTTATGTGAGTGTCAGACTGTACCTACCTCCTCCTGCATCCTCCTTGGGTTCAGGACCAGTAAATGGTGCGTAGCTGCCAGAATTAGGAGCGCAAGCAGAGCAGGCTGTGTGTGAGGCTTCACAGCTGCCATGATATAGTGGACATTTCTATCTGTCCATTTTAATAACACATGTATACATTTCAAGAAATAAAGTGAGGGTGATTCTTTTTTTTGTGTTTTCCCCCCCCCCCCCCCCCGACCATTTGGCTATTTCCTTGCCCCTGGTGAAGATAAGTTTAGGCAGTCTATCCCCTTTACTTCTTTCTTCCCTCTCCATTTCTTGGCTTCCATGACAGACACAGTGGTAAAGCCACACTCTGGAAGCAGCCCAGTGCGCAGAAAATGTATTCAGGAAATGAAGGCCATGGTTTATAAGCTATGAAAGAATGATAAAGGAGCCTGCAATCTTGTACTTTTGGTAGAGTGATTTTTTGACAAAGAAGATTGCAAAGGCAAAAAAAAAAAAGAAGACTGAAATGTCATTTGAATAAATTAGGAAGATTCAATATTATGTCTTTAGAAGAAGTTTCTGTGTTTAAGACTTGAGATTTGCTATGAAATCTTTTCAGAAGTGTTTATTTTTAATTAGCAGGGTGGTATCTTGGTAATGGCATTCTTGGAATTCTTCAGGGGCTGTGAAAAACAGAGACCATATTAAAGAGGAACATAGAGGAAAAACTACCCGCAGGAGATGAATACAATTTTCCAATTTCCCCAAATTGAATGTTCCAAGTGAACTAGTTCATGGTTTTCAACTTTAAAATAATATTGTTAATTGAAAGAACACAATGAATGTTTATGGAAATGCAGTGGTGCATTCAGGGGTGTAGCCCACCTTTTTCATCTGTAAATTTGCTGCAGCCAGCATCATTCTGAGCTTTGTTCCATCTGCTCCCCAACCAAATTCTCCAGGTGACGTGAGAGTGCTTTTACAAGATCATCCTGGCTATAACTGCTCCATGCTTTTGCGAGTTTACCAAATAAATAACTAGAAGATACTTCTAAACCAGCATTATAATTGCTGTACAAGGAGGGGAAACACTGATTAACCTCAGATTTTCAAATAGTTTAGTTACCTGGCATTGTTTGTATGCAGACATGGTCCCAGTGTTTTTTTGGATAGGGGAAGCTATTCTGTGTGAAGCAGAGACATCATAACGCAGAGTGTAGATGCATTGGCCTTTATTCATGAAATACACGTATGCTAAGTTGCAATGTTTTGGACTGATGTTCCATCTAGCTCAAGATCTGGCCTCAAACAGTGGCCATAAGTGGCCTTGGGAAGAGTAGAAAATTGTCTCTTTACATACCCTAAAGGAGAGCAGATTTAATATTCAAATTACTAAAAACCCTCTGACAGCCCTCCATAAAGCTAAAATAACCACATGCTTAGCTGACTACTGATTCCTGGTAATGCAAATATTGATATAATTCAAAACCACTGTCCTCTGGAATTAACTGATTAATTTGATTAAAGGAATACAAAAGCATTTCATATAACCTCTAACAGTAACACATTTAATATTTGCATATGGTTTGAATGAAAGTTGTCAGACATGCAAAGTGGAAGTTGAGAAATGTTTCTCGTCCAACAGAGATCTTTAAAAGGTAATAAATATAAGCTAGGTCTTTGCTGACACCCAAACTGCATTTTTACATTCCTCCGTTTAACTTTTTTTTTCCATCAGGCTTTCATAATCTTATAAGAAGACCTCATACATAAATTCTATTATCCCATTGCCTCAGTCCTCAGAAATAGAAACAAACATGTATCGCTCATGAGATCTAGTCCTTATGTTATGTAAACACTCAAAACACACACTGTAAACTGAATAAATATCTCTATAGCCAATGTTAAGGGGTCACAGATGGCACTGCAGTCTTAAAAGGGGCTATGTCTACTTTTTATTTTAATAGATAAACAGTATGTGAAGGCTTTTTATTTCAAGAGTTAGAAAAAATTTAGTCTCACTGAATTCCAGTGAAAGATAACAGCCTAAATACTTTAAAATATTCATTCTACACAGTTGCATTTTTCTCCTCCAGTGCTATTTGCCTCAATAGTATGGAAATCTCTTTCTATAAATAAATTATTTCTAATGTGTAGGAGTTACAGTGTTGTCCTAGGAAAATACTTTAAAAAAGAACTTTGTTACTTGAAAACTGTATGACTTTTGTTAGAGAAACTAGTATTTTCCTATTAGTAGCAGACAAATAGAAAAGCAAAAGCTGGTTGAAGCTGCGTGCCTAAAAGCTTGCTCCTGTCTGCTTCATAGGTATGTCTAATAAGCAACCTGCAGTCATACTGCCAGTTTCACTTCCATTGTTTCCTGAAAAGTTCATAGTTACCAAAGCATGGGTGTAACAAACTTATTAAAACTTAATGATAAAGTTAAGCTGTGAGTCAGTTAGCATCTGTATATGAATTAGCATCCATTCACTACAGGTACAAAGCCGATTATTTCAACAGAAGGACTATTGCTATTTTATGCTTATAGCCAAATAAATCCTGTCCTTTTATATGCCTAAATTAGGCCAATTCTGCACTGTAGCCAGTCTCTTTGTATTATGAGCTGGCTAAAGATGTTACTAATTTCCCTAGCTTGGATTTTGGAAACATCAAAGTAATTAAAACCCACAGAAGTTTGTGAAAACTATGCATCCTTGCAAATCTCAGGAGTAAACAGAGTATCCTTAATGTCTGATTCTTGGTCTTTAGTTGAAAATATATCTTTATAAAAGTTCTGCACTAGTCTAAGTTCTGTGGACAAAATTTGAAACATACGTATGTATATATCTTCTTCCAAACAAAGAAATCTGGATTTCTGAATGGCTTAAGTTAATGCATTCACTGCTAGTTTAAAAACATCTATAAGCTTAATACTTTGATGCTAGACTCCATTATAATGAAACTTCAACATTCATTAGCATGTATTCTCAGAGTGTTCCTCAAGAGAAAAGACTCCTTTATTATTTCTTCTTGGTATAACTGCTATATAAGAATAAAAGAAGAGCACACTTTTTTTTTTTTTCTTTTACGATTTAAAATGTGGGACACTGACAGTTCTTGTAAAGCATAAGTTCGGCAAAGGAGCAATTACTTGAATAGCATAGGTCTTTTTCAACATAGCATAAAATACTCTCCCCCTTTATGTTTTTTTTTAAAAAGGGAGTTTTAAAGCCTCAAGCAAACCCAGTACATTAATTCTTTTATTACGTTTGCTGTCACAAGCGTATTGGGAAAGGTTTCTTCTGCTGACACACTGACTTTTCACTAACCTTTTCACAGCCCCCTTAGTTTATCTGTTTTTTTTTTTTTTTTAACAGAGCTTCTTGTTTACAAGATTTGCTTCCTTAAAGTATCTAATTAGCCTAGTAATCCTACATCCCTGTTCTTCCCATCTCTTTGGGAATGAGTGCATTTCAAAGGCTGTTAATCCCGTTTTTGCAGAGTCTTGCATGTCATCTCTGGCTTCATGCATCATAATTGTGCTGCCTGTTTCCAAGACCCTATGCTTGAGAAATATTGTGCTTTCATGAGAAAAAAAGTTACATAAACAGCAACATTTGGTACAATTTGAGGCAGTAATGGTAATATACATGGAATTTTGAACAAATGCAGATTGATATAGTGTCTTTTATATACAGAAAAGTTATGTATTCTCCAGTAAAATAGTACAATCTCGAAGAGATTCTGTATGGAGGAAGGATTGCATTTCACTCCGGAGGATCCCTTGTTCTCACATGAACACATGACCATGACTAGAAGAAATTTGAGTTAATTGCTGACTTATGTGCTGATTTCTCTAACTCAGGGACAATTGAGGTTGTGAGGAGAAAAAAAATACCAGCGTAGGTATATATTTAGACTAAATAAAACCAGTGGAAGGAATTGCTGTGGTGTTTGGCTTGCTAAGAGTTCAAGGGTGGGTAACTCTGGAGCACTGTTTTCTCCTGAAAATGCTACATGTGCAGTCCCATTCAGAGATGTTTCAATTAATGAGCTTTGCTGAGAACTTTCTAATATTGTGCCCGTAAGCATTTTATAAATATCAGTGAAGAATGATGCTTAGCTTAAGAGAGTTAGCTCTTTTCTTCGTAACCTTTCCATTTTCCTTTAAATGTGATTCAGTCTGAGAGATTTTACAGAAGTCGTCTTTTTATGAGAAAAGCATTAAAAAGTCTGCCTTAGGTGCCTGACAGCAGCACCTGATTCCACAATCAATGTGGCTGTGTTGAAACATCCAGAGAGAAAGCACACCCTGAGTAAATCAGGGTACAAAACACATAGTCTTGATCTCCCTTTGATTTTAGCATTTTTTGTGTTTTATTGGATTCTATCTAATGCTGCAGAAGCCAAACTGAATCCAAATTTAAGGAGTTGTGTTCCTGGGCATCCTCATCTTTCACAAGTCAAGTCTGTTCTGCACACTTGTCTTACCATGTAAGGTTTCTTGTAAAGTCTGAGAGCAAAAGTTACTGATCAAGAAGATTAAAGAACAAATAAATGTTGAGAAAGTAACCTTCACCCTAACATGCCATGGCTTGCAATTGTTCACTTGGCCAGTAGCACTTTCTGCTTCATCAAGATTCAAAACCATAATTAGGCTATTGAAAACATTCTTCTCATATAATAAACTTTTGGACTGTTGACATAATATTATTTTGGGATTTAGCACAATATGCTGTTAGAACATCTTAAGGATTTTTTTTACCTTAACTTCTTATACAATCTAATAGTATGTGAGTTTTGCATAGAAACAGAAAGCTTGACAATTGTATCCCAAATCCATGGGGATCAGTAGAATTTTTGATAAGGGCATCACTGTGTGCTGAACTGGTCATTGTACATTTGTACATTTGACATCTGCTCGGACATGCAGCAGAGGTCAAAATTTTTCTCCAGTCACTTTCACATTGCTTGTCTGTGAAAACAAGACCTGGAAATTTATGATGAAACTATTTCTTCAAGCTGCCTGTAGTGAATACTCAGTATTCCAGAAATCAAGTCGACCGTTTATATATATTTTTGCAAGCAGTGCCTGGGTAATCTTAAAGTTCAGGAAGGCCTGTATAATCTCCTTTTTCTGAGGAACAATTGTGCTGCTCATGGAAGAGCAACCTTTATTAATACGAGTTTGAGAGCTATATTGTCTAAGTCAGTGTTTAAAAGCATTAAGAGTATTGCTTTTATTACTGTTATATAGTAATTCTCATAAGCTTTTTTTTATGATACTTCAAGGGCTTCATCCTCCAACCCTTGCTCAGTGGAGCAATCTCACCAAAATGAGGGATCTCCCTGACTTCAGTGGGATCTCCGAAGAAAGACGAGTCCTGTGATTCACAGTAATACTTTGGGCAAAAACTGCCGCTTGAAAGATTTATGATTTGCCTCAATTGCTTTATTTAAAAGAAAAAAAAAGAGATAAGCAATACCTATATTTTATTAATGTATTTATTTTGGTTTGGTTATCATGACTTTATGTAAGAATGCACAGAATGCAGGGCACACATTATGTTTTCTGCACCAATACTGATGTCATCATATTTATGTCACTATGTATCATGTTACAATAAAGAAGCTGATTGCTGGCTCCAAGCAAGTCAAAAGATTATTGCAGGGAAGGGAACTTAGGGGAATTATGAGAGTTTGATTTCTTGTTCAGACGTGATGCTATTTTTTTTTAACTGCCTAAGTGACAGTGCCATTTGAGTTATGCAACTTGTGAGCCATGACACCTGAAAAGCAGTGCCACTGATGCAAACACACACAAATTATATAAGCAGTAAATTCATCCTTATGTAGGTTATTTTTGGTAGTATTAAATATATGAATTAATTTCATTGTGCTTTTCTCAGAGAGGAAGATCTCTATACTTTTTCTTTATACAAAGACTATCACATCTTCGCCAGGGAGAACAAAGACAGCTTTTCCTTTCATGACAATAGGCTACAGGGCTTCTTCAGTGTTTGTGTGCATGTAGCAGTTCATGATATTTTGCTATGGGAGCAAGGAGTAGACCAGCTAAAAGCCTTGGCATCCAGAGGGAGCAACGTATGTTTGCAGTCTCAGCTTTGAGCTCTTGCTGCTGATTACATCACCCCTTTGGCAAATCCCAGAAGGCAGAGGATGACTCTGGAACGGGTGAAGATGATGAACTTTCTTCTTGTCTAGTTAATAAGTTCTTATTAATCTTGCTGTAGGAAAGAAAGAGCTGTAAGGAAAGAAAGCTTTCCTCAATCATTAATTAAAAGTTCAGTAATTAAGCAAAAATGTTCAGATTTGCTTATTAAATCTTCCAGGGTGCAGCAGTAAGAAAGCTGAGGGGATCAGGACACATTTAGAAAGCCAGAAAGGGACCAGAGATTTGGGCATCAGCAGAAAAATTAGGAAATTTGAATTCTCTTCCCTGACTTAGTAGATAAGATCTTTTTTCCTGCAAGTTGCTTCTTGTCTCTGTTTTCTCACATCAGTCTGTCTAAAGCTAGGCATGCTTTTTATCGTCTGTTTGCACAGAATCTGTCATAACAGGAGCCTGGTATTTTTCATGGATAACAACTTTTGCCACAACATATACAACAAAAATGAATGAACAGAGAATTAGGCCCAGCTTTGAACTCAGCTGTGAAGTCTGATTGTTTGGACTCCAGTGTGTACATTCTTCAGAATTAGGTTTCAGGATGAATGAGTCTGTTCATCTCCCTCAGTTTTATAAACCTTATCTATCCTCTGAGATTTGCAGGATGTTGTGCATTAAGTTTTTTTTCTTTGTATATAATTGTGCATATAACATATGTTTTTTAGTGGATGTTAAATATCACTATGATTAAGTTGAAATGAGAAACAGGCACGCGGCACCATGTTGTTATTTGCTGTGAAGTGATTTAACAAATGTTTGAACAGCTGCTGCTGTTCAGAACCTATTGATATAAGTGGTGTAATAATGAGAGTTGGTGTTTGGGTTGCTTAAGTAGAAAAGATAAATCATTCCCTGTACTGGTAAAAGGCTCTTTATAAATGTATAAAGAGTTAATGTAATTTATGACTAAACCTGACAAATTCAGCTTTGCTTTGGCAGTGTTTTTTATTAAGGATGTGTGCTTTTGATGATCCAGAAATGATAGCCTTGCTGCTAATCCAGCAGTCAAGGCAGGAAAATTGCTCTGGAGAACAATCAGGACAGTTGCTGTTACTAATGCTAAATTCTTGATTTGGTATTGCTTGTCTAATTTCTTTTACTTCAGAAATGGACTGTTTGGACCAACAGAATGTATGGACACCAATTCTAGGTGGACCAACAAAGTGAATGTCAAAATGATTCATGCTTCATAGGAGAAATCCAAAGGTTTTGTAGCATCTGCTGTGGAAAGGTTGTACTGTTCTGCACTGATGTTGTCTTGCCAATGTTTTCTTAGTAGCAACGTGGTAGGAGAAAGTAGTAGTACAGTATTTTCAGTAGTGAATGGTATGAAATGAATATCTATCATTCTTGGCATACCTCTGACTCACCGAATAACAATGGAAAATGAAGGTAACTTTTTTTTTTTTTTTTAAACTCCTAAAAGTGGAAACCAGATATCAGATACTGAACACCACACTTGAACTTCCTGCTTGTGTCTTTTGATAAGAACAGATTTGTAGGGACAGGTACAACAGTGGGCAGCCACTGTGACAGTAAGCAGGCAATGGGGCAAGATTTTTTAGCTAACACCAAAATGCACCAAGCAAGCTCCTGAATTTTAGCACTGTGGCAAAGTTTTTTAAAAGTCTGAATGCTGGCTTTAGTGCCTGAATTGAAATTGTCTGGACTCAGGTTTGCCAGAGACAACTCAAAAGGTCGTAGTGGTAGCATACATGGTACATGGCACACTTGAAAGAGTTGCACATTTGGAGACAGCAAATCTGCAAGGTAATAGGGAGAATAATAGGGATAATACAGTGTGTTCTTTTGCACTACTATTCTCAGCAGGACAGGCAACCCTGGAAAAGTCTTAGGAAATGGATGGCTTTCTTCTGGGCCTCGTAGGAGGGAGATGAGTGAGGTGTGCTAGTGTTTATGCTGTACTTTTTGAATCATAAAGGAATTTAATATATGCCATGAAATATTTATCTTTGTTTGCAGTGTGCGGCACTACATTATCTTGGCCCCTTGGCTTGTTATTCCACCTTTTTATGAAGAAAAAAACATTTAGGGGGACATAGAAAGGACATGCTTACATTAATGGAAATGACATGGTGAGGTATGCATACTGCCAGACAGATCTCAAAAGAAAGCAATCCTTTCCAGCAGAGCAAAAAGTTACTAAGATGCCTTTATGGCAAGGAATTCTGTGTAACTGTAAAACATGCAGTAAAGTTTATATTGCTGCTACGATAACCGAGACATGATATTTAGATAAAATAGCACCACATTTATGAGTGTCACTGTGATATGAGTTATTGATCAAAAGGAAGGGCTTAGCTGGATTTTATTTTTTCTAAAGGGTAAAAGCTGTCAGCTTGTTTACTGATCGGTGCCAGCGTATTCCAGGTAGCTGGTTACTCCAAGACGAGTCGGTGGCTGCAGGTTTTTTTATAATGCAGTTCAACTAGCAATATGCCCTGAGTCTTCAGAGTTCTTCTGCCTTTGGGGCACTGTGTACATTGTATTTATTATGCTTATCTGGTGAAAAAAAAACCTACAAAGAGGCACAGTAGAGGAATGTCCAGGCAACATGTGAGGTAAAATGACATCACGAAGAAAAGCCTATAATGAACGTCAAGGTCAGCTCGAGTATAGTGAGTGAAGAAGCTTGTGCTGCAAATCTCATATTTTTATCCTACTTAACTAGACTAGAAATGTGTGTATGCCTCTCTTTTCTGCAGCATAAATAAATTCCAAACTGGAAATTAGTGACATTTGTTCCAATAGCTTTGACATCAGCATTTTAATATGTGTTAAAGATTTCTGTGGTTTTGTTATGATGTTCCTAGTACAATGTCTTCTACTTCACCTTTTTTTCTCAATGACTATGTTGAAGATTATATTTTGTTTTAATTAACACTTGTTCTCTCATTAGATCCGCTGAAACTGGTCACCTAGACAACCAGTGGGGAAATCACTAATATTAAGGTAATTGATGATGCTCATGCCTCTATGAACTTTAATGACAGTTGTTTCAGTAATTCTTTCTTTCTCTGCTAGATAAAAGCTAAACTGCAGATAATACAGCTGTCTTCAGGAAGAGGTAATAAGTAAAAGACTGAAAACAAAGCAGTTGTTTAATCATTATATTTTAGGCTTTAATTTATATGAGACTTACACTTTATTTAATATTTCAGTTAACTTTGGTAAAATATAAGACATCACAGAGGTTCAGATTAAATCCAGTGTTTCATGTAAGAAATGGTAAAATGCTTTCCGGGACAAAGCCCTGGAACAGGCTGCCCAGAAAGGCTGTGGAGGCTCCTTCTCTGGAGATCTTACAAACTCAGCTGGATGCCACCGTGGGCCGCGTGCTCTAGGTGTCCCTGCTTGAGCAGGAGGGTTGGGCTAGATGATCTCTAGAGGTCCCTTCCAACCTTAACCATTCTGGGATTCTGGGAAAAAAACTAATTGTGAATAAACAAAATATTAGGGGAAATGGTAGTTCTTTTCTCTACATCTCTCACAAATTTATAGTTTCTTAAGCTAAAGAAGCATCACATTTGCCAATAAAGTACCCAAGGCAAGAAGGAAGAAGTGATAGCAGAACAGTATGCTGTTGTTCTCAAAGTGCTTACAATAACCTTCTTCAAGAAGGACAATTAAGACACTGAATGTATGTCTGAATTAAGCAATAACTTTATTTTAGAGATCTTGATATTTGATGGTACATTAGCCAGAAACATCAGATAAGGAAAGAAATGAGGAAATGTGTGAATCTCAGTGTTTGTTACTTTCAGGTTTGAAAGACTCTATAAATTTTATGAGACTTAATAATCAAATAAAATAAAAGGAAAATGCTGGAAAAGAACCTCGGTTCTCCGATTCATAGGGCTTTTAATCTCTCTCTACCTTTCTGGATGGCCCTCTGTATGACTGCACTTAAACGTCTCAGATCATTCATTAATTTTATCATCTAAGCTCTTCTGTGAAGTAAGGAAATATTATCTTCATTTTGAAAATTATGAATTAATAAAATATGTGACTTAAATGTCAAAATTAAATGTCCACCTCCAATCTGAGGGTGGAGCCAGCGGTCAGTCCTGATTCTGAGTCCATGTTCCATCAAGAGCATTAAAAAGATGTGCTTGCAGGATATATCCTGTACCTGCATTGCTTTTGGCACCCAAATTCCCTTTATGTTTGAGACCTGCAGTGCCTTTCCATTCCC
Source organism: Tinamus guttatus (assembly GCF_000705375.1). The sequence goes on from NW_010580690.1 coordinate 87,580, forward strand.
TGCAGTGCCTTTCCATTCCCTGGAAATACCTTTCATACTGTGCATATCTGGAAACAAATCATTTGGGTCAGGCTGTTTCCCTCGCAGAGACAAGCTATATTATTTGCTGCTGCTTGTGCGTTTACTCTAGCTGCTTTTGAACAAGCAAGTTCCAATACTCTTGGCACGGTAGACACAGCACAGCGGAATACCAAACAGCTGGACACTGCTGCCAAATACATCACCAGTAGTGCCCGTGTTAACCTGGATGCAGCTAGGTGAGCTGCAGTTGCTGTAGCATCTATGCACTCACAAATCCTTTTAGTGAGGGAGCTGAAACTGCAAATAATGGGGCTTAGTTGCCATATCAGCTGTGCAAGAAAGCACAGGGAAAGTCCATGCAATGACTGAGCAGCTGCACAGCTATGATGGGAGCAGAGGATGCCATTAGTTTAATTCTCTACCGTTATACAAACTTCAGCTGCCATACAAAGAGCAATATTGCTGCTCATCACACTGCGCCAACCTCTGCCTTATTTCCTGGCACATTTTCCCCCCAGGAAATACTCCAGTTCCATTCTGAGGGCTTCTCCAGCCCAGCCAGCTGCTATCTATCTTGGTCTCTAATCTGTGCTAGAAGGCGGGTACACTTTCCAGGCAATGTTTACTGAAAACACAGGAGCGTGCCTGGCTCCCTTAGCCATGCGCCTCCTTCCCTCCCACTGCCTGGCAGACAGTGTGGCCAGGGAGGTCAGGCTACAGGACAGACTCTCCTCCTGCTTTGTCAGCCCGACAAAGTTCATGGTTGCTCCCCCTGAGGTTCAGAGGGTTCATTGTGCCTCACAGCTGCTCAAAGTAAAGCAAACAATAACACGATTGAAATCCTGGGTGGAGATAAAGGTGATGCACTAAAATAAAGGATTTGGGATAGGAAAGCACAAAGTAAGATCAGGGCTTTGTCTGAGATTATTGTTTTGAAAATGACATTTCAAAAAAGAGCAGGAAGGAAGTAACGAAAAGGATCAGCTACAAATAACAAAGGATAATTATGAGGTTGTTGTCACTAATACATGGCACTGGGTAGCTGAAAGGAAGAAATCCAGTCTTACTGTAGTACTCTGCACTAAGAAATGATCAAATGTTTACTGAAAAATTATGTTTGAAATGGTAACTTTCTTGTATTCCTGCT
>NW_010580690.1:95288-127787 GCF_000705375.1 Tinamus guttatus
TGATTGGGAGATAGCAGTTATAGAATCAAGAATCACGTAAAAACATTTTTTATGATTAATGACAGACTGGTTAATAAGTAACAGGCAAAGAACAGTTCACACCTCTGCACTGTGGTTAGCTAGATGTAATTGCCTTTACTGAAATCATAATTTTATTGTCTTTTATTTGTACAACCTTGTCTGATTTACTAAAAATCACTTGGGTGTTTTTACAAGTATTTTTTTTCTTTTTTTTTTTCTTAAGGCAGAGAGACTGACTCATTCTTCTTAATCCATATGTACACAGACATGATCTCTGATGTGCATGTCAGCATCCATATTTAGGGAAAGGTTCAGAAAGTTTGAGACTATTTCAAGTTTCTGTGAGCACGAATGGCAACTAATCCAGTCGTTTAGTGTCATGCTATGCTTAACAAGCTTTCCTGGTGTATGTTCCACTTAGGCTGAAAGATCAGCTAATTTGTATTATTTTGGGGTTATGTTGCTACAGCTTAGAGGCTCAGTTTTTAATACTATTCAGTAAGTTTGTTGAGTATTGCTGCTATTGCTTAGCCATGTCTAGGTGTGACATGATGGAAGTGCACGTGTCCTCCTGTGGTCTGTGAGCCTGCTGTGTGAATGTGCCTTCTGGTCTAGCCATATATTCTAAAGTGCTATTTGTTAGCTTTCATGGACAGGATTCTTGGAAAAAGCAAATGGTTGTAGTAATTGTTTATGTTGACATTCACCCTGCCATTTCTTCACTCTTATTGTTTTGTTGCTGACATCCAATTTTATTCAGATATTTGCTATTTTGACATGCACAGATACATTTGATCATCACGCTTGTAAAGAACCATCTAGAACTTAGAGACCGTGATAACGTAGTAGTTCTGCAGTGACAAATCATAAAGCCTGTAGTCACTTCCTCACATATTTACTGATCAACCTGCCCTTTATTTTGACACCAAACAAATTCAACCAAGGATGGAGTTCTCCAACTGGATCTGCATCAAAGTTAAAAAAAAAAAAAAAAAGGAAAGGAAAGGAAAGGAAAGGAAAGGAAAGGAAAGGAAAGGAAAGGAAAAAAAATGCTATGAAAAGATGAAATAATTCAGTTAGCAAATAATTTTTAGGCATGCTGCAGTAGTTAAGATCTCAATGCTTAAAGACATCATGCAGAACAGATTTAAAACTTTTAGTTTTCATTTCTTTCTAGACCTATGGATTTAAATCCTATATCAAAGTTTAGCTGAAGTCTGCTGTGTTAAAAAGGAATTGTTGTTATCCTCAGTGTTTTACAACTCACCAATGTCCTTGGGGAACTTTCCTCTTCTTTCTCAGTGGCCTGAGGTATAAGATGGTGGAATTGTTACATAGCAACTGGGAGATCATGAAGTAAATTCAGTATGACCAAATCTGCATCTAGAAAACTGTATTAAACCTTAGATAAAATAATTTCTTCACATCTCTTTCATTAAGATTATAGTGTAGTATCACTTTGGAGCCATTTTTCTGCTGTGTCCGAGAGAATCCCAAAGATTATATCAAAATCATGTATTTTTTCAGTAAGGTCTGCCTAAGCCATCTACCAGTCAGTGTGACTGCAGCTTGCTCAGCAAATTGTATCTGCATTTGCAGGTAATTTCCAAGGCGATGGTTGCACTGGCAAATGCTGCAGTTCTCTTTTTCAAAGGTGTCAGTGTTACTGAACTTGTCATTCTTCATAGGCAGTTTTAATTCTGAAGTAATAATTCTGAACAGTCTGTTGTAAAGGGTTAGGCTTGCTTTTTGTTTTGTGATTTTATCAGCAATATATTTTATAAACAAATGAATATAGGTACATGGGATTTGATTTAATTCAGTAGAGAAACCAAACTTAAATTATCTCATAATTGCAGTCATTTCTTGCCATGCTATTTTTTTAAGGACAGTCATTCACACTGCAAAGAACCACCACACTATTGCTACTCTGTCAACAAATAGTAATATTAAATATGCTTGGTAATAGAGAAGTAGGTTCGGACATGCAAGATGCTTATAAAGTGTTACGTGTTATCAAGTAATTGACAAGCTCTTTGGGTAGAATTACCTTTATTTTTTCTGATAGACTGAAAAGCTTCCAAAGAACTTGATGTTATCCTGTATAGTTACATAGTTATCCTGTATACATGAGTATATGTTTTTCTAGTTGAGGGTGTGTTCAGAAAATGCAAGGAAACCCAAAAGTTGAAGTGTAGTTTTCACAAAAAGCAGTACCTCCTTATTTGACACTTCTGTTTCTTCTGTGTTGGCAATTGATACATATTTAGGTGAGAAAAGCAAGCTACATCTGCAAAACAGGTTACAGAAAGGAGCAGTGTATGGATGTGAGCTGGACTTAGTGTTTGCCTTTTCATCACGTAGTTTTCAGCTGCATTCTGAATTTCATAATACTTGCAGTTATCTGGAAAACACAAATAAAAATCTAAAACTCAAATATACTGTCTAGCAGTAGTGCAACTCTCTTTGTGAGAATCAGCAGAATACTGAAGCCAGGGCTTTGAATATAGGCTGTTTGAAACGTACTTTGAAATATAAGATATAGCTATATAGAAAGCTAAATGTAATGCTTCCTTGCTTAAAGCACTTAGATGGTGATGGATTTCCAGTGGTCAAACTTCTCTAAGATATGTCAGATTGTGCAACCCAAAGAGTACAATTAGCAGCAACAAAAGATTTACCTGCTGTAGAAAAGTAAATAGGCAACGCAGTGTACAGTGACAAAGTTGCAGTAAGGTTTTGAAGCTTTTTTGTTAGGCTAAAATCTATTTCACTGACCCTTTTCTGCAAACTTCTTTAAGCTGTTTAGATTGGGCTTGTTTCATACTTGTTTTCAAAGAGAGCACTTCCAAAACAGTGTTTGTATGTGGCTTTTTGGTACTGTGATCATAGATGTGACTTAAAAATACAGTTCAGTGTCTTGTAAACACTTGAGTTATAGAATTAATATAATTAAACTTGCTTGTTGTGTATTATTTCATTCTTTGTGATGAGAAAAGCATATGTCAGTTAAGAAAGGTAAAAATAATAGCCAAATAATTACCTCATCTCAGAGAGGATAGAGCAATCTCAAGATGGTTAGCTTTCTCAGAGGGCAAATCTATTCATCAGTAATGAAGAACAGCAAAATTTGTGTCATTCCGTATAGAAGAATTTCTTTAGCACAAACAAAGCTGAAACAGTGTGGTTTCAGTGCAGAATGTATATGAAAAAATGTTAAGAAATTGCTTTCTAATCTCTCATATTCGCCTTCCTGTGTTAAAATTAATAAGAACTAAAAAGAAAGAGAATCAATATTTGAGCATGTATTTTGTCATACAGATAGTCATACAGATATTAAATAATTCACATAAAAAAAGGAATAACAGTATTCTAGGAGCTGCAGTTGTCACTGCCTTTAATTTAATGAATACTTTTCCCAATAAACATATACCCTTAGGGTGAATGTGCAGGACAGAGGAGAGCTAAAAGATAACTTGAAGAATAATGGACATAAAGACTGCACACACATTCAGGCTAACACCAGTTTGAACTGGCCTAGCCAAGCTCTTACTTGAAAATACCTGTTTCAGGCTGGAGGATCAAGTGTCTACTGGAGAGATCTGAGCTTAACGACCAGGCGGGCACAATTAGTAAGACCCATGTTTTCTGTTTATCAGGAAATCTGTTGCCAACATGTGTAAAATGAGAAATTGAAGTACGTGGTCACTGTAAGTGCTATGAGGACTGAAGAGCATCTGTTAGCTCTCTTCTTGGGATCCTGTCCGGCCATCATTTATCAGCCACACTGGGCTGTGCTAGTGTACTCTGTGGAACTGTACATGTAGTCAAAGAGAAAGGAAATAGGAATAAAACTACATATAGCTTAGAAAACTGTTCCCAAATAGACCACCGTCAACTTTATAATTTGCACCAAATTCACTATAGAAACTAATGAAGTTATGTTCATTGAAATTATTTCTCCTAGGACTGATTTAACAAAGGAAATCAGAAGATAGGCTCAGAGGAATAAAAATAATACTTACTGCAGTGAAGTATTCTGCTTTATAGTGATTTCCATGGTAAATTATTCTTTATAGGCAAGCGTGTACAGATCTCCCCCATAGACTGCATAGACTGCCCCCCTTGCATTACTCAATTCTTAGATTATTTTTCCATAATTTTGCAGCACAAATGACTTGGTCATTGGTCAGGTACATGCTAGTGTGTAATGTGGAGTACAGAATTTATAACAGAGACACAGCGAGGATTAAATTTATCTTTGATATCTCCACTGAGTTTAGTAGATCTACATCAAGCATTTCTTTTTTTACCATTGGTGGAGATAAGCCATATATGATTAGCAGGTTATCTGGTCAGTAAAGTTTTTTTTAAATATCTTATACTTTATAGATCCTTTCACCTTGGATTGATCACTTTGCATGAAAGTGCATGAACTGCACTTTCTCTGGTTTACTCTCCTTCAAAGCTTCCTCAGAAATATGGTCAAAGCTTGAAGTTTGGGGAATAGTGCAGCTTTGCTGAAGAGAATACCCTCATGTTTTCTAGCAGTAGTTTATGACCTGCTGCTGCATCTGAACTCTCCTTCCTTGTAGAAGACTCCATGAGCAGTGTGCAGTAACTGCTACCATGGCACAACATAGCACAGCGCTATAATTCTAAACTTTGGGAGCTCTAAGGTACTGTATTGAGCTATTTTTGCTTGTTTGTCAAAACTTACTGCCACAAGAAGACTTTTGAATCAGAAACCAAGTGGATGTTCTACATCTTACTGGCATTCTCACGAGGCATGCAGTCTCGCACTAGAAATAGACCTCTCCAAACACACCCGAGCTTCAGGGAATTCCACATCATGCGCAGGGTTAACAGGAAAGGAGCAGGTCCTATTTAAGTCCGGTCCAGGAGTTGCCAGAGCAGCAGAAATGTTGTTTTCTTTCAATGATTAATGTCCTCAATAAAACTATAGCATCTGCTGCCAGTTTTCATTAACAAATAAATGAAAAACAAACCCTCGTGGTAGGCAGTGTGTCTGGGGATAGCTTAAACAGGACTGAGCTGCTTTAGATTTCAGCTATTTTCTTTAGGACGACAGTGTGGAGCACTTTCTTGTTTATAGGATAAACACAAGGGATTGAAGTGATCTGTGTAGCACACAGGAGTGGTTGCCAACCCATAACATTGTGCAGAATGCAAAAATTCCATAGCTTGCTCCCTTGGGAGTTGGAGGCTGCAATCTTCCTGCATATTGGTTTCAGTGTAAATAACAGTTAAATCATCAGAACAGGCAAGCTGCCAGTAAAACTTTGAACAAAGTATTAGTTTATTTTCCTTCCTTTATAACACAGGTTTGACAAACTCAAAGCTCAGTCTGTGTATTGTTTCAGGGGACATGTATTTCATACCATATTACTACCAGTAATGCCCAAATGTAAGGCTGAAAATATTTTTCACTGCTTTTTTAGCAGTATCACAACATCAGACTCTCTGAAATACCATAGATCACCTTAGTTTTAGCCTTGTTTTCCAATCTGAAATGAATGAAATGGGGCTTATTTGATTGTGATGTTTTCTCTCCCCCCGCTTTGTCCTTTCTTACAACTTCTGAATTATATTGGACACCCTCTTTCAGTCTCTACCTAGGGGCATGTTGCAGTGTCTGCACATAGACATTAGAGAATGCAGAGGGCAGAGAACCAGTGTGAGTATGCTGTCTTCAGGGACGTTTTGGTCAACTTTGGGCATATTTATTGATATTGAAGTCAGTCTATGAACCTGTCATCTTTCTCAGCCTTGTTGCTACTAGAGCTATTTTTCTTTTTTGGAAGTTTGAGAACAATCATCCAAGGAGGTATCAGTCTGAGCCTGACTTTGTGTCTGTGGCAAGAGCTTCACAGAATCAGTCTCAGGATACTTCTCAGTATCATTTCCAGACTGTTTGGAGCTCCTTAGTATAGAAATTATGTTCTTTTAAACAAATAGGCAAAGAACATTTCCAGTAAGAATATGGCTATCCCTCAGACATATGGAAGTCTAACAAGCTCCAGAGCCATCTGCTTGTACATTTGCAAAATAAAATCTACATTGTGGAAATACATCCCAAAATGGCAGAAACACTGCTGCATTAAAAAAAAAAAAAAAAGAGAGAGAGAAAAAGAAAAGCTACAAAACCATTATGAACTGAGAGACATCATAGAGTAGATCCTTGTTTGATGCATGAGGAACACGGACTGGGAGCCTGAGGTATTTGTTCTAACACCTGATGAGTACACTGGTCTTAATGGTGGCACAGGGGAAGCAGCTGCACCTTTGACTGTACCTATGAGTTATGCAGAAACCAAGGAAACCTCCCCTATAAATGTTAGATAGGAGACCAATGAATTTATCTCTACTGCTGTTCCCATAAAATCTGCCTCTCCCAATTACTTTCTCTGCAAAGATCAAAACTGTATCTCCAGATAGAAAGAATAAGCTAATTGCTAATACACTTAAAAAAAAATACACACCAAATGTAGAAGGATAAATACACAGTTCTCTGGCACATAACTTCGGTGCTTTGTACAAACTGGGTACTCAGGGAACTGTTATGGTGGCATGGTATGAGACTTGGTGAGATTCACACCACCAGAGAGTTTCATACTGCTGAGAAGAGAACCTGGTGCTCAGGTTGAGTTGCTGTAACTGTTATCAACATGCAGATGTGATTATTTGCTAATGAACAGACATCTGTCTGCACTTTAATAGCATCACACATTTGGATCTTATAGTCTTGCCATGGTGACTGTGTTCGCTGTCTAGCATGAGTCACTGGACTGCAGGTATGTGCAGAGCGTGCTATGCAGAGCGATGCATCGGGCAGGTGTGGCAAAGGACAGAGCAGTTCAGCTAAAAGGAAATTGGAATATATTTTCAAAGAGAATGTACAAATACTTTAGTGTTTGATTTCCAGGGTGGTGATTAATTGCAAACTGTAAGATAAGGGCATACAGGACAATCAGAGCAATAGCCTTTTGTTATATCATGTTGTAGATTCACCTCTGGTTTAAGCTGGCTTTTGGTGGTGTAAACCAGAACGCAGGTACTCTGGCAGTGTAAAGACTGATGTGGAAGCCCTTGTTTCTGATGAGTTCTTGCTGCTGCAAGCTGAACATGCAGGACACTAGGCACAGCAGCCTGTGCTGACCAGGGTTTTCTGGCACTGAGAGAGACAGGTAACTCCCATATATTATTCCACCAGCACTTATGATGGTGGAAATTAAAAAATAGTGTGCTTCCTTCAAAGTGTAGATCGTACCCAAGCTAACGTTGCTCCTACTTGTTGTCTGGCACATGCTCATGCCAGAGAGCAGGTCTTGGCTTTTGTGTGCATTATGCACTCGTAGCCCACAGCGAGATCGCATTTAAGCACAGAACACAAATGCTGTCAGTGTGACCTGCACGCTCAGGAGCTAAAGTATGTATATTGTCAGAATTTGTACAGCTTAATCTGAGCTTAGAGTGCAAAAGAGATTTAGAACTTTTACATTCTTCACTGTATTTATAAAATCACTATAATGGGTTGGTCCAACTTGCAGTCCCAGCTAAAAGCAGTAAAAGTTCCTGTGTTCCAGGTCATAAATTGGGGTGAGATGGCAGTACTGTGTGATGAGGCTTGCACAACAGCCACAGCGTATACCTGACTCGAAGCATTGCTATTAATCCCTCACTTTCATGAACACAAAAGTCACATCCCATTTCTTTTCTACTCACTTTTCTAAAGAGAAAATCTCATATTATATGCTGCAACCAGAAATCTTTCTCTGGACAGTATAAAATTCTTGGAGATGTTAATGCCATTAGGCAAGATGGTCTCTGAATTGAGGCTTACGCACTCGTCCATTACCCAGTGCCTCACACCACTGGAAAATTGAATAGGTTCCTGGCCTGAACGTTCCTGCTGTTATCTAACTCTCACTGTACTTTATGTCAATTATTAACATCAACTTTGATAGAAATCTTAACACATGGTAACAAATAGGACTCCTACATCATTTCTGTTACTCTGTATTATTTTGCTCTGTGATCTTTGTTTTGGAGCCTACATTTCTATGTCTCACTTTCCAAAATGCTCTCCCAGCTGGGGCGATTTGGGCTGATGTATTGATTTCAGCCTTTGAGGACTGGTGCCAAATTTGTTAACCATCCAGCCAAAGACTGCAGAGACTGTATGTTGTTCATCATATGTGATTCTTCTGCCTAGGAGTTACCCCAAAATACCATGAAGATTTTGACAAAAAAGACCAGACACCAGGAAATGGCTTTCATGAACTCTCACATCAGAGCATATTTAGACACATTGAGGAAGTTGTTGAAGAGCAACCTTGGATGTGAAAAGCTTTTCTTGGCTTGGATTGCTCACTAACTTAATGTGTTTCCAGTTAGTTTCAGACCCCGTGACACTCGTTTGTGTTTTCTCAGTATACTAAATAATGAAGAGTAACTCCTGCAAAGTGCTAACAAAGCAGTTGTGATGTAAAACTTGGGACAGGGGGATGGACGTACATCCCAGGCATTTGGAGTGAGATGTGCATACAAGGGGCTGATTTGGCTTGCTCTGCTTCCAGTACAGGTTTGACCAGAAAGCACTTGGGACTCTCCACCTGGGAAGGCTGAATGTGTGTCCATTAATGTGTAACATTAATCTTGATAGAGCTTTTGTGTTGGGGATGGAGAAGAGTGTGACTAGAGACATCTTCCTGCTATTTCTGTTTAGAGGATGCAGTTTTAAGCTTTACCATCTAGCAAGTGTCAAGGCAGATTTCAATCTTAGAGAAGAGATTCAGGGAGCCATAACCTGCCTCTTACAGCCTCCTCATCCCTGCCATCTTTGTCCAACAGGAAAGGACACATCCTGATTCTGACCCAAGAGGAGCTTGGGGAGTGACAGAAGTACAAAACAGAGCCTGTAGTATGCAGGCTTCTTGACAGGAAAATGATGAGAGTATCCACTAAAGGGTAATTCCATTTTCATGCTTTTTTCCCACTATAATATAATTGCACATGTGCAAATGCCATCATGTCTGTCTCTGCAATTGGCTCATGCTATGTACGTGGACAAGTGGAATATAAAGATCGGCCAGAAAAAAAGGGAGTGGAAACTGTCACAGCTGAAGCTTTCCCAGCATAGCATGGCTTTACTAGAAGAGCTGAATACCTACCATGCCAGGTGTGATCAGATAACTTATTTTAGAGGAGCCCAGCTTTTTACTTTTCCTCTTTTCTGTTCTCACCTAGAGAAGACCTGACAGGACTAATCCTTAGAGCTGAGTGCAGTTAGCTTTCTCTGTAAGAAATTTGGTCTTTGCATTGGAATTGTCAGAGGAGACAGTCTCTTAAATGTCACCAAGGCTATGGGTTACATCTACTACAGGCCATTCATTACCAAAGACTAGTAGAGTTAAACATTAACTGAATAAACCAGTGATCCAGGTAGGTAGAACTACATTTAAATTCTTGGGAATTCTGTAATTGCAGAGCCCGCCTGGGTTAGAGAACAGTGCAGGTCAGTTACAAAAATCTAGCTCATCCTTGGAATCTTTGGCTGTCTTTTGCAAGGTGATTCTATCTGAAAGCCTTTTTGCGTTTGCTTGATTTCACATCAAACTACCTATCAAAGGGATAAACATTGTAACAGTAGGAGCATCTAGTCAGAACTGTTATTTAAAATGCAGAAGTCTTAGAGCAGATTCCCCCACTAAATCTAAGGAAAGCAGAATAAAATGCTATTTAGAAAGGGAAGAGGTAGTGATATGTTCTGATAGGCAAAATGAGCTGCAATCCAGCTGGAAGAATAATTTGCCATTGCATTTTCTTCACTCTTAACTGAACTGATCTGCAGTACTCCATAGCATGAATGAGATAACCGTTTCCACCACCACTTTCCTGAATGCTGTTTCCTGAATGTTTTTGTTCGTTTGTTTTAATTCTGTTTTTTTGTGGAGCTCTGTCTGCATGTCGATATGGCTGGAATTGGTGTTAAGCATCACTGAGCTCCTGGTCCAATGAGTTATTTTTAGGGTGCTATGCAATGTTATATACCTTTCATAATGTCATAGTTTGTTATTTTATGTTCATATGAAATAGGCTGATGGAAAATTGAAGGAAAATGTCTCCCAGTTCAAACAGCTCAGAAAAAATAAAAGAAAAATACATTCACTTCCGACTTGACTATTTCTTTTACTCCTCTGAGAAACATTTGCCAGATCTTATTCTTCTACAACTAGGCTGAAAACTGTCAGATTCAAACTGAAGAAATAATGGAGTAGATAAAGCTAAGTGTATTTGCAAGATGAATTGCTAAAGTCTTTTGGATGATAACAGATCTCTACTTCCCCCGGTACCACAAGTCTAGCACGGTTTTCAACATCTTTTCATAAATACAGCATGTTTTTTTTCAGTCAGTATTTATCATCCTACTTGCTCACTGAAGGAAGCAGTCATTTACGAATTTAAACCTCTTCCCTCCTTTTTCTCCAAGTTTTATGCTAGGACAACTCATGAAATTCTGCATATTATCATACTTATTTCAGGAATAATTCCAAAAGGATCTCTTCTGGATTTGAGAGAGGTTTATTTTAGAAAATGATGACATTCAGTTATAAAAAAAAATATGTGAAGTACTATGCATTATGTAGTACATAATGTATATAATGAAATTGTGAAAGTACTATAAGAGTAATTTGAAAAATAAAATTAACTAAATATTGGAAGTATCTAAATATGTTCTAACAGTCAAGTTATTTGAAAATGCAATTTGTACTACATTTCTGCTTTTTTTTCTATGTTTGATTTAAAAAATTAAAATGAGCATTTAATAGACAAGATGTTATATAGAATGGAATTTTTTTATATACATTTATATATACACACATATATATAAAGAGAGAAGGAGAGAGGCCCTGTTGGGCCCTCTTTAGTGAGGGCCTAACAGGGAGCTTGATGTGGCAAGACGATTGCCTGATGACAGAAAAAGCAAGAAAATGTTGCCCTAGCTTCCATGAAAAACACTGAATTACTGTGTAGAATCCACTGCAGAATCAGAGACAGTGGAGGTCCCCCTTGTGTGAAATAAATATGCTTAAAGAAAACCATAGAAGTGATGCCACAGTTTGTGCCATATATGTTATCTTTTTCAGATCAGTGTTCTCTACCTATCATACATAAAGGTGTAAGGGGAAGGAGAGCTCCAACAGCTAGGAAAGACCAAAAACAACAAAGACGGCTACAGTGAGAACCAGTTTTTCTCCAAACATCAGCCTTACTGGAATTTGATTCAGATTGTTCAGAGCAGACCATTCTTGGTAAGTGGATTCCAGAGCTTCTGCCAAGTTAGTTGTTTAAAAAGCATCTCTGCCAACATTATGCCTAGATTTTTTTGCAAGCCAACCCAAACTAATGTTTTCTGATTTATGCAAGATACTTGTCATGATTTCCTTACCATATCAGATGCTACTACTCAGCTGCTTCTGAGTGAATCAGTGACACTGTGGCACTGTGAATCAGTGTCTGTCGAAAGTAGAGTTTAAATTGCTGTATTTAGAGCAGGATCTGAACAAATGTGTTTCGGTTTGTTTTTATCTGCTTCCTCTGTTTTTAACATGTTGTCTACTCACATTGCAATAAGGCAAAATACACCTTCTCTCTGGCAACAAGTAACATGTTGCCAGTAAATTTTCTTCAAGTAAATTTATTTAATCAAAGCTCTTAGCTGACACCATGAAAATTACAGAGGACGATCTTAGTCAGCTGAGTGACATTAAGACTTACTATGTTTGCCAAATTTCTGTACTGTTCTATTGCTGTGACATTAGCTCTGTAGTTGCATGGGTGGATATTATCACCAGTTTAGAAATGGGTACTTGAAACAGTGTTTCTACAGTGATGGCAGAATCAGAGATTGTGCCTTAGTACACACATTCCACATGCATTTCCTCAGAATAAATGCTAATGTTGCCATCCCTAAGCCTTCAGATCTGTATAAGGCACATGTGAGGCTATGATGCATCTTCAATAGGTGTGACGATATATTGAGTCCAATGATCTGAGAATACTTCATCTGGAACAGTTATTTTCTATCAGCTGTGCCCAAGTAAGGAGATTCAAACAGCTATAGAGAAGTCTCATGATGATCAAAGAATTGATGAACAGAATTATTATCACGTCAGGCCAGAATTTAATTATCACAGAACCAGGCTGCTACTTGCCCTAGAAACAGTACTATCAAAATTTCAAACTGGATTAGTAGGTACTGGTTACCAAAGCAAGCACTGTCAGCGAAGACTATGCTGATGTAACTGCTACAGCATATAGGACATGCATGTGCAAACTGCAGATCTACATTATCTGCTGCTGTATGTGAAGTGAGGCTATGTGGACAGCAGCAAAACAAGTGAGATAATAACACTGCTCCTTTCTGTTTTTTTTTTTTTTTTTTTTTTTTTTTTTAATAAAAGTAGTGTTTACAACTACTTTAATGCTGACCTGTCATTCCAAACAGTTTGGTATTACTACTTTTATGTAAGCTGCTCTTGAAATACCATGCTGCCCTCTTGAGGTTGCATAACACATTTTGTTGTTGTTCTTGTTTGTTTTAATCAGTTACAGGATGAAAAAAAAAGAGAGAGATTTCAATGGAAATATTACAGAAATAGGCAGGCTAGGATGCCCCACAGGAGCTGAGAATGCAAATCCTTACAAAAACCTTACTCTAAATTCCCCAACCTTAACTGTTTAAGTGATGTAGAGGATCCTGTGCAAAATTCTCATTATCTGGCATTAGAGCTTGATATGATGTTTGGTTACCAATGTTGCAGTATTTTGATTTGAGCAAAGAAATAATATATAGGGATGAGAGGAGACACATTTCTAATTCTTTGGGTTAGCCAACAGCCCTATAAGATTTTGGTCCTGCTACTGTCAATACTGCCAATACATATCGTGTCATACAGGATATGAGGAGACTTTTTAGTCATCTGTGTTGCCTCTTTCTGCAGCAGAGTGTCTGTGCCATGCCAGGGGATTCCTAGAGAGGATGAATGATAGCAACTAGAGGCAGATGTCAAATATATTAGGAGTGATGGAGTGATTTCTAGTGTCAGAAAGTTTGGCAGAATTCCTACTGCCATGACTAGAGCAAAGGCTTCCTTCTGTCCATTCAGCTGTAGAATATTTGCTGCCTCTCTCTAGAGGTTCATTTGAAGCCTCACTGTGCCAGTATGATTGGGATTCAGTGCCTGTGCAACTGGTGAAGCCTGTTTCAGTCTGGCTGTGACGTCTGGCAGACAACACTGTGCTGGCAACCATGGTGGGAATGACTGGCCATTGCAATAGCAGTGCCGGAACGAATGGTAGCCTTCCATGCAGCTGCTCAAGCGGGGATCACAGGGCCCTGTCTTCAATCTCCCATCTCTCTGCCTTCACTAGAAACTTGTACTTCACGGTGAACAAATGTCCATGGAACAACTAATATTGTGAACCTCAGCAATCCCCATTACAGCATACAGGAACAAGTAGTGTTACTAAGCATAGGAGAGCTTCATATGTTCATGTCATACACAGCAGAGCCAATGCCCTTCTCCAGTATCTTCTAGAATTCCTATAAAGAAGTACTTGTCTCTGTATTAGTCTTTTGTACCCAACATTTACAGTTTGCAAGACCCAGAGTTCTGCACTTCCTGATAATTCTTTTCAAGTATTCCTGAAGTCTCTCTGTAAGTATCTCTCTACATATGTCATGATTGGCATATGTAAAGAGTACACATCAAAGGAAAAAGTTGAATAAAAATATTACCAGAAGTGTTGTTATGTGACTATGAAACAAACTTGCTTTTTCAGAGTTTGCTTGGTTGAATGAACATGTATGTCCACTCTCAAATGATCAAATGGCTTATTTCCAGGTTAGGATATACCTGATAAGGTCAGCAACCATGCAAAGAAACTTCTAAACCTGAGAGAGTTTTATTTCAACAAGTTTCCGTGAAAGGCAGTTCTTATAGTCACATTTCCTGCTTGTCCAGGCAATGAGAAAACAGAACAGACCTTTGGTGGACTCTCTGCCCATTCAGGACTCAACCATGCCCAGAACACCTCCAGAGTAACCAATACTAATCCTTTTATGCCAATATGGTATCTACCAAAAATAGCCATAGGAACACAGACTGCACGAGCATATTTAAGATCTGGGGTAAGTTCTTAGCAGCAGACCTTACCAGCTACAGTACTCTGCCATTTGTAATGCACGTATACGTATCATTTACAAAAGAATAGGTTGTGACGCATCCACCATTCTGAGACAAATATTAAGAATACTTTTGCAAACTTGGCCAGAATGCATATTATGTATCTGTTAGGCAATATATGAGCAAGATTTCTGAGAGAACTCCCAGAAATAGAACTAGAGACATATGAAAACTGGTAGGAAATAGATATTTTAAAAATTATCCCTCCTATATTCTTTATCTCAAGGGAAGCCTAGTTCCTTGGAAATTTGCTCATTTGAGATTATACATATATATATATATATATATATTTATTTATTTATTTATATTTATATCTATATAAATACGTATGCAGCCAGTTCGTTATGTAGCCTTATAGGCAAAGGGTACTCTTGGTGATATTTTGCATATAGTCTTCTAATTCCAGAGCAGTGCTTTTCAACTTTTCTGCAGAATGCAAGAAGTTCCAAGCGCAAACTTGCTAGAACATCTCAGCAAAAGCTAGTATAGAGCTGTTGTTGAGATTCATGCTCTTTCCATGCCTGCCTTAGTCTCCAGGAATTCATGGAAAGTACTGTGCTAGAGGTTCTGGTCTTTTTTTCATTAATGTCAAATTAACATTAAACAGGAATATTGCTTGTGCATGCCTCGTTTTAATTTCTGCTGTTGGCCTGGTGAAAGACATCCGACATATGAAACCTAAACATTTATTTAAGTAGAAGCTGTAAAGCGTCTATATGTTTTATCCATTTTATTCTGCCAAATTTTGTTTGTGTCTTATTTCCCAGAACTAATGCGTTACAGCCTTAGCTATTATCAGGAAAGCTCAAGATTTGTGTGCAGTAGAAATATGTGTCAGTAAACAAAAGCAGCAGCTGTGAATTCAGCATCTATAAACTGTGCTGTGTCTATATATCAGTTTTAAAACTGAAATTATAAATAACATATAACTTAATGACTAGGTCTGGTTCATTTTGCCTAAAGCCACCTGATCTTGAACTCCTAACTCAGTCTGATATGACGTTAAACAAGGCTGATCTAGGTCTGGACACAACTGTGAAGAATCAGGAAATAACCTTGATGATTCTGTAAGGACACTTGGTGGTGGTTCAGAGCGGACACATGATCATACAGTAAGGGCACTCTTTCTCCCAAGTTAGTACTGATCAAGATGGGAGGCAAAGATGCTGGCTAAGGTGTAGTTTCATCAAAAACTTTTATGCTCTTTCTTCCTTTAAATTATAGATCAGATCTCTCCTTCTATCTTGCATTTTTTATATCAAATTTGAGAAAATAAATTAGAGCATAAAATCAGAGCATAAAATAAATGAAAGATAAAAATTGTTGTATTAAACAGTTACAAGTTGTTTCTTACAATTGGAGGAATGTAAAAAAAGAAATTTCATTTTGGGAGATCCTAATACCATTTTTGAAGAAATCATAAATGTAAATCCTGTAAGAGCGAAATTTTAGTTTGCATTGCACCAGATTCCTGTAACAGTACAAAAGGCATCTGAAATTGAAATGTTCGTGTGACTTGGGAATATTTAAGTGTGATATCTGGGCTTGTAACATGATTTGGAGGTCTTACAGATGGTGTAGTTCTTCATTCACAAAGTAGGCTTGAAAAGAGTGAGTACTGCATTACTTGAATTTCTTCTCATCTATTTTTATGGCATATTTTACTGTAATTGCTGCAGGAATCATTAGAATAGTGTAATTCATAATAATGCTATACAAGTTCTGTTTCTTGGCAGGGGGACACTTTGTTCTACTTAGTTTCATCCTACTAGTATACGTGGTTTGGTTCTGAAGTGGCACAACTCAACCTTTTTCAGGTATCCAAACTCAGAGTTTAGTTCTGTCACAATTTTCTGCTTATTTGTAATCACAATTTTAAAGTAAGCATTTAGAGTGATATAGATAATTTGATCAGCCATGCCATTTAGCATACTCAGTATTTGGGCAACATAACACCATTGAAATTAAGATTAGATTATCAAATAAAAGCTTTCTGCAGTACAAAGTTGTTTGAGCTTCATTTCAGGTAAGAATTAAATTTTAAATTTTGGAAAATGTTGTTGCAGGATGAGGTTTTTCTCTTTAAGCATGTTTTAAATATGAGATGATGGTTAAACATCGTATGTATGTGACCTTCTGAAGGCCGTGGTAAGAAAAGACTTCCAGGATGTTTTGGTAACAAGAGTATCACCTGCAATGGCAAAACAGGGCAGATTGAACTTATAAACATTACATCAGATCTGTTGCTAAAGATAACATGTTTGCTAAACTCCCCAAATGCGCTGATACCACAAGTCAGCTCCTCGTGAGCAGCAGCAGGACTATTTCCTGCTAAAACTGGGTAGTGAAGTGCTGTGCTATTGCTGCCCCAAAATATTGATCTTATGAAGTGCAGCTATCTTTATTTTGTGTAAATAAGAACAAGCATTCTCTCCTTGAAGGTCAAAAAGGGTGCCAATGATGCAAATAATGGAAAATACCTGTATGCTAAAGACATTGAAGTAAATCAAATTAAAGGCATTTTATTAAGGACATGAAATTAATCTATTTTAAGGAAACTTTATCAGTAGGTTGATAGGTGTATACCTTTCAGTATTTTCAAACAACATAATATGCGTAGCTTTAATTCAACAAAATTAGGTTTTGATATTTAAATATTTATTTATCATGCTATAGGATAGATCTTCCTAAGTTTTGGAAATTTAAAAATTAGTGCATTTAGTGTTCCATAAAATAGGATTGAAGCTTGTTTGAGTTTTGTAGTTCTTGTCAGAGATCATGAAGTTTTGGAAGGTGGTCTAGGGAAAACAGTGCAGAGAGTCCACATGGGAGACATTAAAAAAAAAAAAAACAGTGGAGAAATAAGCATATAAAATAAGTCAGAGCACTTGCTTACATTTCCGGGAGGAAGTAAGTTGAATTGCTAAATATATGTCTTGTCAAAATTGGTAAGAGCTAAAAATATTTCTTAGATATTATGGGTAATTTTAAGTGAACTGTCAAAGAGGAATGTACTGTTAGTGCTCGTCAGGACTGATAATGAGTCTGCAGGAACTAACCCAATTCAGCAAATAAAGCGAGAAGGGTGTTGCAAAAGCTGTTCCAGCTGCTGATCGGAAAAGCACACATATTTCTTATAAAGCAAAATGCCCCCTCTTCTCTGCCATTGACAGAGATAGAAGCACGCAACTAAAGTGATTTTTTTGTAAAATTTGCTTAAAATAGCCTTGCAATACAACCTTTTCCACAAAAGCAATGGAGCTCCTCAAGCACTGTTCTCAGGTCCCTGGTGATAAGGAGTATGGCTGCACAGCCCCTGCGTATGTTAACAGAGAGAACTCACAGGAGACCCGTACTGTCCTGAGGATAATTATTAGAGGGCAGCTAATGCATGTCACACTTAAAGAATTGTGCCATTTTATTCTTTGTACTGCATCCCACAGGCTGTACTGAGATATCTGAGCCAGGTATTGTTCTTACTTGGGCCCTGGAAATTACTTGAGAGTGGGGATAGATTTACCTTGCCGAGAAGCAAAACAAAATTAGCCTACTATATTTTCTGTGCTCTCTGGCTAGATTATACCCACTACACCAGCTAAATTCTTTAGAACTTCCTCAAAGACTTTTTCATTAACACAAGTGGCACTTTAAATGTGCTCCTGACACAGTTTTGTTTGTCTTTCCTTCCAGTTCAGAATTCAAAGCAACGGCACAATTGCCTTACCGCAAATCCACAGGGTAAAAACGCATTGGCATTGTTTGAGGCGCAAAGAAATTAAATATTTGTGCAGTGTTATATGAAAAGATCATTACTAGATCTGCAAAAAAGGACATTCATATTTTCATAAGTTTCCTCCAGAGGACTCTTTGTCCACAAATGAGCAAAAATGATCACAAAGGCAATTACGTGTGTTTCTCCCAAATGCACTAGTGTTCACTTTCCACATTGTGCGCATGGTGAACACATGCTATTAGACGCCTGCTTACAGCTACAAATGGTCACTTGAATTTGTCAGTTCTTGCAAATATGTTTTCTTTCTTTATAGAGTAACTTTGTGCTCATGAGACATAATATTTGCATACCATGGCCTTTCATATCATACTGCAAATTTCTGCTGCCAAATTTGCATTTAATTCAAGCTTTGCATTATACTCAGCCTAATTTTTCCAAATATATGATGAGGCTGGACATAAAACAACACTGCACAAAACAAAAATATGAGAGAGAATTACAAAGCCAACAGGGAGGAAGACTAGTAATTATGGGTGACTTCATTTTGGAAAGTCAGCAAGTTTGAATGGCTTATTTTAAAGAAAATATCACTACATTTTCCCACAGTGGCAAAAAGATCTGTTATCATTGCTTACTAATCAGGCTAAGTCTGAAATGATCCCCCTCTTTAAATTTACAAAGCTGATAGCAATCTCCTTGCCTAATTCAAAGGAAAACGAAAATCTTACATTCTTAGAAATATTGTGGAGATGTTTTTATGTCCTTCACTAAGATAACAAACTCTCTAGAACTTATGTTCAGTATTTTTAGGAAACATCACCCACATTAACACAACTCTATAAACTGCTTCTCAGCTACTTCAAAATATAAGAGATTTTTGCTCATTTGATAAACTTCATAGAGTTGGAAGAGGAGGTTTTTTTTTAATTAACGAGAAATTGATTCTGTCATTTGGTGACAAATCTGATTGAAGAAAAAATAAGTGCAATTATGAAGTATTACTAAGCAAAAGGATGTATTTTTAAGAACAAATTAAATTACTTGAGGATATTAATCATACAGGAACAGATATGACCCCATATTTCTGTAAATAATAATTATCCTTTCTGGATACATGTCACAAGACTGAATCAAATTACCAGCTTCCTGTCTTATCCATCAATACCATGAAAAAATAAGTAAAACAACTTACTACACCTATGTGTACATGCATTAGGAAACACTTATTACCTAGAGTGCAAAATGTTCATCACTGTTCCTATCAAAAGAAGAAGCTAAAAGTAAATGTTTACTAATTATTTTTTATCGTATTACCCCTTCCCACCAGCCCAATGCCACCGCTATCCTCTTGCATGACATAGTGAGCTTCCTAAAACAGAGAATTTCAAGTAGCGCCAAAATTATTTTCTTGCCCCTCCTTCCCATCCTTCCCATGGTTATCTAGTAAATTTAAAGCACTAATTTTGCTGAAGCATCTTAAGATTTAAAAATTATCCGTATTAAACATTTCAAGACAAAGATCACTTAAAATTAACCTTCCTGACTTGCATTCCAAATACCTCTCCAAAATTATCACTGAAATAACTTCCATAGATTGAGCCAATAATCCATAAGCAAAACGGCATAGGATCACCTGGGTCATTGCATGATGCTATCCCAAGAAACAAGGCATTCTCTTAGTGAGCTTAGTAGATCTCTGCTCTGGGATTTATAAAATGCAATAAAAAATGACAAAAACACAAATGCAAATATATTTTAAAATATAATATTAGCATTGTCAACATGGAAGACTTTATTTACTGCCCAGAAAAGAAAATATTCAGAATAGTGTCATTTGTTTCGGGGAATGCACAAAAAAGTTTCAACAACTAACACACAGTGTTTCTTTGCAAAATAGCCCTTTGCATGATGCTGAAGCCGAAATGGTTTTTGCCCATTGGTATCTACATTCTTGTGAAGGAAGGTCACAAGTCTCTATTATTACTACTCCTTTTGGATTACCTGTCTTTGCCTTTACACAAGTGAAACAATAAATAAAGGCAGTCTGTTAATATAGACTAGAGGTTAAACTGTTATTGATTGTCACATTTTATGGAGATACTCAGTAGAGACTGCTACTGAGCTCAGAATTCCTTTGCCTACAAAATAAGAGTCACTTATTTGTCACAGCCAATGTGTGTGCAATGAGAAAGAAATTAGACTCCTCCCTAAAGAGGTTTAGGCTTTTACAGAAAAACTTGAATTGAATTCTGTCTCCAAACAGCCTCCAGTGTTTCCCCCCAAAAAATCTTTACAATAGGTTCTTTCATTTTCCTCTATTTCCCTCTGAACTATCCAAATATTCAAATTATCTCCATCTCAAATTCATTTTCAATACGGTGTTATGCTGATCAAACTGCAGCTTCTATGTCTGTCAAGATGGTGGTGTAAGAACAGAAGAAGCAGAAATGCTTTAATGAAAACATTTAGACTCATCTAAAATTGAAGAAGAGGCAACTTCCTTTTTTGAGGTATGTATGCTTCTGCTTTAAATGGAGAAAATGCACAGTAACTTTTTTTTTTTTTTGGCATAAAATGGGAGTAAAAAAAGGTGAAACAGTGCCCCTTGCTGGGAGCCTTATGTCACTGCTGGTTCCTTGCTTTTAAAGCTCACATGGAGAAATTTCAATTCACTTTCCCTGTTTTATGAGCTAATTCCGAGAGGGAATATTCAAAACATTATTGGTACCCAGAAGAAGCAGGGCCTTGCTCTTATTACTGAATTATTTTCCATACAGGCTATAGAAAGGTGGATAAAATTGGAAATGAAAGGAAATGATGTTTTCATTGCTATTTTTTCATTTCCCATTCACAAGTGTCAGTGTGTCCGTTACACTGCGTCTCAGGTGGCAGCGTGGGGTTCGGTGGTGACTGTGCGTCAGGCATCCGAACCGCCTGTCTCCCCAGCCCCCGAGGGGAGGACTCTGCCTTGAGATTCTGCCTCTGCCTTGAGATTCAAGCGTCAGAGTGAGCTCTTGCCAGCTTGCACATCCCAGACAGGGAGGATCCCAGATCCAAGTGGTTTCTTAAAACAACTAATCCTCTTGGTGATGCACAAGCTGAGGTAGGCTCCAGCTCACATGCTGGTGTTGCAGGGAAGAAAAGATTGGAGAAACCTCCTCTAATCAGTAGAGAGAGGTGACATAATCCTAAATGTAAGCAAGGAGCACTTTGTTGGATGGTCTCTAAATAGTTCATTTAGTTCATTCAATAGTTCACAAATAGTTCATTTTTCACAAGCCATGCTTTAGGAAGTTTTTGCTTTGGATGGTATTTTGGGGTATTTAGGTATTTTTGTCAAGGCTTAAAAGGTAAAATTACTTTACTTCTTATCATCTTGCAAAAGATAACATCTGCTTCTCACTTATTCTCATGTTTTTCCTTGAAGATGCAGATGGAATAACTGCTATTATGAGTGTGCTTTTAAAAATCTAGAGTTCTGGAATAAATGGCTAGCCTTTCTTACACCAGTAAATAATCCCTGAAAATAGTTTAAATCCATAAACCAAATTAGACCCTTTGCTTCCCTGTCTGAGGATCATAGTGAACCAGACTGACATACTTCTGCTTCTGGCCCAAAATCTCACTGTTTGCATAGCTATTCATGTTGTATTATTAAAATAAATAGTTTCAGCTGCAGTGAAAATCATGTCTAAGCGTTTAAATCCAAAGTGCTTGAGTTTACTGTTCATATCTTTAAGGTTTAAACAAATAAATAGGAATAGTAGAATTGATAATTGTTAATAAATCATATATACTGGCACATGTATTCCTGAGTTATGTGCATGATATTTGATATACAGTGACATAAAAACTGTATTTTTATTTCCAACACAAGACAGGTAGTTTGAAATATGACCTTAAGAATCACTTATTCTGCAATCAATATTGTATTGATGTTATGGTTAAATATTTTTCTCCTCCAATATTTCTTGTTATTCACTTATTTCTAATATTATTTCACATTTCTTTAGCCACAAATACGGAGCTGAATTTGCTGAAAGGTTAGGGCTACACTATTTACTTGGATTGATTCCTTCTGAAAATATTGAAAGGATTTGTTACTAATCATATTAACATGCAAGTAGTCATCTTGTCCACATGATGATCTGGTGTCACTGTCCAAAATTGTTACCTCTCCGAAAGCTTTATAGAGTTTTTTTTGAAACGACTGTACAACACTTCCCACTACTGTTTCCTGTAGTCACTGTGTTTCTTGTGGCCTTGCTAGGCTGGTAAAATCCGCAGAGAGCTTGGGAGGTAAAGCATCGCTGATTCATGCTCACATTGACAGTCACCTAAGAGGGTGATAGGTGGAATTTTAAATATCTCCTGCATCAGCTGTAATTTTTCATTTGCTCAATTTCAGGTTGTAGCTTGGAAAAAATCAAATGTAGGGAGTTTTTAAACCAAGAGTTGCATTTATGTATTCCAAGAGCTCTGGAGCTGACCTACACAGAATTTTAATGATGCTTCACTGCTGCCAATTCTGCTGCTCAGCAGCAGGAAAGTAGGATTTGCTCATGTGGGAATGGCTGGGCAGAGTGCTAAATCACGCAACACTTCCCAACACGAGCAATGTCATTCTGATTAGGCACAGTAGACTCTATGTCTAAAGCATTAAAAAGACCTAACAGGTCTATGCTTTATAGCAGCAATAGTTGCCAACAAATCCAAACAAATAGAAACAGATGTGATCAAAATGTCTATGAACAACAGACATGACAGTGGCTTGCAGCTCTTTCAAAAATGCTTCTGAGGCAGTAATGTTCACCTGATGGCCCTGTGTGTCGCAGAAACTCTTAAGAGGAATGCAATAAAATGACTTTATGTGAGTCATCTTTGTGAAGTAAATTGATATGTCTTTTTTTTTCTCCTTGTAGAATGACCGTGTGCTTTAATTTGTGAATGTTTTAATATAACTTCTACCCCCTTTTTCCCCCCTCATTTTTCCATTGGTACAGTTAGCAGTAGCAAGCATGTGGTAATTAAGAGACAGATTTCATGATAGTGTAATCTATAAGTAGGTCATAAAGCTATTCATATTGAGTATCAGAATAAAAAAAAAACTATTGAATTTTTGCTTTGCTAAAGATTGATATGCCAGAAAAGCATGAAGTCAGGAGGTACCTTAAGCAGCATGTTAAATGAGGAGGATGGCAATAAACGGAATAAAATCGGAAGGTACAACCAGGGGATAGAACAAGCAACTTTCTGGAAGAGAGGCTGGTATTTGTTTTTAGGTACACATTGCACATTATTCCAATGAGAGGAGATGTGATGGTTGAAAATAAATCTTCATGGGCTTTTACACATCTAAATTCCTCTCTTCACTGTTATATATATTTCTTAAACATTTGCCTGAAAGTGCTTGTTAGAGAACAAGCTATAAAGTATTGCCCTGAAGGAGATGGCACAGCTTGGGCAGTAAAATATCATTTTTTCTCCATAAAATGTTCTCAAGTCTTTCAGCTTAGTCCCTTTGTTACCTTCAAGTAATAAATTAAAGATGGTGAAAAAGAGATAGGAAAGTGTTGAGCACAGGGCAAGGACACCTAAGAGTCAGTTAGTATCAGCTGAAGTTTAGTGGTCAGTTGTTGGTATCAGCTGTGCCTAGGTAGCTAGCACCACAATTTTTAGCCATATGACATAGCATAAAAATGGTATTTCAATTACTGAGGAATATGTATTAGACTGTTATCTCAGCAAAGGCCTTTTATGCCACAGTGTTATAATCCATAATTTCTCTTTCAATTTTAGAGATGCATAGATTTTAATTATGTTTAGCTGCTAAAAGGACCCAGTTGTTTAGGCCTCAGAGTCCAGTTTTTCGACTGTATTCAAATCTATGTTAATAGAAACCTTAAAAAAAAATTGTACTCTTGTTTGAATACCTTTAGTCTTGGTTCAGGCCTCTATCTTGAGCTAGTAAATAGATTTCATAGTTTTAAATTTGTGGCTTCTTAGACCATTTCTTCGTGTAGCCACTACCTTTTTTTTGACCTACCTCACTCTGTGCAGGAACAAGATAGGCTTGTTAGAAGTACAGCTGGGTTTGGGTCCTTCTTAAAAGCCCAGCCTGCAGTGTGGCCAAGGATGCTGTTAATTGCCTCACGGCAGTTAGCTGTTGCAGTCATTGTTTTAATGTAATTGCAGTGCTGGGCTGCAGCAGACATGGCTGCTGGTGTGTGTTCCTGTGCTTCAGGAGTGAATAGGCTGCTGGGTAACAAATCAGGAGGTGTTAGGTAAGGAGCATGAAGTGCTAGATAAGTCCTTACATCCCCTTCTGAAAAGGGTATTTGGATGAATGAACGTTGTGTGTGCTCTTTCTTGCTCTCTCTTTCTCTCTCACTTTTCTCTCACTAAAATGCAGAAATAGAAGTTATCAGAGTTACATACCATGTTATGCCATAATCAATCAGTTTGCACTCTCTGTGTGTTTTCAGGTAAGGAAAAAAAAATGGATTTTGTAGTCTTGTTTCCCGCAGAAAGGAAAGCGGCAGGGCAAGGAATGAATGTCTTGATGTGGGATTTCTCAATATTTTGAAAACCTTTCGCAGTTGTAACAGTAGTCAAAACTTTAACCCAAAACTTTAACCCAAGACTAATTGAGACAAAAAAAAAAATTTGAAGAATGCAGGTTAAGGGAACTGATTTTGTTTTATATGTTTTTTTTTTGGGGGGGTTTGTACTTCAAAATGGCGCAAGTTTTATCAATACTTTCTGATAAGCTTTTATGAGTGCCTGAAAATAGTGGAGGCTGATTGGTTTACAGCATTTGTAGCTTAGTATAAATATTTTCAATCTACTGGGGTGTTTTAAATACACATCTGTTATCAGTACAGAGTTTTTAGTTTCCTGTGCTGTTAAATATGTGTCCCATCAGATATAGCTTGCCTGCTTAGTAACTGGAGGTGGGAGGAAGGTAGCACAGGGTTCCTCAAAAATGTAATTTATAATGGATACAACTTTCAAAATTCTTAAGAAATGAACATAATAACATTTTTTGAGGCACTTCTATAGTTAACTGTCAGTGTTAATATATCAAAACACACAGAAGTGGGTGTCCCATGTAACTATAGACATTGTACTGCATTTCACTGGGCCTGCTTTGTCATAAAGTAATTTCTATGTGGTTCCAGAGAAATCCGGTTATGCTCTAAGAGATTTCATCTGTTTAGATTGTCAAGAGGAACTCTCAAACTGATTCCCAGAAAGGTCTTCCAAATCCAAATTTGTATCTTTTCTTCATTGGGTGTTTTATGCTTATACAGTTTGATTTAAATCATTTTCACATTGACAAAATGAAAGCAATGGTATTTACAGAAAGTTAATCTGAATAGGGCAGTGGTTTTTTTTTTTTTTAACTGAATTTATTAGCTATAAACACAATCTGATGAAAGAATAGGGAGAAAGAAAGGCTTATTTCCTATAACTGCATTAGTTCTTAGAAACATGATCCAAATTACCAATACATGTTGTAATTGTTGACTTTATGTTTTTGCTTAGCTGGAACCTCAAGGGAAGCCTTAACTTTGACATGTAGAAACATTTGCTAATCGCAATGTGTCTATTGGTGGTGCTCATCAGTGGAGTCTGGAGCACTAGGAAGATGATATTATCATCACTTAATGGGCCTGCGAGCCAGCCAGATTTGAGATGTTAATGAGTCCATTATCCTTCTTTGCAAGAGCTGAGGCTTGATTAGACTTACATTTTAAAGGTCTCTTTTGTGTCCTATTTCAACTATTTTTCATATTTAAGTCCTTTTAAAACTAAATAATGATATGGCATACTTCATTGTTCATGATAGATCATGCAGAGAAAATGAAGTTTTTCATATTTGCTCCCATTTAGACCTGCCAAGTCTCACCTTGTATGTGAGATTGACTCTCGTCCCCATCTCATATTTTCTTACTGTGGCACCTGCAGCTCGGTAACATATTAAAAACAGCACAATATCTCAATATCTCTTTTGCTCAATGGTCCTGGTTGCCAAATACAGGAGAGAGACAGAAACTATATTTTGTTACCATGTGCCCTCCTCTATAAAGTGATCTGACATGCAGGTATGGTACAACCATCTTGGCTCACTGAGGGTTACATATCGGGTCTGAACAATGTGGAGAGCTGGACCTACTACTTTCGTACTGGTATATTACAGTTCCTTCTCCAGTAGACAGTAGTCCCCCTCTCTCTCTCTCTCTCTCTCTGAAAATATGCTTTAACATATTTACTATTTTATTTCTGTTTCTGGAGAAGTGATTGACCAAAAGCTAACTCCAGTAAAGGGGAGCTCACCCTCCTCAGCATCCAATGTAATTGTCAAAGAGGAGTTTCCTGTCAGGGTATTTGAAACCTGAATTAGCTGCTCTGGATGACAGTTTGGAAGATACTCAAAAAACCTTCTTTGGTTTTTTTCTCATCACAATGAGTATCTTCCTCCTTCTGATGCATGCCTTCTCCCTAGAGTTAAAATATCACTGAGTTAGAAGCTAATACAACAACCCTATTAAGGCAGTGACATTATTGATGACATACCTCTCCTTTTCACATTTGGGGTAAGTCATTGGCCTTTTCAGCCAAACAAATTGCTCTTGTTCAATTTACTTTTGCTTAATGCATTTTGACTGTGAGAATACGGGCCTCTAGTGTTTCTGCTTTTGTGGTGCTCTTGTTCTACCATCCTAATTTTCAGATATTTTAATACTGCAAGTTCCTTCTGCAGGATTTTTGATACACTGTAATTAATTCAGCACGGCCGTCATTACAGCAGTGAAGCCTCCAGTGTTTTACTATACTTGCCCTTGTTACAGGGAGATGCCCCAGTGGAACAGCTGAGGCAGGAACTGCTTCAGGATCTTTTGTTGTACTTCCTTCTGGCCAGTTCATAAGTTAATAGAAGACAGGCCCTGTGCTGAAGCAGCAAAACCAGTCAAACTTATAATTTCAAAATAGTAGCTCTTCTATATAGATTATTCTGCTTTTGTTCTTTCTAATTCTCAATTCTATACTTTTAATAAACAATTTCATATACTAATGGATGCAGGTTGGCAAATGAAATATAAAGAGTTACAATAGAAACAGTTAATAGAAGCTACAATATCTTCCTCGTGTACAGACTGTTATAGTATTAAATGAATTTAACTGAGTGAGGCAACATTTGCAGAGCACTAAATGATAACCCTGATTTACTGATATTACTGTACTCCTTCTCCCTGTAGTATTTTGGTCACTCGGTTATTCTTAGGAAAATCTAGCAAGACTAGAGAGCAGTATGGTAAGATATCTTTAATAACTGAGTTATTAAGCAATGCAATTCACCTTTGTGAAGCCAGGGGAATTAAAGGGGCTCTGCATGTTCTAAAAGGCGATCTAGAATCATTGACTTAAAGGATCTAGAAAAGAATTCACACATTCCCTGATTATAAACTTATTCCTCCCCTGCAGATGAGGAAAATATTACTGAGGGGCATTTTGGTATGTGAAAAGATTGTAGAGAGAATGATATGAGTGTGTATGAGACCTAGAAGAAGTTCAGAGCTATAGCTCTAAGCAGATTTGTGCTAGTGAGTAAATGTTTACAATAGCTGTAATGTCCACCACAACGGTGGTTGTCTTATTGATTGGAGGAATATATGATAACATTGCCCAGAAAATGGCTTTTACTGTGAAGGCCAAAACGCATGGTGAATGCTGAATGCTGTTTCAGAATGTCTGCCTTCCACACACCTCCCAAACGTATCTGAATTGCACTCCAAAACCCTTAGTTTTGTGGAAGAAGCTGGGTTGTGTTCAGCTGAATTGTGTTCAGGATTTAAACAAAAAAATAAAACTTTTTCAGTAAACTATTTCTTTACTACTTCTGCTCCCTCAAACCCAGCTTTCAGAGAATGAGAACCAAATGTACTCAATATTTGCAGTCAAAATATATGTGAGGCTAATTTACTCCACTGTGGTAATGATTTTTTTTTTCTTTTAGGATCTTTGGCCATGGCTGAGGACCCTAATGACAAGCCAGGATCTGAAGGAAAGAGAGACTTGGATTTGGACAAAGAATTGGTGTTAAATGTATGTTCAATTTTATTGTTATACTCCATAATGCATGCTGACTGGTGAGCATTATTTGCAAGTAATTTAAGAAATTACCCAGAGCTTTTCCAGATATTTTTTGCTTAGAATATCTGAGTGATGTAGAGAAGGCTGATAACTATACCAATAAAAAGACAATATATGCAATTTTGTTAATGTTTTTTAAAAATAAAATTATTTAAAAGTCGAGCTATTTGAGGAATATAGCATAAATAAAAACAACACTAACGCTGCTTCTTTCAAGTGGTTTCTAGTTTTAATTTCCAGTAGTTCTTTTTGTTTGTTTGTTTTTGATCGATAAAGTGAAGGAATAAGGTCTCCAGAAGTGACTGGAAATAGTTTTATTCAAGTTAACTTTACACTAGCTCCATCTTGTGGCTGGCTAACTGTGATCTGAAGATTAACAAAGTACGTATGTTCTCTGGGAAAAGAACCAGGTCAAAAACAAAAAAGCTGTTGAGAAGATGAAATTTTAGTTATAATTTATTTTATTGTAGTTTTTAGTAAAATAAAAAGGGAGGATTCCTATGGAATAGGAAGCACCTGTGTGTTAAACTCAGAGTGTTCAGTGTGCTAAGCCTGAGTGTTCAGTATTTGCCATATCTAAGTGGACAGATGGCATAGTGGGGAGGGAGGGGTTTAGCTAAAATATTATTACTGAGTTTTAAGAATCACATGTACAGCCCCAATTATCTTTTATTTCATACAGGTGTTTAAAAATGATGCTGCTGATCAGGAGTTTAACCTTGAAGCTGCAATTAAAAATGTTGAAAAAATGTCCAATGAGCTGAAGAAATTAAATGGTAATTCTGAGGTCATTATGTAGCTAGCAGGAAGATACTGAGGCAGTGTTTGAAAGAACGTGCACTAGTGAATGGCTCGTGTTTTCTTGATCACTGAGCTTTTTAATGTAGCGGAACAATAAATTTGCTTTTGTTTTGAAAAGTTAATGAAACAATATTTACATAAATACAAAGTCATACTAGCTAAACATGGAAAAAGTTCTGTTAGATAATCGAAGTAGTTCCTGTATAGGAATGTAATAGTCTCCTAACAAAATACTACTAATACCCCAATGCTAAACCCTTTTTAACTGCCTTGGAGTAAACTGGAGTAAAACCAAGTCAAAATGATCTTTTTAGTTTATAAAAGAGGGACGAACACTTAAGTGCTGCATTAAACTGCCTTTCACTTATTTCCCATTCATTAAATGCCATGACAATACATTGTCCTTTGTCTTGCAGTGGAAAGTCAGCTACTGCTCTGTGACCTGATTTTTAATTTCAACTATCCTACAAAGGCCAAAGATTTAAGAGAAGCTGATGAAAAAATACTGGGAGTTTGAAGAATGGCGTAATAATATTCATTTTCATGCATTACCTTCTATTAATAGTCCATCAGTTAGAACTGAAGAATGATAGTATGGTTTTTCTCACTTAGAATAACATTATTCCAAATTGGAAATATAGAAGAAAAAAATGTTATAATTAGTTACATTTAAATAAAACTTTAAATTATTTCAAGTCCTTGTTATCTCTTATCTCAGTTCTGCTAGGGGAAATGGGGAAAGAAAGCAGCAGCAAAAGAGAAACTGTGACTTGTCATCTGACGTGCCTTCCTCATTCTAAAAATGCTCTGTGGAAGGCAGCTAAATAGCAGGTAACTTCTAGAAAGCCAAAACTACCTTCATCTTAGTGTCCGTAGTGACCTTTTAATGCATCTAGCTAGAAAAGAAAGGGACAGTTACTGGTTTGAGCCTCCTATCTTGAAAGCTTTAGGTAGGTAGCCAACATGTTCATGTATTTTGTTACAGTTAAAATGCAGACATATAGTATTTGTGAAAATGTTTGAATGTTGAGGTATGTTTTTATTCAGATGAAGTATATTTTTCTGAATAATTAAAATCAGTTTTATGCTGCTGAAAAAACAGAGTAAACAGTTGTAGAACTTTCTGTGAAATTTGATTACCTTATCTGAGAAGGTAATTACACAGAAGGTAATATCCTGCCTTGGTTTGTGGTTCAGGTGTTTCAAGTGAATATGCACACAAAGTAACTTTAAGGAAATGTGAGGAAGTCCAAGCTGTGCCTCAGACTAAGGTCTTAGAAAACAAAAGTCAGAGGAAAATCTAGGTAAACAGTTGTAAAAGTCCCACTCCCAGAGGAATTGGAAAGAAAAAAAAAAAACTCTTTATGCAATGTTTCTTTAGTAATCTTTAGGTTAGCTTATGTTTTAGAACTGAAATTATTATTCTTTTTCTTGCAAAAATACAGTACAAACAGAAGGCAATTTTGCAAGAGGAACTCAGCTTATCCTGCTTGCAGCTGCCTGCTATCTGAAAGCCTTGGGAGTGCCCTGCCAGTTCAGAGTCACATGCTGCTCATCTGGTGATGTCTGCTATGAAACCAGACTTACTTAATTCAGAGAGGAAGAGACAGCTAAAGGAAGGCCTGTGGTAAGGAAGAGAAGCTTCTTTCTGAATAGGGAAGAAGGCTCCTTTGAGGGGTAGGGTATGTAATCAGTGACTCACAAATGGTGTAGCAGATAGAAGGTAAAATCTATAGTCTGTTTTTCAAAAGAAAAAAAAAAAGGTGATAAGAAACTATTTAATAGATGAATAACACAGACACCAATCTTGAAGCCGGCTTAATATCCAGGGTTTTTTTTTGTATCCTTGAAAGTCGGTTTTTTTTAGGGACAGGCCAGAGTCACAGTTTTTTTTATAGAATTGCCTATGGCTGGATTTACTGAGAAGTGAACTGGAAAAAGAAAGCTTTGGTTGTCTTGGTGTGCAGCTCACCTATGACAAGATTTGGGCCCATTTTATATCACTTGACATAATGTAATTGCTACTGCAATTCAGACCTGAAAAATGCCATATATATATTTTTTTTTTTCCAAAGAAAGAAGGAGGCCTGAATAGTTCATCATGGATCCTCTGACTGACCATGGAAATCTTTTCAGTAAGAAATATGTATGTTGGAAGACAGTTTTTCTCATGGAAAGAGTTCTCGTGTAGTGTATGATGAGTTGGCAGTAATAAATACACTGTAGAAAGATTAGATTTATTGCATTTAAAGCATGTTTTAAAAATGAGAACATTGTCCTTTTTAAAAAGGGATTTTTAATTGCTTCTTTATGACCTGAGTTCAGTGAAAAAGGGAAATACCCTGAGGATTACAGACTACAGTAGAGTTTGATCCTGTACAGTGACCTTCATTAGGCTTTCATTTAACCATATCCTGCAGCATATTTTAACATGCACTGGTTTCTTGAACCCCTGTCTTTTCCATCAATCAGTAGAAGGGGCGTTCTTTGGAAGTAATCGATGATATCTGCTACAGCAGAAAAATCCTGTGGGGTAGAAAAATGAGAAGGCAATAGCAACATGTCAGAATCATTATTAATCAGAAGCCTAAACAAACATTTTTTTTCTAAATTCTAAATATTTTGGAATCTTGTAAGATCCAATAAATATCATTAGGTTAGCCCTTTTCATTCCTGCCATAATATGCAACTCCATAACTGTTTGCAGGAGTTATTGAACCTTCTGTGGATGTGGTGTGTCATCAATCTATGCAGACTTGGCTTGCCCAATAAGTAATGTTGCTCTGCTTGAAGTGATCATTGTGCTTGAAAGTCTAAAAAGTTGCCTCAGAAGTTCAGAAAATTTGAGTTCGCATCAACAGTATTGTACTGACTGCTCTGTCTGATGCCAATAAATCCAACGTAGCATTAGTTGAAGTGAGTAAGCCCGCAGTCCGGCAAAGAAGCTGTAGAGCTGACAGATACAGATTTGCCCTCAGCTGTGTATTTTCCTTACCTAGTATCTTAGAGGTAAATGCACTTTCCCTAAGCAGTTATATTGATTTCTATTAGCTGTATGCTAGGGCTAACCAGTCTTTTCTTGAGTGTAAACAGTTGGCTGATTTTACTCTCAGCAGTGTTGTATTTGCATCAGGAATAGTTCTAAAATGATACATAGTCTTCTGCTGGAGTAAAACAGCTGCCAGGTCAAGCAGCCTGACATCTGGATATTCCTTAAGAAGAAAGGAAGTAATACGAGAAAACATGTAGTACCTCTTTTCCTTTTAAGCCAGTTCCTAACAAATATGTGTGATTTTCCTCCTGGTAACGAATCTGAATGTTGTATACTTTATCTCTGTATAAAACCATCAGTACATATGGATGAGTAGCAGTTTTTCTTGAGCTGTCTCTCACCAAGAAAGTTCCATCCTGAAAGATGAAAAAATGAAAGACACATCATTCTGGTTAGCACAAAAATCTTATGCAGACCATTTTTGGTATGCTTTCTTTCATAAATCAGCTTTTTCCTTTCTT
>NW_010580690.1:127824-184597 GCF_000705375.1 Tinamus guttatus
TGTAGGCCACCTTTGGAATGCTGCATTTTTTCAGTCTGCTACTTAAAATATTCCCTATCCAAAACACTTGGACATTTTAGGGAGGGAAGAAAGGAAGGGTGTTTTATGAGGAAGAGATTCCATTAAAGAAGGAGGGTGAAATCTTGGTGTCAGAGGCCACAACTAGCTTTACATTGACTGGAAGGGAATTTCATGCCTATTCATGCAAGATTCTTCTGTGATCTATTTACAGACAGCCCAAGATGATGATAGTGACTATGTTACTTTGGTAGAGGCAGTGATGTTACAGTTACAGCCTGTTTTTCTTCCTTTCATGTCTGATTTTACACATCTTCTATTACATTACCCTTTCTTAAAGGCAGCTGAAGTGGTCTCATAGGCTGTACCACAGTACAAGTTGTTGCAATGCTGAACATATAAACAGCATGGGTTGTGAGTGGTCACAGATAAACCATGAGTGGGACAAAGGCAGATACTGGTATTGTCACCATAATGGGTTACTTCTCCATTTTGCAGGTAAATACGGCATAGAAAAGGTATTAATCTCATGTAGTTCAAAAGTCATTAATCTCATATAATTCAAGCTGTCCAAAACTTGGACTTCTAAAGCTCTTCTGAACAGATTCCCCACTGGTGACAAATGCCTCTCCTAAGGTAGGTGAGATGGAACTATTCCATGGAAGTCTCTGTGTTGTTCTATTTTTCTATAGAAAGCAGCTGTCTTCATGCCTGGCTTAGGCCGGACGCCTAACTTTTAGGTGGATAAAGGCTTGAAGAAGGGATCCTCCACTTTGTGTGCCCGCACTGGGCCTACACCCTCAGTGCGTTCCGTCCCTTCGCGCTGTGCGCATTGCTGCACAGACCTGTGACTAGGCAGGTAAATAGGGGCTGGGCACCTCCAGCAGGTGAGAGTAGTAGAGTACCTTGTTAATTCTGCGAAGAGCAGCCTCTGCTTCCGGCCGGCTAATATCAGCAACGTACCATTGATCATTTAGTGAGTCCTGTGGTTTTTGCAGGAGAAGATGAAGGAGAAAGTCAGCTGTCAATAAATTAGCTTCTGATGTTGACAACAGGCAAATAGGTAGAGGGAAATTTGAATGTGAAGTCTACGCACTGACTCTATGAGCAGAAATGTGAAAATGGGCTATGCTTAGAGTTTGAATTCTTTAGCCACCAAGTTTTTTGTGGAAGGAAAAGTGAATTCTTAATGCTCAAAGGCAAGTGTGCAAAACAAGTAATCCAGCAAACAAACATTTATTTTATTCTACTGTTTTTTTTCCTTTTCTTGGTGAAGAAAAAATAAAGTAGTAAAATTTGATTCTTTGATTTGATCCTTTAGGAAAGGAAGCCAAAAGCAAATACCAACATCCTGACAGTAGTTAGTAATTAGAAAAATATCTTTGCAACAAAGTTCCTCTAAAAATCAGAATATTTGCTGTGTGTAGTGTTTATGGTTAATATCTGTGAAATCTTTGTACCTCATCTTCCTCTGTGTTTGGTGGGTGAACAGTCTGCCTGCTAGGAACTGGCAATGGAGGCCTTACATCTGCTTTGCCTCTTGAAGGAGATCTCTGGTTGTTGCCTTTGAAATTATAACATAAAAGTAGAAAAATATTAAAAACAGCTGGGGAGCAATACCAACATACACCCTAAAATCCTGATTCTGAGAGGCCTGGGCAATTTCTGGCAGTCTGATACTGAGACAGTTTGAACTGATTTGAAATTAAGTTTAGGCTATTGTGTGAGAACAGGGTTCTTTACAAAAGCTTGTTCGTGGTACACAAAGACTTCTACCAAACTCTTGTGGTTGAAGGTTGAGAGTTTGAAAGACAATTACATCATTTTAGTTTCTATACCACCTTTTTAGGTTGAGAGATCTTTACTTACTCTAAAAATAATTACATGTAACGCAGGGTCTCTGCGTTCCTTGCCATCTTAGTAAGCAGAAACTAACTGTCACTGTAACACACTGGCAGCTGTGACCAAATGCAAAACTTCCCTTTGCAAAGCAAAAAGATTTCTACGCTTGCCTGATTTTTGACTGATTATTTTAAGCTACATATGCAACTAAGGCATTGAATTTCACACGGGAAACATTTTACTTTGTCAAGAGTATTTAGACACTTCAGTGACTTGCAGGTAGTGTTGCTCAGGACTCGGTAGTCGTGGCTGAGTGGAAAAATGCATGTAAAGGAGGTTCTGGCAATAGTTAAACTAAATGATAAAACCAAGCTTCATGTGACAAAACCCTCCTAACTTCAGCTAATCAGATTAAGCAAAGTGTCTTTCAGTAACTCCTGATAGTTTGCTGTCCACAGTCCAACCAGAAACCTCTGTAGAAGAAAAGATTATATTAACTGAACTGAAATGGCTGCTGAGCCTCCAGTTATGATTTACACGTAAAAGGGATACCCACCTAGCTGGAAGCGCGGTGGCAGTGAGCCACTGGAAGACAGGCAGCTAGCACTGTTAAAAACAAACAACAGACAGTATAAACAATACAGTGTTGCTAACAAGGTGCATGTACTCTGAACTGATCTGCACTTTGTGCCTGTTCTGCAGACTGTTAGGTCTTTTTCAGGCCAATAATTATGGAAATCTATGTGGTAAGTAGGTGTGGTTTCAAGTTTACTGTAAGCTTTATGTGTGGGAATAAGGTAGAGGGAATCAGTAAGGGGCCACCAGTACTTCTGTAGTGGGATAAATAAAGGAAATTAATAAAGCTTGTTGCCTTCCCACCAGGATTGAATGTATTATTCTCCTAAAGCAGAAACATAGGGAGCAGCTTCACAGATTGGGTTTCTTGTTATATACTGGCTTCTCATGTGCTCTCTTTAACAGCAGTGATGAAAATGCAGCTTCTAATCATAAATGTTCAGCTCTGAACTGGCAGTGGCATCAAAACACTTTTGTGTGCCTGTACATGGTTTACTTTTCTCTCTTGTGCTTCCTTTTTTCTCCTTTTTGTTAGAAAATTTACAATCCCATCTCTTCTTATGACCTGACAAGTCCTATCTTTTTTTTTTTTTTTTTTTCCTGCACAGGAGGCTTTGGGGTCAATATGCTGATTAGACTGGCAGAACAGGGGCACTGGTCGTAACTTGTAGTTTATGGCAGAGAATAAGCCAAATATGAACTTCAAATGCTAGAGACAAACATGGCAGTGAATGTTAGAAAGCAATCAGAAGTGCTCATCATGGGGACAGTTATGTATTTGCATATGACCTTGCTATTGCTCCTTGGGTGTCATCACTTCCAAAGGATGTTGGTAAATGGGAGGGGTTAATCAGAGCCACTTAAAATGCAGAGATTTAAAAGGTGTGTTTTTCATAGACTCAGGGAGCCCACTAACTTATCAAAGACTAAGTCTTTGCTCACTATGACAGGAATCAAAATTTAACTAAGAGCTCTTCATTTTAGCAAATGAAGACAAAGCAATCTAATATTTGCAAGTCAAAGCTAGAAAAATGCCTATTTGAAACCAAGTTCACAAATTAAAATAGGAATTGCTAACCATTAGGATAATTTAGTCACAGAGTGGTGAAATTGGTTCAGATAGTCAACTGTAGACAACTAAGTTATGTGGGTTTTTTTGGTTGTTTTTTTTTTTTTTTTTTAAGTTCTGATTCAATCGTTAGTCGCAGTTCTAGCACTTAATCCTCTGCAGTGTGCAGGCCCCTTTTAAGTCAGAAACTTTTGAATTACATGCTGCATAAATCTATAGGAAAAGATGGTCCCTTCCCAAAAGACCTTGCCATACTAATACACTCTGCAGATAAAAGATGGGAGAAAGTGATATCTTAAAAATTGATATGTTATAAAAACATCATATAGACCTTAAAATACTTCATTGACATAAAACTGAGAGGTGCATTTATGGGATTGCCTGTCTCACTTCCATTATTATATTATTTACTGAATACAGAGCTTCAGTTGTATTAAGAATTTTCCTTGATAATGGGAACCACTCAAATTGGCATGGAGTGGGACCTAGCTTTAAAAGTAATCGACTTCCTAGAGTAGAAATCCTATGTTCTATGTAATCCTGAGCACTCCATTACGTCACATAGCCAATAATTGTCTAAATAACAAATTAATTCAGAGCCAGATTCAAAATGAAGGATACTAATGGCTGAAACAAACCTTTCTGCACCAGGCATACTGTTGTATCCTGGCTTCGGTGGAGGCTTCATAGATCTCGAAGGGAACGTGTTGGAGCTGAAAGGGGGTAAAGACAGCTGTGGCACTGGCCTTTGGGGTGCAGCTGTGGAGAGGAAGAGAAAAAGACGTAAAACTTATAACACATTCTTAAATGAGATTGAATAAAGAAATGCTGTCTTACTATTGCACTTTTATTAGATCAGTGTAACTGAGTAAGCTGTTATTTCAGAAGTCCTGGATAAGTTAGTTATGGAATGTAGCCTCAAATGATCTGAGAACTTTAGTGTAAGTTTAGCTATTCGATGCTGTGTAAAAACACAGGTCTCTACAGCACAATGCTTTTCAAAACAAGAAATCCTGCTGTATTGTAACAGAATGATGGGAAGATGTGATCAGCTATTGATTTCTCCTGCTTTGTGGCTTTGTTGGATATATCTGCAGGAGGAATTTTGTAAGCTTTCTGCAGCTTGGCTCACCTGATTTTTTAAAATGTCTCTGAACAAATAATTTTTTAAAAAGTATTTACACAAATAAAGACTTTAGGTTTTTAAAGTCACTGCAGAAATACTTACTCTCGTCTTCTTCCTGGGGAGGCAAAAGAAACAAACATTAGCAACTTATTATAGCACAGTTCTTATTTACAAATAAGTGGTGAGACAGCTGTCTGCCACTGGGGTTCTGACCCCCAGTATTTAGAAGCAGATGTTATCTTTCCTCATTCCTTAAGCTTAAGTGTATGTGCTCACAGTTATCTAAAAATTAATTTCCTGGGCAGCTTAAACTTGGAAAAAAAAAAAAAAAAAAGGTGTAAACAAAATCACCTCTCTTGTGTCATAAAAATGCTGGCCTTATTTTCCCTATTGTCTGAAATTAAGTAATTGGGGAATAAACTGAGCTTGATCTAGAGGAACTGATTTAAAAAGAAACAATGTGCCATGAGAGATCTACTTCTATTCATTATAACTGACAAAAGAAACTAGTTTACCTCTTCCAGAATTATTAGTTTATGCAAATATTTTGTTTCATTGCAGTGACTTTTCTTCTACATATTTGCTTTCAAAAATATACTTACCTCAGACTTTTTCTGTGGTGGCCAACCCTGCCTAAAATGAAACAGAGAAAACAAAATGTGGGTCATAGATGGAATATTACTGTGTTGGAATTCCATAGATGGAATATGGTGTTCATTAGGCAGTATTTTCAACAAAGATGTGAGGTTATGGTAAGTATTACAGTCCCATATGAATGCAGCAGCTTTTTTTTCTACTTATAAGCATATGAAAGATTCTGATTTTTTTTTGACCGTAATCTAAACTGCACAACCTGAAGATAAGCCTTTAGCTTGTCTTGATCCTATGACAAAATAAATGATCCTAGACAAATAAAATGTCTGATTATTTTATCAAAAGATTGGAGCTTAGACTCTGATGTAACATTAGACTTCAAGTCTTAAACTCATCTGTGGTACTTGGTAGCATGTGATGAGCCTTCTAGCCTTTTTTTTTTTTTCTGAAAAAGTATCTTGCCTGACTGAAAGATGGCAATTACTCTCTTCCATTTTGCTTTAAAATCAGTCACATTGTTCAGCCCACAAGTTATCTAGAGAATTATCTACTCGTACTAGAGAATGCTGTTTACTGTTAACTGTTTGCTGTTTTGCAGGGTAGCAAAATCAACAGTAGGAAAGTAAACGTTCCTAAAGTCCTACCAAAGAATGGCAGTAGGTTTCATGAAAGACTATCCCCTAATGCAAGAACTTGATTTCATCAAAGAAACTGTGGTTCACTTATGTCTTTGTCACTTGGAAGTGAGTTGTGCTATATGTGATGCGTGTATGAGACAGGGCTGGAGCGAGAGCTGTTTGTAAAAATTCTTACAGCCCTCTGATTTCTGCAGGCCCTGCTGTAATGCAGAATAATATTCCATGTTGCTTATTTAGATTTTCATTAAATTTCCATTAAATGAACTGTAAGTACTTACTTAACAGCGTGTTGAGGGTGTTGCTTTCTTAAGGGAGATGGATTGGCTCTTTCATGTCTATCACTTGGTGGGACAGGAGGCTTTGGCATCATTGCTAGCTGCTCCCCCAGGGACCTAAGGCAGGAGTGACAAAATAGAGGTAAAAGGCTGCTTAATAGGAAACAACTGGCTAATATTGACAGTATCTATTCAGAGGGCAAAACTCTCACCTTAGTTGTGGAGTCAGAGGCTGTAAAGGAAAGGTCAAAAGAATGCTTAAGTGTATCAAAATAGGTTTTAAAAAAAGTATCAAAGAAGCATCAAACAAGGAAGTCCATACCTTTTCAGGAAAGCTTGTCTTCCTTCCTAAAAAGAGTGAAAACTTATATTTAGAAAAAAAACCGAAGCTTAAGATAATTAGTCAGACTTTCCATAAAACAGACAAGTTATTAACTGGTAATTTAGTAACATTGAAAGTGAATGTTTCAGTTTGAAGCATTCAACTTCCTGAGATACAAACCAGAAAAAGAGATTTTGGTTTTAAGAGTGGTGAAAAGATAGCTTTTCTCCTAGTAAAGCATCAGAAAAATTAATCAAAGAGTTTTTCAAGTGGCATGTTTTACAATCGTATTTTCCACCCTTCAACTTGGAGTTATTGGATCCTTTTATGCAATTATATATGAGATAAGAGAGTTTAGATGCTTCAAAGAAATCACAGAGTAGTCTATTGAGATTCATTGTAAAATATTGTGTACTAGTCTGAAACACATATCATTCTTCTTTCTGTTAATTTGCAGTTCTCAGCATTCTTTTAGAAGTGTGGATACCAAATTGTATATCTTATTGTAAACAGACTTTTGTGAACTCTGTAGGCAAAAGTAATTATTGCCTTTTTTAACCTACTAAATATTCCTTTGTTCATTCACTTAGAGATTACATTAAGCATTCTATTCAAATAAGTATCTCATAATCTCTTTCTCTTCAAGTAGTCCAGAGCCGTTTTCGGGGTGGCTGCTTTCCAGGTAGAATTCCCCTCACTCTATAAGCATTGTTCACGTTGCCTTTCCTAAATAGATCACCTTGTTTGTGGTTGGGTTGTGGCACATTCAGCTGGGCCTTGTCCTTGTGCACAAATGATATTCAAACTGATAATTCTGAGCAACAAACAGCTGCTGGTTACCATGAGCAAATGCTGACCTGATACTGGGCTTTCTCTTTCCAACGGTGGAGCAGGACGATCCAGGGAGGGTTTTGTGCTTCTGTCTATGGAAGGAGCTGGGGCTAAACACACAAAATGCAAAAATCACATACCGGCATGGGTCAATAAGGCTTTGTACTGGTTGTTATTCTAAGATGTAACACCAGTTCAGGGTTGCACAGGTGTAGGACATACAAATAATTAGCAGAAGAAGGTGGAACTGAAGAGATGTTGGCAAAAGTGAAGCATTACAGAACCCAGAGAAAAAGCTTTAAGTAAATGAAACTGGCTCTACTTACGTTTTGGAGGCTTGATATTTCTGTCTCTGTTCAAGTCACTGTTGCTTAATGGAGAAGGAAAGGGTGGCAGCTAAAACAAGTATTTCACATGGGATTAAAGTTTGCCGTGTTTTTTTGTATTAATTTTTAGTATTTATTAAATATGTCACACCTTAGCTGTCAATCTTTGTGCCTGGTAAAGCACAGAGAATATGTCTACAGAAAGCAGGAAGAGCTACACACAGATGTTTTTTTTTTGTCAGGTGCAGAATTAGCTCTGTCCTTTCATCCCGCAGGGAATACGGTAGCAGGATGTTCGCTCTGGGAAGGGCATGGGCATGGGAAAGGAAACAGAAAGGAACTTCTAGAGCGCTCTGGTGTCTTTGCCCCTTCAGTGCAGCAGACGTTAGTTTTGCAATCGGATGTTGAAATTAGTGGATGTAAATTTGAACTTGAGAAATATGCATTAATCCTGTATCAAACCTGCTGACTGGTGGAGAAAGAGCTTTTCTTTCTTCTTGGTAGGCCTGGGTCAAACAGGTCTGCAAAAATGGTGAGGATGTTCTCGTCTCAGATTTTTTCAGACAAATGCCTTTGAATGTTCCTTCTTGTTGCAAGTAACAGAGCAGCAATGCAGAACAGCTGACTTAAGAACTCATGACACCCAGGCCTAAGAACCAGTGCGCAGGGTCAAGCTCCAAGTCCTGCTATTGCATCTAAAAATTATCTTTACTTTTGTGCGTGGTTAGACATCATGTCTATCTTTGCTGGCACAGTAACTCTGTGTTGTCAGTAAGTGGCACAAAAGCTTTCAGTTTTTAAGTTTTAACCGGGAAAAAAAAAGTGGGGGAAAAATGCATATGTCATTTAGGGCTTTGAAAATTTGACTTGTTTTTTTCCCCCAGCTATATCACTAAAGAAACACCGAGCAATCTATTAAAATCTATATTTAAATGGGAGAGACATTCTTAAGTGGTATAAATTTTCAGTG
Organism: Tinamus guttatus; assembly: GCF_000705375.1. The sequence goes on from NW_010580690.1 coordinate 136,412, forward strand.
TAAGAAAGAGCAAAGTAATATGGAAATAATTTAATATATTTTTCCCCCATGAAAATTTGATATACTTCTTTAAAAGAAGACTACCCTGTAAGAGAGGTCGTATATTTTAACAGCTGAAACAATTTTTCCTTCCTCTACATAAGCAATCTGACCAAAAATGGTGTTACACTTGGACCTCCTAGGAGCAATCAGCAGAGAAAACGGATGAAATAGGAACAGTGAAACGTACAGGAGCAGCTCTTCCCCCAGGCGGGGCTGGTACAGGTCGCTGTGGTGGCACCGGAGGCTGATTTGATGATCTGGCTGTTGAAGGTCTGTCTAAAGAAAACAAAAAGCACAAACTAAACCAGGATTCGAACAACTCGGTTATTTTATACTCATTTTTGGACAAAAGGCCTGGTAGTAAGCATGGTACGTCCACAAAGTACGGAAGGTAGCAAAGTAGTGAACATAATTAATTATGTAGTGAACATAATTAAGTTAATACATCGTTAGGACACTAATTGGTTCATAGTAGAGAACTGCTTTATACTGGGTGTCCTCTTGGCAGTCAAGGCGTGTGTGGCCTCTGGTGGGGAGGCTGGTTTGACTCCACAGCCGGAGGCTCCGGGAGCATCGCACGCACAAAACGGCAAGCCAAGAAGCTGCTTTTCTCTAGAGCCTTTTGTCACAGCTGCTGTGACAGTTCACTGTGGAAGGGACAGCTTCTAAAGCTAATACAGTAGGTACATGTGCTTGTTCCAAATGAAAGGCTATTTAATGCATACATCAGAGAGAAACAAATCTTCAAACAAACAGAGCTGGTCTGAAGCAGTAAATTTAACCTCAAAAGTCACAAGGCCACCAATATGCAGTAAATCTGTGTTACTAAATCTTCGTCATGAACGGATTGTTGACTATGTTTTGATATTAGTCACTTCAAATACTCTTTCACTCTTTTTCCAAAGCCATTTTTTACTCATCGTTTGTAATTTAATACATATATTATAATAATATAATACATCATAATTGTTATTAATAACAATTACTTTGTAGTAATTACCTATATAATCCGTGTTGTTTGCAAGTGATTTGGCAGGAAATATGACATTGTGGTGTGCTTCGTCGTTGGATGGAGGCGGCTCATAGCCATCGCTGTCGTGTTCTGCTTCCTCGGGCTCTTCCGTGGGTGATTCATAGTCAGCCTCCTCTTCCTTTTCCTGATCATCATCGGGGCTTTCATAGTCATCATCTTCATCCTGGCCAGCGCACATAAAGCATGGGTACTGTCACGGGGCATTAAACACCTCAGGGCTATTTTTATTACAGTATTTTTTTACTCTGGAGGGTATCAAATTTTTAAAACCATTTTGGATAGAAGAAAAGTATCTGTTGAAACGAGGTGGGTAAATAAGACAGCGTGTTATGATGCATAGAGAAAATGATTATCACTTTATAACAGCAACTGTACTGGAAGTTCAAGTTAAAGTGCTAGCTTATGGAAATGTTTCATTTCTGTTAGATTTACATCATTCCCATCTCCATCATTTTGAGGTATCCACCAGGGAAGATGCAGTGCCTCGAGCTAAGGTGGCAGCAAAGAATTCAGAGCTTCCTGGAAGAATCCTGGAGCACTAATTCATAGCTCTTAATACACACTTAATAGTACTTAATAGAACACTCTTCAGCATAGAGCTCAACTACTTGAAAGCACTTCAGAAACAGGGGTCTTGATGCCCTCTGCTAACCAGAGTGAAAGCAACTTCATACAGCATGGAAGGTTTAGTAAAATGGTTCCAGACTAGCTCAGGTGTTTTACAGGCTGCTGCTTGTGCTGCTGGTGTTCCTGAAATAGCAGTAAAACTGCAAACTTAGCAGTAAGTGCTTTCTAAAAATCCTTCTCACTACATTCTTGCAAAAAACTACCATTGGCACTGGTAGATAAGAGAGATTTTCACAAACCAGACTATGTAACAGTGCAGTTACTCATGCAGCAAGCTGAGGCTGCGTGCCTGACCTAACTACAATTCCTGATGCATTTTGTGTGCCTGAAGGCACTAAGTATTTTGTCTGCCTAGTCAGCTTTAAGGAATTGGCTTCTTTAAAATGTAAAACCGCAAACAAAATAGCAAGATCTGCCACTGAACGACAGTGCAATCTTTCCTTTACCAACCGCTCCTAAGAGCTTGGAGCAGGAGTATGAAGTACAGCTGTGGCTCCTGGAAGAGCTGGTCATAAGCTGAGGCTGCACTCGAGGCAGTGCTACAGGCTGCCGTTGTGGAGCTCTGGCTTGTGTTCCTGGTTGCCCTGTTCTCTGGGAAGGAGCTGGCAATGGCCCCACTCAGTCGTGTTCCTCCTCCTTTTCCCGAGCCTTACACCCATGTAATGGGCAATCTGTTTATCTACAGGTGTTTTTCATCCTGGTACTTACAAATGAAGACCAGTCATCATCTTCTTCTTGACTATATCCTGCACAAGGAAACAACCACAGGTTCCTTAGCATGAACAACTTTGATATATCAGAAAGCAGCTGGACAAAAAGGGCACAACGCATTCCGAATCACTGACAAGCCATGATACTAGGTCTCAGGCACAAGGCCTGCGTGCTGAACAAAGGCAGGACTTGACTTCATGAAATATATTAGGAAAAACATCATTTCAAAAGTAAGAGTAGAGCAATTTTTTAAAAAAATGTTATATATGTGCTTTCAGTTTACATTTGTCCTCATGTTCCAGCTTTTAATACCACTGCAAGTAGAATGTTTTGAGAATGAAGTCAAACTTTTTCCCTCTTTGTTTAATGCTATTATAGTTTCAAATCTGAAGGAGGATTTTCTTTTGAATTTCAACAGGACTGGGGGAGAGTGGTATCTTGCAGAAATATAAGTGCTCTTGGCTCATTAAGAAATAATTTAAATAAAAATTAAGTATAAGGAAGCATCTGGAAACACATTCCTAATGTTGGAGGCATTAGATGCAGGGGGAACAGAAATATATGAGCACTGAGTATGAGGTTAAACAAAGGCATTAAGGGAATTTTCATTTAAGTGTCTGCTCTTGCCTTGCATTAACATCTTTTTATTGTTTGCTATCTGCCTTTTTTTTTGGGGGGGAGCTTGTATACTGCTGTTCTTTACTACTATTTACCTTTTCTCACACATTCTGCAGTTGTTCTTATGATGGTGAGTGATCCATATGAAATGCGCGCCCCGTGTTACTCAGTTCAGTAGACAAGGGGTGATTTGGGTTAATCTCCAGCTACACTAAATACCAGAGCACTTCTCTCTCTCTTGAATAATTACTGATAAAGCTGCTGCACTTAAAGTTTTAAGACAAAACCTTTTATTGAACTCCTGACCAGTGTGTGTGTTTGATTTCAAAGTAAAGAAATCCTGGCACAGAGATCTCTCTCCATATCCAAAGCGGGTTTAACCAGTTTAACCAAGCGAGTTAGTGGGCTGTCTCCCCATCTTCTGAAGGAAGGTGATGGGTCCCAGAGGCTGGAAATGTCAGAGTATGGAAGCTGGATTCTATATCCACTGGAAATACTAATCTAGCTCATTTATCTGCAGTTAGTCTTGGAAGTTTGGAAAAGGCTTCCTATCCTAGCAGAGTTATTGCTGATACTCTGTTCTAGACAGCAATCGAAGGTAAGTGAAAAAATCAAAGTTTATAACAATTGCTGATGTAAGTCATAGCAATGACACTGAATGTAAACATTGCAAGGACTAACTTTAATATCTTAATATTTTTAAGCAGTATTAGTAGTTATAAACAACCTGCCAGTACACACTTACCTGGGTTTTCAGGAAACTTTTGCGTTTGGGCCCTGCAACAAAGATACAAACAAATTAGTTCATACGAGCTTTTGTAATGTAAATGTACATGTGTATTAAAATCTATGGCATGTATAGCATTAACAGTAAAACTAAATTTATGTAGATGAACTTAACTCTGCCCAAACTGCTAAAAACACACTGCCTGATACTTCAGGTACAGGACCTTAATGCAGCCTAAGCTGTCTGGAAAAGGTTTCAAGTCAGTGAGGCAGAGCGCTTGGAAACAAGGGGACTTGGTAAATAAGCTTGCCAGGGGTCCAGTCCTGAAGAGAACCCCTCGCTTTATGATTTCCCCTGGAGCTGGTGACAAACTAACTCCATAAATACCTGTGGGATTCGCAAATAGTTTTATGGTTTTCAGTTCTCGTTTTGAACTGTCTTGTTAAATGCAAGGGTGCAAAACTATGTTATAGGGGGATGTAAAATCATATTATAGCTTAGATCATCATTCTACATGAATATGAAGTATCCTTTTTATTATTATTTCAAAAGTCCACCCAAAAGAATCAATGTTACTGCATTTTTCAATATTTTTCTATTGTCAAGACACTGCATTCAAAGATATTGTATGTAAAGTAGTACAAAGAAGAGCATCACAATATATAGGTCTGTAAAATGCACTAACGATGATTCACTGAGGCAATCAATGAGGTGTCTGGCTTTATAACATTCGTAAAGATAATTTACAAAGATGAAAGTTGTTTTAAATGTGCTACTTGTTTCTGGACATGGCAGAAGTATACAGGTTGCTCGTGGACGCGGGCTTTGCTATTCTTGATAGATAATGGTAACAGCACGGAATTCTGTTTTATATGCTTTCCAGCATATGGTCCCTATGACCCAGGAATTGTTGATCAAAGGGAAAAGAGTCAGGAACAAACATATATCTGAAAGCACTGAAAAAGAAGCCTTTTTTTTTCACCTACCTTTTTGGAAAGAATGATAATCTTCCTTCATTTCGGTTAATTTCCTGGCTTAATTTACTTATAATGCTGTATAAAAGAAACCCAAAAATAATTTTAAAAAAAGAGAAAAAAAAAGAAAAGAAAATGAAAAACATAAGCTTCTTGTAAATTGTCACTCAGTTTGCTTGCTCTTCTGCTTTCCTCCTCTTTTGTCTCAATTTTTGCTAATTAATGTCTAGTGATTCAGAATTACTATTGACGATGCGGCAAGGATACTTGATTTTTATTGTAAAGTTGCAACATAGCCTATTTTATTGAAAACTGAACCTTTTAAACACAGATAAAAACTTACATACTTGGAACAAGTTTAAAAATCTGCACTGAAAGCAGCTAACCTTAAAAATTCTGGGTGCAGGAGACACTGCACTAGAAGGCTGCTTTAAATCCTAGTGCTTTGGGCGCACCATTAAATAATGGGAGGAGAAGAGATTTTGCTTCATGTTATATTGCATTTGCAGGGAAGGGCAGAAACACTCAGGGAACACAGGGAGATTACAGCTTTGTCTAGCATGATTTCTGCAGGCCCATGTTTGTCATCGCTGCCACGTGGCTGATGTGCGACAGGGATGTGAGTGGCAGTCAGGAGAACATGGACTTGAGAGGAAGGTCAGTGCAGAGCTCCAAACACTCTGCTCGGGCTGCTGTGAGCGCCGGCCTCGCTCGAGCCTGCGCGTGAGGACTTGGTGGTCACTGACCTCGGGGAACACGGAGCACGTGGGGCACAGTCATTACTGGCGTCAGCAGGATTAAGTCTGTACGTCGACATCTACCATTATTTTGTTTCAAAGAAAGCTTTGGCTTCAAAGGAACCTTATGATGAGTCATGATCTGATTCTTAATTCTTACTCTTCGTTTGTGAGGAAAGTCCCACTGAGAAAGTCCGGTGGCACCTAAAACAAGTTAACTGCACGGTAAAAATACCCTATTTTATTCCTGGCTTGTATTACTTAGGGCTACCGGACATGGGAACAGTAAAAATAAAAATGTCACCAAAGACAGTCAGGAACTGAAGATGTCTGTTTACATCAGGTTCTAAATTCTGTAAAAACTTAACTTTCTTGTTTGTGCAGCATTTATTCCATAGATCCAATCCAACTGACTAAATTTATAGCAGTATTATAAAATCTTTTCTTACAGACAGGCAATTGCCAGGTAGTTGGAAGTTCCTTTTTAATTTCTTCTTGTTTATACCTTTTTCAGCTACTCAGCAACAACCATCCCCTATTTTTTTTTTCCAAATTATCTCATTTGTGAGTCTCTTCCATATCTAACTGGGCCTGTTCCCTGGCTAAGGATATGAGCAGAGCAATTTTTCACAGATTACAATATTAAAACAAACAAAATTTTTTATCCTGTACCACTCTAAATGTCTTCTTCATATTTTGAATATGCCTCCCCTTGCCCTTGTTACTTTCCTAATACTTAATGCAATGTAATTCAGATTCAAGATAAATTTAAGGCAGGGGGGGTGCTCTGTCTGATTATGGAAAGTCAGATCACGTTACCAACAAATGCGAGATAAGAAGCAATTTCAGATCAATATGATGACACTGTCTGAAAATTATTAATGTGGATATGAAGTTAAGAGCATGTATTCAAGGATCCAGGTATGAAAATAGAAAGTCAGAGGAAGAACTTAATATTTTTAGTTTTTAAGACAGCACTTTGGGTCTTCTGATTTAGAGCAGATGTCATATTTTACTATTTCGGAATAAGCAAAGGGTTATAATTTAAGGTTGATAATTTAAGATGAATTGCAGTTGTTTAATCTGGCATCCCTAACCAAGCATATTCTATAAAGTAAGAAAAATGTTGGGTTATAGGCATAGGGCTCTTCTTGCCCATACGATCCATCCGGACTCAACTGCACAAGAATTTCCTTCTGTTGTAACTGATAAGGAAGTTGCTGTGTCCATTTTTCTCCTCTAGTTCTCTGAATAACACAAATTCCATGGTGAATATTCAGAGGTGAAGCACGCACTGTGTAGAGCCGCACTTTGGTTAAGAAGTAGATTAAGGAACTTGTGTGGCAAGTTCTCTATTGTACCAGAGGGTGAGAAAGGGCCTTTCATAATGGTGTGTTTATTATCAGCTAAAGAAGCAAAGTAAAAGTGAGACTAGAAGTTCTTTTAGTTCAGAACTCCATTGACTTGTGTATTTGGAAGCTTTCTGCACTAAACTGGGACTGGCTGCTGTAGGGATTTGTACCAACTGTGAAATTAAGAAGTCTGAGGAAAAATTGAAAGGACAAAGTTTGCTGATCTTATCCCACTGCTAAAAAAATAATCATTTGTTCTTTAAAACAGGATATCTAATCTTTTCACTTCAAGGTTATTTAAAATGATTCAAAGCAGGGAATATATTAGAAAAAAAGAAAGTTTAGCTTAGTGTTAGAGTGTAGTGTGGTGGCTCTTCGCAGGCAGTGTCAATACAGAAGATTCGTGCACTGAGAGGCAAGGCCTGACCTTGGTGAGGAAGGAAGTACCAAAACCACACTGCTCTGCGAGCTGTGGGAGTGGATGATAGGGCAGGATAAGGCTGTGCAACAGCACTTGCAGAAAATGTTGTTCAGACTTCTCTTTCTCTTTCTGCCTCCTCCACCAGACACTGCTTAAAACTGTCAGGAAGTTGAAAAGAGAAAAAAAAAAAGGGAGGTTGCGGAGGCACCAACCCAAAGCAGTAGCCAAAACTGGCTTCTGTTTGCTTAAAGGGAAACATGCTCCTACGGCTACGGGGACAAGGGAGTTAAGAGATGCTAGGACCAGGAAACTGTGCGTCTTGGACACGGTCTTGAACAGGAGCAGTGTGGGATCAATCCTGCCCTGTTTCAGCCTTTGACAAAAGTCTGCTGGGTAGATGCAGCGCTGCAATGCTCAATCCCAAACTGACTGAGTTTCAGCTAAATTCTAACATCCTCCTCTACCATCCAACTCTGGAAAGCACGTGTGCACACACACCCACCAAAGGCCAAGGAACACATTTTAAAAAGAAAGGGTCAATACAGATTGCTTAAATTTTGGGTTCACTGCTTGGCCTGGAAGCAGCATGACTCTGGGGCACTGCTGTGTTTGCGGGCTCTGAACATGCATTTAACATGTTACAAAAATGCCAAGTGCTAATAAGCACAGGGTATATCTGAAGAAAACAAGCACCTCTGAGCAAAGCTAGTAATAACAAACTGGACTAATTGCTAGCTCAGCTTCTGTTCTATCTCTTATTTTAGGATGACAGCTACACTTAGGATAACTCAGCCTCTAAAGCTGATGCAGCAATTATTTATTTTAATTATACAGTGTGAAAAAATATGTGCTAGGTATTTTTACCAATACTCAAATGTGGCTGCTCCTTAAATGTCTGCAGCGTGTGGTAACTCTGAGGATGAGAGATGAACATCTCCTTGGCTAGAACATTTCCTGGATCACCACAGATGCAGCTTAAATGCACGCTATGAGATTCAAAGCAAAATCAATTTCCCCTTTCACCGTGAAATATTAGAAGTTCTCTGATAATTCTCTGATAATTTTAACTTAATGGGAATGTTGTTCTTCAAGAATAACTTGCTATGAAATTAAGAAAACTATTCCGATTAGTTCAAAACTTTTTTAAACCTTAATCCACAGGTGCCAAGGGAGCTATCCAGCAGGGAATCAGAAGCTCAAGTCTGATTTATTTTTAATGCCTACCTAAAATGAAAAGCATGTGGTGAAAAATGCTTGAACTCCCTTGTACACATAGCTGATGTGTTTTTCCTTGGAGTGAAAGTCAACAGTTAAGCAGTGAACAGTAAAACTGTACTCTGATATAAAGCTCCCAAACTAGCTTAGCCTGGGTATAGCTGCTGTCAGTCAAACAAGATTTTGAATAGGAATGAGGTAAGACCAGCTATTTTGAACATCCCCAGGCAGTTTTAATGTATTGTATCATTGTGCTTGAGCAGCCACAGCAGTGCTCCTTCCTCTTCCCCCGGTAAAGTGCAATAAACAGGTCTGTAACTCAGCAGTTCACATCATTTGGCTGATGCTTACTATGAGTTTTCCCTGAAGAACAACTAAGCTAATTTTTAATATTATTTCAATTTGGATTTACTTACGGCACTCTCAGTTTGGGAAATTTCTGGATGTCATTTTCAGACATGTTCTGAAAAGGAAATAGATGGTATATATTAAAAATGGTCCATGGAATAACCTGTGACTTATAGAAGTCTGCATGTTCAAAAACAAGCATGATTTTTCAACTGATAGGAATGTAAAGTACATCAAAAAGTAAAGCAAGAAAAGAGTCTGTCTGTCCCATGGCCTGTTGGTAAATAGAGTTTAAATAACGGATATGAACGTGTTTTGTTTAAAAATGCTCTGTAAATTTTCCCTCAGTTTTGCTGGAAGTTGCCTTTCACTTTATGCTGCTGTGGGTTATATTCAGCTAGCAAGGACATGAATAAACACTATGTGTATTCATTTAAACAGACTGCTTAACAAAGTAGTTAATCATGTGTCTAACTTGAAAGAAGTATCCTGTAGATAGAATGGCATAAGGATATATGGTACAGAAGGGACTGTGTAAGGAGAAATGGTATCTTAGACCTTCTTTCACCACAGGAGAGCTGGGTAAGCAGATGTGTTTACAGGCATGTGAATTGTTCCTCCAGGAATACTCTGGAATTAATGGGACTCGGTGCAAAGTTAAAATCAGGCCATTTGCTTTCCTGAATTATGTTCTACTCCAGTTCTTCACTGGTGTTATGTTCTCACAGCAGCCTCCAGGCAGGGTTAAAACCCATCCCTGCTCTGAGTCTGCTTCTCAAAAGATATTTAAGCTAACATGGACAAACGGGAGAGGAAAAAAAAAAAAAAGAAAACTTTTAAATTAAAAGTCTTTCATATTTTTCCCTCTTCTTTCTCATACTTTCTGGATATGGTTTTTCACTGTATATTGCAGATCACCTGTATCTATCTAGCATATAGGATGATGTATCTTTTATTACTTATTGTTAAAGATGTCTTGAGTTATTAGAGCTCGGCTCAATAGCCGATGTCCCTTAGAGACGGTCCCCCTGATGAGATCCTGTCCTGACCGTTGCAGGCGTGAGCTCGCCAGGACCCCGTGGTCTGCCTGCGCTCATGACTGATGGCCACAGAGATCTTCCTGGCAATCTCGGGATCAGTCTTCTCTCAGTACGTGCTAAAACATTACTTCAAATGCTTTCAAGAGAATGTCTAATTTTAAATGTAATGTGTGAAGGACCTGTTGTTTCTAAAGAACTGTTCCCCATGAGGAAGGTAGACTTCAACAGCAGATTCTGATCTTAGCCTAATTTTTGTTTCACACCATTTTAATACTACTAAAAACCTGGGATTTAAGGGGCTTCAGAAAATCCAAGATAATATACTTCAATATCTTAATGACAAAAAAAGTTTCTGCATGAAGCTGTCAGCTTTTCAACAGTGACTCGCTGGAGCAGAGCGCGCTGTGACGAGAGCCCTGCGCAGCCTCCCGCGTGGAGGCTTCACCACGAGCCGAACGGCTCCGCGGCGCCAGCCCCGCAGCACCCGCCACGCGTCAGCCTCGCGCTGGAGCAGGCCCTGCACCCTGCAGAGCAGCCCAGCAAAGCTGAACGTGGGCAAGTGACCAAGGGAAAAGCTCACACACTTAGTACTTTTAAGAAATCTTTCCAGAAATGGGCGTTTTCTTCTGCTTCTGGCCATAGTGCAGCAATGACGCTGCAGCTTGGTGCCAAGTTGAGGTGACACGTGGGACACGCTGAGAGCTTGATGGCTGCTCCGGCTCTGCGCTGCTGTGCGCCCCAGGCTGGCACCGGCTCAGTGCCCCGTGGAAATCCTGAGCGTGGGCTTTGTTTAGTTATGTTTAGTGACACACCAGCTTTGCAAACCCGCTCTGGAACAGGGAGGACAGCCTAGCATCTTTCTGTCTACCAGCAATATGAAGTTTCTAATTACACAGTGGTTTGCAATGGTATCACTGATTTTCAGGACAGAACAAATCCAAGCTGTGTTTCTGAGTGCTATTTTGCCTCTGGGAAAACACTGTAGAAATGTACTCCTTTTATGGAAACGTCCTGCAGTATTTACTGAAGAATATTGTTTTTTTTCTAAAGCCTTTTTCAACTTCTCTCTTGAATTTTGTTCTGGTGATAAACCTGACAAATGTTATGGGTTTAAACACTCATAAAAAGCCACATCACTCTATTAAGTCTGAGAGAATTTTATTAGATCAAGTTATGTGGAATCCCTCTGATTTTATTCCAACTACCTTTCAACAGGCCTCCCATTGTGGCAGGCAGCAGAAACAGAAATGTGCCTTTGAAACGAGGAAGCTGTTCTGTGGGATAAGGCAGTGCTGTTTCTGCAGGCAGGTTCACCAGGCAGACCTAACAGTGATGTAAAGCCTGCAAACCCTCCATTGTCACTGCTCACTGTGCCCAAATGTGATTTGGGAGTTTCCAGTTGCTTAAAGATGGCAAAAGATATTTCTTAGAAACTTCATTCTTATGGAGAAGTAATTATTTTTTTGAGATTGCTTTGAGCTCTGGAGTATTGCACTTAAATTCTCCTACTGTTCTATTTCATGGGTGAACTTTTTTGCATTGCACAATTGTCAAGTAGGTCAAAAGCTTAAAAACATCTGTCTCAGCAGACCTGAGCAGCTGCCTGCTTAGTAGAAAAGCATCCTCTGAATTTGTTAGGATATTTCTGAAGAAATACTACACCCTAAGTTATGTGTTTATAGAAACACCATGGAAACAATCCAGGAATTCAAAAATCACTTAGGAATGGCACTGATATTGTTACTGTAATTTCCACCTCACACAGTTCCAGGGTTTCATAATGTTTCCAGAGCCAGAACTGCTCCTCCAGCCACAGCTTGTCAGAGCTTGAGTTAAGGAGCATCTCTTAGTGGCTACTGCAGTAAGTGCTGGGACACCCTGAATAATCCTGACCCCGCTCACTAGGAGGGGAGCTAATCCCCCAGCATTACCTGTTCCAACCAGAAGGGTTGAAAAAATTTTATGCTTCATTTCTAGGAAATGTCAGAAAACTTGATGCATTAGGACAAGTAAATAAAAGAGGGCTTTAAAAGAATGTGCATAGATTTAGTCACTGTGATTACTTAGGCAGCTCGTCAAAATGAGGACTTTTTGGAAAATCAAATAGAATAATAAGCATGGAAATAGAATAGAAATTTAAAAATAATAATAATGATAAACTTATACATCTTTATGGATGTATACTTAAGACCGGAAAACAGCAGCCATATAAACAGGAATTGTCAGCTCTCCTGAAGTTAAGCTAAGTCACTGGCACAGCCTGGGCCATGCCCACCACCTTCCCTATAGCGGTGCCCGTCACCTTCCCTATAGCGATGCACATCACCTTCCCTACAGCAATGCCCATCACTTTCCCTATAGAGGTGCAGGTCACCTTCCCTATAGCGATGCCTGTCACCTTTCCTGTTTTTGATGCTGTCACAGTTCAATCATTGTGTGTTGCTGCAGAAGAAATCTTGTTTTAACTTGAAGCATGAAATAGCGACTTTATCAAAAGGCCACGTATTCTGGCCTTGTCCCCTTCTCCTTTGGCAGGAGGGCAGAGTTGTTATTTGCTAACTGAATGCTGATGCAAAGTAAGGAAGAGTCAGAGCAATGACCTGATTCAAAGAATTTAACAACTGTACTTACCAAAAACCTCTGTCCATTTATGCTGTGCTTCCTCACGACTTTCTCACAATCCTTGTACTTTAACTGCCAAAGAAAGCAAGATGATTATTGCAGGCTTAATTATAAGAACAGACGAGGACACTGATCTGGGTGGCTAGCCTTGGGCAGATGCTCCTGCTGGCCTCGGGTGACAAACACCCATGAGCTAGGGACCTCTGTCCTAGCAGTCACACTAGGGAACAATCTATTTTTTAATTTTTATTGGGATTTTATCATAAAAGCATACAAGCCTGCAGTTCACAAGCCCCCTTAAGATACTTTAAATTCATGTGTTTTGATATCCTGGACTGTTTAAACGGTTTACTGGGTCAGTAAATACAGACTTTTAAGACAGAGATTCTTCAGTGTATTTTCACACATCTAGGAACATGAAAGTTCCTGGTATTACCAGGATAAAAATTAAACGTAAATTGAGGGACTCAACTGAAATAAAATAAAATATGGTAGCTGCATTTGGAAGGACATGAGTTTTATGTATTTCAAGCAGGTGCCTTCAGTTCTACATTTGAACTGAAAGAACACCCCGTGAGAAAGCAGCTTATCTTTTAGATCCTTCAAGGATTAAATGCATTAACGGTGGTGTGGGTTAATCTGGGGAGAAGGATCTGGTCACTTAGCCCAGACTTGTCAGCCTCAGGCTGACATCAGTGTCTGGCAGATTTCCTGTGAGGCTCCGAGCAGCTTTTCCTGGGCCTGGCCCCCCTGTTCTGAGGGGTACCTGGGGGTCAACAGAGAGGAGGTTCTCACAAACCCACGTCCTGGGGGCTGTTTTTGCAGCTAATTCTTTTCGCTTTTAGGCAAATCATTCGCAGCTCTTTCAGGAAGCCATTTCATTTGGTAGTCTCGGAAACAGTGATCTGAGGCCTGTGCACGGGTGCCAGAGCAGTTTCCTTATTCCCCTCCAGCTGCCTGTTGCTTGCAAGCTCCTGGGCTCTGTCCCCAGGTCCTGGTCTCACTTCTTGGTGCTGCTACCCACTGCGTTTGGAGCTAAAGCTTTGCCCACAGCTGGCGCTTTGCATCTCTGGAGATTTGGCAAGCGCCGACTTTGTGCTTTACCTGTTTGCTGCCTGGTTTTGCATTCTGGTTTCAAACTCACCCCAACTCCCCAAAGAAAACTCTATGAAAACTGTTGAAACCATTAATTTTGCATGATTTCAATAACAAACCCTAAAGTGTTCCTGTTTTTTTTTTTTTTTTTCAAGACTCATCTGGTAGCTCCCTTGAAAATGAACCAGGCAGGCTGGCCATGCTTGAGCATGTGCCCAAATCTTCTGAGTGATCTCAAGGTTAAATTCCAAGCTGGCAGTTTGGCATTTAGGGAGGAACATGGTCCACCGTGAGGCAGACAGACTAGGCACTGTCCCTGATGCAAAGTGAAAAATGAATTTATGGAGAACATACAGAAATGAAATTTCAGTAGAACTGGGTCAGTTTAGACATTCGGGAGTCATTACAGCAGTGTCAGCATTGCTGGGTAGAGGTAATGGCCATGTTCCCTCGGAGAGTGTTTGTGAAGTGCGGGGAAATCCTCCGCCTGTACAAGGAGGGCAGCAGCGGTCACGGGTGCAGGGGCAGGAGGGCCGGGCAGCTCCCACAGGCCGTTTCAGGAAAGGTGCCGGCGCGGGGAGGAAAGCGGCAGCGATGCCTGCGAGAAAAGCGCTCTCCAAGCAGGGCAGCAGTGAGGACGTGAGCCCCCAGTTTTGCCCAGGAAGTTTTTCAGTAGGAAAGTGGAACCACAAGGCAAAAGGTTTTCAAACTGGCCCTTTTTTTTAGGGAGCGAACAGCAGTTCTTGTATCCACTGCTGTTAAGCGCCTGGCTGGGTTCACACGGGTGTCTTGATACGGACAGACATTTGGAATCTCTTTTTCAAACCCTGAGCAGTTTGAAAAATCTCATTTCTGAAAATCTTTGAGGAAAACCTCCAAAGCTTGTCAGCTTTACATATTAATTTATTTTAGGACTCCTAATATATGTTGTATCAACACCTGTTACAGTAATGTGTGCATTTCCTCTGAAAAACCATCAGTTTCTCTTACTCTTAATTTAAAACATACTTTCAGGTTTAATTTAATTGGTAGTGATTTTTGGTTTTAATTTTGAAAGAAACTTTTTTCTGCTAAGCGTCTATATTTAGCACAACCATTTCACACTAGTTTGCCTCTCTGTCACACAAAGCCAAAGCACAGCTGAACTCACCATCTTGAAATATTCTGCTAGCTCATCTGGGCTCCACGCAACCACCTCTGAGCGATAGGGAACGTTTCTCAGATCCATGGCGGGTTTTCTCTTCCAGGCAGCTAGGAAATGCTCATGGCAGCGGTGCCGATGGAGGAGCCAGAGGTTGGTCCCCTGTGCGCGATGGCCTCCAGCCCGGGCAGGAATCCCTTTGCCTGATGAATGTCCAGCTCTTACTCTTCAGTGGTCTTCTTATTTCAGAATCACGTTGTTAGCACATCCAGGAGACAAACTGCTTCCCCTGTCACAAAATGGTCTCTTCTCAGAAAAGCTGTAGCTAGGCAGCCTCACCACTTCCTTTGTCTGCATATAAATAAGTAAACAAGGAAGCAGAGCAAACTGTTGAAAACGCTCCGCCTGCTACGTCCAAGTAAGCTCCTGCAGACCCTTTTTTGCTGGTAACTATATCAGAACAGGCCTTTGCGTATCTGTATGCCAGATCCAGTACAAAAATAATGACATATTAGCTGCAGTGGTCTCTTCATCTGTGCAAGTCTTGCCCAGGAAGTTGCCCCAAACTGTGGAAAAGTTGACTCAAGAGAAATTTCTTCACCACATCGCACTGCCTGGAGTGTCACATGAGCTTGCTGCATTGGAACCTGACACAGTTCATGCAGTGGGCTTCCAAACTCCCCTGCAAACGCTGAGGAGCAAGCTCTGCAGTATTTTATATATACAGAACATGAAAGATTCTTGTTGGTGTTGAACATAAAAGCTATGAATGAATCAGGAATTTGAACACAGCCAGACTTCAAATTTAGAGTGATGACCACCTCTCAGTGAAATTAAAAATCACGCAAATTAAAAATCGAGAAAGTGAATTAAAAATCAAGCGTAGATAGAAAATGCACTGTCCTTTTTCCTCCCTCCAGCTCCATTTCTCAGCTGCCTCTAACGGGGACTGTAATCCTTTGAAAATGAACCTGCAGGAGCACAGTATTGCTGCAGCACATGGTGAGGAGCCTCTGCGGGTTCCTGCCCCCTTGCTTCGGTGAGGCCCTAGTGAGGCAGCATGAAGCAATTCCAGACTTGCCAGTTTTTGCAGAAGAGCAGCCTGCTCCCGCGTCCTGCCGGGGTTCCTGCTCCCATCAGCACCAGAGCAGAGGGCAGAGCGCGGCACCTTGCGAGCTGCCCGTACTGGAGAGAACAGAGCATCGTTCTGGAAAGGCAGTCTCCTCTTCCTGAGGGAATGCCTCACCTTGCTCTGCGTCATCGAAGACGTGTGAGCGTTGGGCCCACGTCCACTGCAGAGGGCTCTGGCTGAGCTGGAGGGCTCAGTAGTGCCAACCATGTGCGGCTTCCTTTGGGAATTCACGGGCTGCATCTGATTTAACATAGCTTCCCTTCTTCGATAAATACTTTGGGAAATGATGGCAGCAAGGTAGGCCAAACTCTCCGAAACTGAACTGCTGTTCCAGCTGCTCTGACCACAGCACTGGTTTATCAAGTGCACCATTGAGCTGGGGTTTATTGGCTCTTATCTGCACTGGGCTGCATACAGGGCATTACAGAAACATCTCCACCTCTTCATTTTAAATCTAGGTCTGGAGAAGAAATAAGATTAAATGGATGTGTGACAGGAGCCTGACGGAGCAGCTGTTCTGATGGTGCAGCAGCAGCAGTGGTGAAGACAAGGCTACGTGGCAGACACCTCAAACACCCCAAGCACTGTGGCTTTCAGCAAAGAAACAGCTTCTTGCAGTGGAAGACTATGCTGTAACTTCTGGCAGTTCCTTCTGTCACTGGTTTTCATTGCCTTCCTCGTGGCTCTGGAATCGAATGTCTATCCCAAGGTATATCTAGTGTAACAGCTCTAATTTCCATTGGACTACTCTTTACTTACATTAATATAAAAGTTACTAGCCACATTAAAATACAGACTGACACTGTTACACGCTGACAGAGGAACAAGTCAGGCACCATTACAGTCTATCTTGTGGCCCCTAACACAGGACGTCTACAGCACTGAACTCATCGTGATTATTTGCTTGGATGCCACGATGGACGATCTGGTCTTATACTGTGTGTCCCTGCCAACATCCCTGCCTGCTTTTACACAGCCCCGCTCACACTCGAGCTTTCTCTTTGTCTCGAGCCCCGTTTGTGTGATTTGGTAAATGCATAGGATGTGGTGGCCATGTCAGGGTTGCTGAGGAAACGTAACTCTGAGTTTTCTGCATTTGAATTTTCAGCTCTCTGGCTACATTAATGTAACAATTTTGAATTGCATTTCTAATCCTTGTATGCATTTTAGTGCATCAATGGAAAATGTTGCTCAGCTCGCAGATAACCACATGTGAGTCACGTCCTCCAATCCCAACTGAACTGCAGAGAGTTGGTGTTACGAAATAAGCTATTAAATGTCTTTCTCTGTGGCCCAGAAGTGCAATTAGGCAAAGAAGGAAGTCTTGTTCCTGGAGGAAAAAAAGAACAGAATTTCCTCTCTCTGTCGGTTCTTCCCATGGTTACTTTCCTGGTATATTCCCACCTGTTTATTGCTTCTCTCTGTTCTCCCAGATTGCTCCCTTGTTGCCTCCCGTGTCCTCTGCTCACGGAGAGGCAACTCCGGCACTGTGATGGGCACCAAGAGGGGAAAATAAGAGAGAGAAAGTTGAGTATCTAAGTGTGGAAAAGCCCATGTCTGAATCTCTACTCAGATCTGCATAGCAGAGTAAAGAAGGATGTTAAGAAAGCAGTAACACCTGATTTTTAGAGAGGGAGACAGAATGAGTGCAGGGTGGTAGTGTGAACCACAAGCAGCAGACAAGGCCTCAGAGAGCTCGTGTAGAAGCACGCCAGGTTTGACAGGCTGTGTGCAGGAATTTGGTTGTTTGCATTTTGCTTGGTTGACTCGGGTGATACATTTTGGAGGTGTCGATCCCGACTCCCTGCTTAGATCCAGCTATTGCAATTCTCATGACTGGGAAGGATCACATGCTTTGGAGCTTAGTAGTTCCATTTTATATTGCAAGGAAGGACAGAAATGAGAAAGGAAGGAGTTGGCTTGACAATATACCTCTGTTCTGTAATTGAATTTGTTATATGCCTCAGAGGGAAATCTTCCATGAAACTTCGATTTAGATTTCCAGATTTCTTCTAGATTTCCAAATTCTTTGGAAAATGTGGATGTTTCAACGGTTGCCAGGTGCATACCTCTGTGAGATATTTTCTGCCTTCTGAAATAATTACGTCTATTTGATACCTGCAGTGGCACAATCTTGACATAAAAACGTGTCTCTATGAATAACAGCTGCCAGCGCAAGAGCTTTTTCAGCCTGGCAATGGTTTGGAAGGAGTATTTGGGAAGCTGAGGAGCATGTGAGAGCGCACAGCCCCTTGGGGCAGTGCGGGAGAGAAACTCACAGTGGCCACGTTGTGCCGCGCCCAGGGAGCCGCAGGACTTCCCAGGCCCTCCCGCCTCTCCTGTCCACTAGCACCTTGATCAAAGCGGGATCAAGCGCTTGCTCAGAATAGGTTATTTCTCCTGTAAGACCTCAGTCTTCAGGTCAAGTTGTCTAGAGCCAAGTAAAAAGAAATGATGTCTGAATATGAACTTGGTCTTCATGTTCATCTCCAGCCCAAAGCAAAGTAGATTTTCATGACACCTTTTTCCTATAGTCCTGACCAAGTTTTTTTTTTTTTTTCAAGTTTATTTTTATCTTGGGAGTATTTATCATTGCCAACCTGCATTTTCTCTTTTAAGCTACATATGTGCCTATAAAACACGGTAAGAACATTTTCATCTTTATGTCATGTAAATATTTTCCTAGTATTGGCATATATTCCTTGCTGTCTTTAATAATCACTAAGCCCCACTTCCTACTCCTGAAACGTCCCTAGGGATTTTTCCCTCCGATCCCGCAGGGCAGTGTTTACCATCACTTTGCAATGTCTGTGCAGTAACAGGAGATCCAGACGGTGCCGCTGAGCACCGGGTAGGCTGCTCATGGGCTCTGTACGTGCCACCCTCCTGAGAAGAGCAGCCGAGGGAGAGCTCAGCAGCCTCTGAGAGAAATGGTGTGAATGAATGGTCTGAGATCCTGTCTTCAAATCCTGTTTCATGAAACTATCCTGCGTGCTGGTTCGGAGATCAAACCTAAGCAATAATTTTTATGTGCGAGGGAAAAAAAAAAGTTCATACTTGAAGCAGCAGCTTTCCCTGGGAGTGAACTGTGCTGGCAGGAGGAGGAGGGAATATGGAGCTTAGGCTGCTAGAAAACACCTGAAATCCTAGAGCACAACCACTAGAGAGCAGATGAGCTCCATGCAGAAATCTGGAAAAAAAAAAAAAAAAGTTTCTGTGGAAAAGACGAATAGTTTCAGATATTTTAAAACTAATATAGTTTTTTAGGTAAATAATTTGCTCTTGTCTTTTAGGGTCCTGCTCATCCAAGCAAACTGGAAAACGAGCACAGGAGTGAACTCGAAAAAGTAAGGACCCTAGAAAATATGTCTGTGGAAGAAGAGCTTGCAAATGATTTGCTCAGTTTGGATAAGGGAAATTGGGGAAGGAGAAAAAAAAAAAGGAGATCAACGTGGTAAGTTTGGCCAGGCAGGCCCTTGTGACCCATTCCCATACTCTGTGTCACAAGTAACGCCTCATTTCAAGGATGACAGTGATGTTAAGGAGCTTTTGATTTTGCTACTGCTTTTGAGAATGTGCCTTTAAAAGGCTCACAGGAGTGCAAAATGCCTCTGTAGAAACCCCTTTGTTTTGCTTACGCTCACCTGCGACTGGAAATATATGTCTGGGAGCTGTTAATGTCTAGATGGTGCTGAAAGCCAAGGTATTCCTGTTGGTCCTGCTGCAGGAGGGCTTCAGCGTGTGTTTTTGGGAAGCTTCTTTATTTAAAAGAATTGCAAAGAACTGTTCACTGCTGGCATAGCAGAGTGAGTGGTGAAACAACTGTGATTTTGTTTGATCAAACAGTTTTTTATGCCATAGTATTTCAATTTTATCCAACCATTTTGACATTTAAATATATGACGTTTGTTTCAGCTGAGCCCATTTTGGTGTTTTTCTCCAATGAGCTATTGACACCTGCGAGCAGGTCACTGGGTCTGGCAGGCAGGTTGCACGTGACCTCTTGTTATTTAACCAGGCAAGCGTTTTCCTAACAATTTCTTAGCAAAGCCTCAAGTTACAGAGCTGAGTTTGCATTGCCTTCAGCCTAAGTAAGTACCAGTTAAGAACATTAAGGTTTGACCACTGTACAAATCACTATAAAGGCCTGGCAATCCAATAAAGATGAAAGCTATTGCTGTTAAATGTAAAGTCTAAATCTAAAGTGAATGCTGCAATCAAGGAGCATCCTGTCCCCACACAAACATGGGCCTGGATTATGATCCTATATATTTCAAATTCTCTAAATATTTAAACAGCTCACTAAGCAATAAGATAACCATTAATGATTTTGCAATGCTGAGGGGAAGAAAATCAACAGTTGTTACGCTGATACGGGTTCACTGCAGCCTTCTACGGAAAACATTTTTGTGAATCCCAAACGGTCTGGAGGGCTCATTTCTTGCCAGGTGTACAAACGTGCTACCTGTGAGACCGTTTTGATGAAAATGATGATTTTTCAGCACCTCAGTGACAATCACAACCCCACAGCAGCTACAGATCTTGGCATGTTCATTCATCCCTACTGTGCTCCTACAGTCACAGCAAGATGCTAGGGCTCAGAGGAAGTGCTCGCCATCCTCATAGTTGCTGTAAGAAAAGATCTTGAATGCTCAAACATTTTGTTCTCTACACATTTCCCAAGGGCTTCGGGGCCAGCACTTGCAATGCACCTGGACCAGCATGGTCTGGTCTGAAGCCCTGGATGTCTGGGAGAAGCAAAGAGCTGCTGCTCACCAACCTCGCTCTGTGTGCAGTTTTGGTTTTAGTGTTAGTTTTGTTTTCAATATCTGTATTCCTCCCTGTGACTGTCTCAGAGTTTGCAAAGAGCTGAAATCATGCATATCCCATGCTCTTCAGCTTTTCAGTATTGCCTTGTGTTCAAAGTTAGGGAAATTATTAAAAAAGGCAATTTCTTCTCATGCACAATCATTTTGCTTTTTTTATCTCTAAGCATTTGTAGCAGTGTGACCAGTCTTAGACTCTGCTCCTTTTACTCTTCCGACTCCTTCAGAAAGAGGGGCAGCACAGATCAGGAATAATCACCCAGGTGGGACACACGGAGCCGTGCAGGTGGGATTTCACCTGGCGGCTGGGATGTACGAGACACCCTGGCATTAGGGAGTCTCTTGCCCAGTGCGGTGTAGGGGAATGATCTGGGCTTTTTTTTTTTTTACTGAAACATTGGCCAGAGAGATTTAAACCTCAAAATTACAGGAGGAAGACTGGTGAATGCTGCAATTTCACACCCACTTTAAGGCAGTGTTGGCTGGTGCTGTTGCTGCAACCTCCAGTCCTTCCCCAGCCTCTGCCTCCCCTCTCCACGCTGCCTCCCAACTGGGCTAGAAGCGTTTTCATGACCTGTGGAGCAAAAAGGGGCAGTGATTTTACTGTGTTAGCAAATCTGGCAAAATATAATGATGAGATAGTCTCAGACTGCATCTCTTCCCTGCTGTGACTTTGCTGCATGGGCAGCAAAGCAGCGAGCAGGGGAGGCTGCGGCGGCTGCTCTTGGGAGCGATGCCAGTGCAGACTGTGCATCCAAGTACAGCACAAGCCAGGGGGACCATCCGGAAAAGCATGGGAACCCTCTGCACTTTAACTGTCACTAATCATTTCACCATCTTGTTCTGGCTGGCAGGGCACTCACTATTTCTTGTTTAGGATTTAAACATAGAGAATTTAAATCCTGTTTTGCAGAGCAAGGGGAGTATTCATTTAGATGCTCATTTCTATTTGACTGTTACCTTCTGTTTAGCCTAATAGACTGCAGAATTTAGACATTAATTTCAAGCAATTTTATCATAATTGACTTATAAATAACCTAATCTGTGACACTCAAAGGAAGCTGAAGGCAGACACTGCATTGTTTGAACTGTCTGCTGCTAAACTCAGCACAGTAAGTGTTGAAAGTTTCATCCAAGTATCTATTTTTAACTGTTCCACAAAACTCCCACTTGTTTCGCATCCCATAGCGCTTGTACTCCTAAGCTATCCTGGTTGAGTAAAGAAGATTCTGCATTTAGCTCCAGAAAGGTTGTTTGAACTGCTGCCATGGTACTAAGCTGCTCTTTGTTGTATTTCTGTGGCTTTAACAGGGCTCTCTGTTATGGAAAGCACCAACTGTCACTGATTTTGGATTCTGTGAACAGATTTTCTTTCCTCATTATCAATTTATAGCTTTCTTTCAATACTGTAGAGATTTATGTGAAAATGGAATTCTAGTAAATTTGGGGAGCTCAGGTATGTACCCTGGACCCTGTCATCTGGGTCTGATGGGCTCCTAAGTGCTTCTAGAAGCAGGAGTCTCCCTTCAGCTGTCCTGTAGGCTGTGTGAGGCTGCTCAGCACAATTTCACTTGCAAACTGACAAGAGCAAACCTTGGATGGGATCTGGGAATAGCTCATTTGGCTCCTACCCTGTATGGGTGCATTTTACAAGAATTTTTCCTTCTTTCTGAACCCTGGGTGATTTGCAGAAGTAACTGATCTTGCACGTTAAGTCCTAGGTTAAACAAATATTAGTGTCTGCACTCTACCCTACTAAGCCCTTCTGCTTTCCACATTGGCTTGCGATGAAGCCACAATGGTTCTGAACATCTTACATCCAGATGTTAGCTCTGGCCAAGGTGCTTTGGTTTGCAGGAGTTCAGAGACTAAACAACATCCTTGGAGGAACTAAGCACAGTATCCCCAACCTGTGTCTCTCTGCAGCAGGCCCTGAGGGCACTAATAGGCCTTAATGGTCCTCACCAGCTTCACCTGGTCCAACCCCAGCCCATGGCCCAGGGCTTTTCTTCGGCTCGGGAGCAGAGTTGTGTTTCCCAGGCTGTTTCCTTCTGATCCAGAGCGTGTTTCCCTGTGGGAACCCATTCCTGGTTGTTGTTGCTGTGTCTAGAGCTGTCCATGGACCCTGAGCCCAGCACTGTCACTGTGCTCAGGCCCTGGGGCTGTCCTGGTGTTTGGGCATGCACTGGGCTTGCCTGTCAGCCGTCCCAAAGGAGCCACCAGCTTGCCCTCTTCCCAGCGGCTGCTGGATTAACCAGTGTAGATTCCTGAAGAGACTGCAGACTTTTCTGATTGGCCTCATGGTCATCCTCAGGCTCTGCTAAAACATTTGTGACTGAAGGGCCCCAGAAAGGTCTCTGCAGGTAAGGTGCTTCTAGCTTTCCGGTAACGTTTTTGGTTTTGGGCCAAAGTTTCTGCTTTCCATTCTGCATTGCACCAGTCGTAGGCTTGACTTAAAATTTAAGTGGGGGTAACAAATGTCTGGGTTGCTCTAATTATGTTTCTTTAAAGACAAGAGTTGCTAAGTGCTCCTATTTATGTTACCATGTTACTTTTGGACCACCTGGAAAATGTCCTGAGTGGGACTGTAAGGCTGAGATTGCTGAGACTTAAGGGGACTGAGGAGTTAAACTTGTTCTTCTATAGGTAATAATATATAAAAATATAAATGATAATAACATAATATGTATAGTGGCCAGATGATTCATATGATCATAGATAATTCAGGTTGGAAAGGATGTGAGGAGGTCTCTATTCCAGCCTCCTGCCCACAGCAGGGTCAGCTGTGAGGTTAGACCAGGTTGTTCAGGGCTTTCTTCAGGTGGATCCTGACTATTTAACCCTTAACTAGGCCCATGTGGGTTCAGGGTGCCATTTGTTGGGAAAGTTTTCATGGAGGAAACTTCCATTCTTGTCCTTTTTGTTTTGAGCAGCAACCCTATCCTGTAGACATTTGGGCTTGGATTGTTTCAAGTGTTAGTGAATTTTCTCAGACTTGGGTTCTTGTTCATTTAGACAAGCTTGTTCTCACTCGCCATGTTGGAAGTCTGTAGATCAAGATTAATAATACCTGCAAAATGAGGGAGTAGTATCTCCAGGGGAAAGGGTGAGCTTAAAAACCTCTTAATTCATGAGTAAAACTTCAGATACAGGGTAGAAAAAGCCCAGACAAAGTAGATGTTCTATAACTATAACTTGGACCAGATTTGAGAATCTTTTTCTCTTTCTCCTTAAGAAACACAGATAAACTATCCCTTTCCATGTTTGCATTTCCACAGCAATAAACTTGCCCTTGTACTTGAATGTACTGAAGCATGGACACAGTGGACGCAGTCCCCAAGGCCTATGCAGAGTCTGATTAGTGGGTTTGTTTCCTAGTTATTGTTTTTTGTTTTTAGATGTATGGAGATGATTTGGTTTTTTTTTTTTTTTTTTTTAATGGCTTGTTTGCCTCAGCTGGGCCATGATAGAATCCCTGTTGATCAGCATAAGGTTTTACAAAGAGGGTTACATTGTCTTGCAGATGGATCTGGGTAGGAATCTTGGAAATACTCGGTCCTTTTCTCAGAGGCCATTTCTAAAGTAAAATTGTTCCTGTTTGTGTGGAGATGTATAGAACTATGTATTGGAGCAAAGAGGGACTATTTTCCACCTCTAGCTGCAGCTCAGGCTTTGAGCCATCTAGCTCCAGGGTCATGCTACTAGGGTCGTATAAGATGCTGAATTGGGCAGCACTAAACTGGGTTGCGAACGTGGGTAGTCAGCGTATACGGCACGCAGCCCGTGTGAACAATTTGCTCAGCTATGCGCTCGTTGGGTACGCAGCTGCCAGCTCCAGGTTGCTTTTGGCTCCCAGAGCCAGTGTAGCCCTGGAATACGCATCAGCTGTCCCTGTTAACGGATAGATGGCTTAGCCAGAGAGTCCATTTGTGCACGATGAGCTCAGGTTGCCATTTGTGCACAACGATCAGAACTGTGTCAACACAACATCTGCCTCTATACAACTGCACGTATAATCACACTTACTCTCCAGGACAGCATATGTTAATGAAAACAAGTCCTCTCCAGGTACGGCACAGCATTCAGGTCCCAGTTTGTGAATTTTCAACATTGAGACATTTTTGTGGCAAGAGTAGAAGCTCACCTGAAAAACAAACAAAATGAATTTGTGTAATAGGAGCAATAGAGTGTTACTGTATTAATCAAGTTAAGCTTTATCATCTTGTCTGTATAGAGAGACAACTGGCCCATGTGAGGCAAAGTGACAGGGAGACACCGGTGCAGAATGAGCTGAGCATGGCTTGGGATGCAGAAGGGATCGAGGACACCCTGTTTCCTTGCATGGTGTTTGGAGGGTCATGAGGAACATGTTCCCATGAGCAGCTCTGACCAGAGGGAGCGAATCTGTTGTGTGAGGCCAGCAGCTCAGGATCGGGATCGTTAGGGAGGTCCATGCACACGCGTGCGTGGCCAGGGATCCACTGGTACTTCCTGGGCTTGAAGGGAAGCTCAGCAGGGTGCGTGAGGAGGGCAAACCACAGCCCTGCCTGTTGTGGAGAGGCTCAGCTTGCCTTGCCACAGGCTTTGCTCTGGGGTAAGATGGTCCAGCCTAAATGACATGCCAAGCTGAAGCTTGTGTGTGTTCCAGGCAAATGCAGTTTGTTGAAAATGTGCTTTAAAAAAAGACATAAGAATTTTTTTTTCAGAAAATGTAAGAAACTCCATTGTCTTAGGGCAGCCTGAGTAATTGGTTGTACAGATAAGGATCCTAAAACTCTTCTGTGGCAACCAGCTGCTGAATCATGGGTCATACTTAGTAGCAAAAATGAAAACATTAATAGCTGATTTCATTCAGGATTCAGATCAGTTCACGCCTTCACCTTAACAGGATCTCTTTGCTAGTCTTGAAATATTTTCTTTGGTTTAGATATTTCTTAGCCTGAATCTTTTGCTCGTAGGTCATCCCCAGGTGAGACAGGGGACCAAGGGAGAGACAGAGCATCAAGTGCCAGCTGGATGGTGTGGAAAGGCTCATGCTGCGGCTCGCTTGATGCCTTGGGCAGAGCCCCAGGTGTACTTGACGTGCTATTAATACAAGCACGAAGAAGGATTTAAGACGACTTCATTCCAGCAGCTCATATTGCATCCTGAATTCCTTCCATCGAACCGATGCAGTGAAGGGTGCTGAAGGGAAGGAGCTGGGCAGGAAGAGCCCTGAGGTGGAGGTTTGGCAGCAGCACCCGCTTCCCACAAGGGTTTGGGTATTAATAGTTTCAAATAGATGAGGGGGGGAAAAAAATCACCTGAGGTACCACAGTGGTGAAAATCAGTCCCAGATGGGAATGTGCAAACAAAAGGCTGGTCAGGAAGGAGAAGCCAAGTTGATTACAGGATTAGCTATAGTTCTCCTGGAACACTTGCTGGAAAAGGTACAAGGTAATTTTGTGGTATTCTAAATGGGTACAGGCTTTGGGTGATTGCAATGCTTGCAGTGAGAAGATATTTTCAGTTTTCCCGGAAAGGAAGCACAACAGACAACTGTTAATTCAGTAGTTTAACCTATGGGAGCAGTTTCTCTGTGGCTATAGTAAGTTTCAAGGTAAAATATTTTTATTTATGGAAAAGTAGTAAGCAAGCTAAAATTGGATAGGGCTGGGAAAGAATTCAAATCATGCTTTAAGTGCATTGCTTTCCGAGGTAGATTTAGTTGTATTCATATCTAGATTCACAATATTTCCATTTCCTGGTGTTTGTTATTGCAGAATTATTCATGAATTTAAATCAGGTCTGAACACTGATCCCTGACAGAATGTTTCTAGCTTTCCTCTCCCAACCACGCATATCGCCATTTTACAAAGCAAACTGCAGGGAATGAGGCGTGTGTAGTACAGCCTATTTAGTAATTTAATCATTTAGTTCTGAAGAGATTTTTTGAAAAGCATATAGCCACATTCTCTGATGGTCCTGGTAACAGAGAAACTCATTTGCTGAATGCTGGTCAGAGATGAGGTGATGGGGAAATTTGCATGGGGAATGTAAATGTCTATGTTACAGATGTCTTTCATTATATTTCTTTTCCCCTCTGAGCTCTGCATGTAAAGAGGACACACTTCCAAAGTGAAGCAGGAAAGAAAACTGTGTTGTCTTCCAGCTCCTCCTTCATGGTGGTGATTTTGGTATCTCCCTTACGATACTGCTTCTCTCCCTGTGCGCAGAACATGTGCAGCAGAGCAGGAGCTTCAATCCATGTGCTCCAACCTGCAGTCCTGTGCATTAACTGCAAAGCGTCTTTTCCTCAGCAGTAAGCACCAAAGAATTAATGTTAGGCAGAAATTGATGCTTTAGTAAAACTTTTTGTCCAAATTAATGTACGCTGCTCCTTAACAGGGCTAATCAGCTTTGGTACAGCACCATGCTGTTTCTGCTGAACGGCTCCAGTGTCCAAATTATGCATAGCATAAGCTGACAGTTTTTACACAGCATTAGTGAGAAACTTCCTCTGCTGCTAAGTTCTTCCTTATGGGAATCCCAACTTTGCCTTGAAGCATGTACTGCTTCAAATGGGATCCAACTGAGTCTATCCTGTGTTCCTGAAGTGCTCACAATACTGCAGAAGGTGCTGCAGCTCCTGCAGTGGCTCCTTTGAAGCAGGATCACACCCAAAGCCCTGATCCGCGGGGGCTCCAGCGCGAGTCTGGGCGCTCGGAAGCGGCTGTGGGAGGGAGGGAGCTGCGTGCGGAGCAGGCGGGCTGAGCCCAAGGCGCTGCAGCTGCCGGGATAAGAAAGCTTCCAACACATGAAATGTCATCTGGAAAAGCAGCTGTATTGAGACTCGGAGAACAGCAGTGCTGTGGAGTACTGTCAAAGGCTGTTATTACAAGCCAAACTCAGGAGAATATAAAAATAAGCAAAAGAACATCAAGTTCCCTGGTGAACTAATGTAAACACTGCAGGAGCTTCTCATCTGTGTTGTTCATGTCAGCTATTTATCCTAGTGTTGATATGCTGGAGAAACACACTTCACTTATTCATAATGTGCAGAGTGGTTGCTGCCAGCTGTTCCAATGCCTGTGTCTGCTCACAGGGCAGGGGTGCTGCCTATGCCACCTCTGGTACCCCAAGAAATTTCCAAGTTGCTGTGCTCGTGCACGGTTAACTTCGCATTTTGATCTCGTGCAAGGTCTGCGTACATCTCAGCAGTCAGAATTAACACAGTAAATCTGAAGACCAGACCTAAAGGGGGGAAGAAGTGACTGCAATTTGGAACAGTGGCACTTCGTGCTCCTTTTGGTCTCCTACTTCACCCAGCTGCTCTGCTCTTTTCCAGGGCTTCTCTCAGACTCGCTTGATTAAATGGCTTTTCCACATTGGTTAATATATTTGTTTTATTTTATCTAACAATAAGGTAAATTAGGTGATTTCCTCCTTCCTTTTTTGGTTTAATATCTGCCCAAACGGGTCATTAATCATTGCACAGTATAAATCTGAACAATTTTGTGATCTTTGCATCAGCCAAGAACTTGTTCTGCAGTACAGAGGTGGTACTTAGTGATTACAGCAAGTATTTCCTGTGCTGTGGTAGCGTCCCATCCTTTAGTCACAAAATTTGCATCCTCAGTCACAGGTAGGGTGCTGCAGAGCTTCCCTGTACCCATATGGAGCCTGAAAACAGACTTGGGAGAACTAAGGTGACCACCAGCTGGATATTTTGATTAGTGCAAAGGCTTAAACCTGTTTATAAGTAGCTTCCAATGTGCTGTGTTTAAAATGAGCTGCAAACGACACATAATTCATCTAAATTTAACTTCACCCTTCACAAAAGAACAATTCTGAAAAGGAAAATATGGTAAGAAATTAAATTAGTTTTTCCGTTGCTGAAAGCTTGAACAGCAGCGTAATGCAGTAAGGCTGATAATGAGGATGGAGTGCGATGTTAGTGAGGCCTTGACATTAAAGGGGAAAAACAGATGATTTTATGAGGCTGTTGGTGTTGCGAACAAATGATCTGTATTCAGAAGAAAGCATAGAGCAAACATTAAACTTTAATGGAAAAATCTCAGGGGGAGGTTATTTTCATGCAACTGAACATTTTTCTATTAGCATAACACATGGTCACTCTTGCAACATGCATAATAATGTTGTTCATCACCCAGTGGTTCTGTGTAAAGGTTAAGTCTCCTTGGAAGTGTAGGCAAATCAAGTAGTTGATTATGTGCTTTGGAATGGGATTCTCCCTGTGAAGAGGGCGGACTCGCGCTCTGTACAGAGCTACGGGAACCTGCACTTAGCTTGAATATTCAAAAGAGAAAGGGTAGTGCTAATGTTCTACACTAACCACCTCTGGAAATCAGGTTTCTTTATGCTGAGCTATTAAGGACTTGTATCACTACCCATGGTGAGATGAGGCAGGTTCTTAGTTTGAGTGTGGGGCAAGTTGGAAGATGGTGGGATGTGATCCCCAAATTTCCAAGCCGGGTGTGTCACAGGAGGCACCTGAGTTCTTAGGTTCTGAAGCGCCCAGTGGGAGCGCGTGCTGGATCTGTGAACATGCCTGGAAGGGGGCTCTTCCGCACCGGTTCTGAGCGCTGTGACCTTGGGCAGCCGTTCTGCTTTCTGGGCTGCGTTAGCTCCGCTGCCCTGTTGGTCTGTGAGCAAGGAGAAGGGCTTTGCCGGCTTGGGACGGCCGCGTGGGTGCACGGTCCCTGCCCCAGAGCTCGGACTCCACTGTCAGGCAATGAGTTGGCCAAGGAATCCCATGTGCACCGAGGCTGTGATTACTAGAGGCTGAAAATCAAGCCCTGCAATACCAGCAGGCTGATATCCGGCCACAGCTCAAATTGCCATATACAAGTCAAATATTTGCTGCAGTGAAGTTTGCTTTATGAATGTTCTTCTGCCTCCTCTATCATCTTGTCTATTTTCTTCTTCCAACGCAGCTGGAGGTAAGGAGTTGTTGCAGTCGATGCTTTGTACGTGGTCCAGCACTTACCTCTCTTCCCTGCTGGGAGGCGACCTCCTGCCTCGCTCCTCTCCTCCCTCTCCTTTTCCACCAGCAGCCACCACTGCATATGACTGTTAAACCTAAACCCAGCTTCATGCACAAAGGTGTAAATAGCATATAGAAGCTATATATAGAGATAGATACACTGTAGACATGCCAACTGCTTTTGAGTTTTACTTGCTGATTGCTATCCTTGCACAAATACTTGAGTTTATTTGGAAAACAGGATTACTTCTAAGTGATTTTTTTCATGCTTGTAATGAGATTTTTATAGTCTTTCTCACCTCTATATCAGTCAAGCTTGCCAAGAAAGTATGCAGTTTTATTACAGAGGGAAGCTGTAGTTCTGGGAGTTGGTTTCTGATCTTGGACAAAATTGGATAGAAATCTTAAGCCTTGGACCGGTCATGTTTGAAATGGTCCTACTTATGCTCACATCCTGGGACGCCTGAATTTCCAGGACTCATCCTATTAGGTCCTGAGTTCCTCAGCTCCCGCTAGTTACCTCAATTTGAAACACAGAGCCCCTGAAAGCAGCGGTACTGAAACTTGCTGGTCCTGGCTGATAATTAACAGAACATATAATTACTAGTCATTACATGGGGAACTCTGCAGTATCAATGTGCCTTTGTTGTGACTAATTCACTCAGGAGTTTCTGGAGTTATGGTGGGTCAGGTTGTATCGAGATTTTTTTGCTTTTGACAAAGCACCCGCTGTGATTTGCAAGTGTCGGCAGGATCTGTGTTCCCAGCCAATGCAGGAGCTCCCCTGTGCAGGGAGCTGCCTCCCATCCTCCTCTTACTGGTGCCACTCATGGTTCAGCGCATGGTGTGTTTTTTGGTATGGTAAAAACCCCATTGTTGATTCTTAACATTTTTATTATGACCTATTCAGTAGTCATTTTTTGTATATCCCTTTTTTAACTTTTGCAATGGAGATGAAAAACCCAGGTGTACACTTAAAATATACCTACACTTTAAGAAATTTATGTAACTTGTCAATTGGGCTTATGCCTTCTGGATAACCCTGAGCTGCTGCCTTGTGCACTCATGCCTTGCAGCTGAGAATCTTGCTGTGTGTGACGTGCATCAAGCACCCAAGCGCAGGGTGCTTGGGGCTGTCTCACGTACCTGCTGTCATGAGCTAAATCTTCCTCTAGTTTGAAATCAGGCTATTTTTAAAAAAATAAAGGTTAGATTTTACTGTCAACACTTAAATTCTTTTGGGGAGAAAGAGGATGGAACCGCTAAGGCTCAGTTTGCCTTTCCTTGATGATTGCCATTCAAGGTTTGGTTTATTATCGTCTCATTCAGAGCCCAACCAGATCATGATTGGGGACACCATTTCAAAGGTGAGAGTAAAAACTGCCTTGTGAGTAGGGATGAGATTACCAGCCACGCTTAGATTTTTTTCAAACTTCATGTGACCAGTGGAGCTCAGTCCACATTTTCTTATACGTTATAACTAGTATAAGAATTTAAATGTATACTAGCAGTAAGAATATCATCAAAATGGCCTGCTCTGTCAATTATACTGTCCAGAAAAGAAAAAAGTGAGCATGTGTCAGTCACTTTTGAGTTTTAGTAGTAGATGAGCTCAAACACCACGTTGAGGTTGCTCCTTCAAGACCTGTTTCACTGAGTAACTTGAGTGTAAATATGTAAAAATGTCCTTGTGAATGAGAAAAGGCTACTGCTGGAGACAGCTTGGTGGCTGAAGTGGGCAGGCCCTGGAGCGCGCTGGCCTCGCAGCGAGGAGCTGCCAGTTCCCACGTGCACGTATGTACGTGGGCAGGGGGACGCATCTCCCAGGCACCGCAATGTCCAGTGCCAGGTGCTTCATCCCCTGTTATCTATGAGGACCCCCGACTGAGAGCAGAGCTGCCGTAGGGATCCTCCATAGGAGGACTGCAGTAAGACAAATACTCAATTTGACTAACAGCAGTAAAAGGGCTCCTTATTTTTCCTGCTTCTAGGAGCCACAGCTCCTTTCAGATTTCAGATTTATGCACCACATTTTAAGCAGCTCGGGCAGGAGTGTGCCCACAGTGGTCTGAACAGAGAAATTACTCATGCACAAGATGTCTGGTACAACAGCCTGTTGCTGCTAAGCCAAAATAACACTGAAAAATTTGCAAGTGAAATTGCAAAATCAAATGAGTTTGTGTAAAAAAAATAATGAGTCTTTCCTTGTCAAATGCACTGATCTCTAATTATAATCTCAGCAAGACAGCAGCAAGTTAAACTCAGCAGGTATGTTTTAGCTAATGGAAATTACACGTTCCCCCTTCTGGGAAAGGGGAGGGAAATGTTTACTTTTCTTGGATACTTTAAGGGAAGCAGAAAAATACAAAGTTGGTGATACTTCAGGATTACTTGACAGAAATCACTTTTTATAGTCTTTCCTTATTTATTTTTTTCCCCAGCATTGTGACTGTTTTTGCAATCAGGTTATCACATAGCTATACTTAATCTCATTTAAATTTTTTGCAACGATGTTAAACCCTTTCTGATTGAGAACACTAAATTCCCTTAAAGAGCAGGAGCAAATAAGTTGTATTTTACTGTTACTGTATCCTGGATCTTTTACTTGGCATTTCTGCCCTTTTGCTTGCGTGTCCTGGATACACCTTGTTATTAGATCCTAGAAACTGTAAGTGGGGGTCATTTAACTTGTAATGATTCCAGTAGCAGGTTCCCATTATTCTGAATGTCAGTTAGACTGAAAATGGTGGGATTGCTCTTGTTCTCTTGTCCTAGCTGGATATTTGGTGTTTTGTGACTTTTATTGGTGACATTCCTATCTCTTTCATTCCAAATAGTTCTTACCAACAAATGTCTCCCTTAGTTTTGGCTCTTTTGAATTAGAAAATGTTGACTGCAGTATCACTCTGTCACCCAGTGTGCATTTAAGCTACTGGATGCTACCTTTCTCATATTGATGCTACGTTTGTCTCAGGTCTTACGAAAATCAATGGAAAGGCCTAGGGACATCGAAGGCAGACCTGCAGTGAGCCTGTGTAGTTTGCTCTGAGCAATGTAAATTCCTTGTACATATTCTAAACTAATATAAGCCTTTTACTTTTTCAAGTATCACTAATAAAAAACCTAATGCATTCTGGCACTTGGAAATGGTGGGGAAGTTTGTCCAAATTGTGATATTTATTGGGCCTATGCTTCTATTTGAATAAGGAAAGGTCAAGAAAATGTGCCACTATTTGTATTTAATAAAAATACGGACGAAATCTAACAGGAGTTCTTTTCCAGGAATTATCTAGCATTATCTAAATGTACACTATGCAGTAAAACATCTCTGTTCCTTTGCATAAAATGATCCCAGACATCACAGATGAATATTTAATTGCTTCTAATTAGTGATAGAATCCAGTTCCGAAGTCAACTGTAAAACTCCAATTAATATTAAAGCCTTCTGAAACAAATATATAGATTCAGCCCATCTGGCTCTGTTTTAGAGCAGCCTCTGGCTTGCAAAAGTCTGGTAACAAGGGTAGTCATGTACCACTTGCCATGAAGTTATTAAATCCTGTTCTGTCAATATTTATGTTCATCTCCAGTGGGTCTTATGCCCTCAGTGCTGCAAGGAAGGCATTAGCTCACACAGCGAGGGGTAACATTTGGGAAGAAAAACGGGAAGCCACGGGGAGGGCCTGCAGTGAAAAGGGATGAAATAAATCTTTGGAGGCACTCAGCTCTAGAAGGGAGCCTATGGATTAAGAGGCCAGAGCCAGCGTTATCTGATGGATGCCTGGCTGCTTTAGGAGAGCAGCAGGGACAGGAAGGGATGGAAGTCTGCGGGTGTCGTCTTAGTCACGGCTGCCACACGGGCACTGCTCTTTTGTTGGATGACTTGTGCCTGCCTTCCTTGTTCAGCTGTGCCATTGAGTATATGTTTAAAAATCAGTAATTTTATGGGGGAATACATGAGCGTCCATTTACATTACTATGTACTGGCTTGGGATCCACTGCAGTAAACTCCTGAGGTTCCTGCTGGCTGAGTTAAGGATGGAGATACCATGCTGGGTGTTGAATCCACGTGGAGGACTAACTTTGCATCATCTTCAGCCATCTAATTTACCAAGTCTCTAGCAAATGGAGAGAGCGGCACCTCTTACCTCTTTCCTTCTTCATAACTCAATAGTCCTTGCCTAAAATGTAGTCATCCTAAGTGAGCAGGTTTACTTCCCTTCTAGAAATGTCTCTTCAAGGGGGCAGAGATGACCAGCTTAGCCTTCAGCAGCAAGAACAAGACAAAAATAGGCACTGAGAGATGTTAGTACTCATCTTGCCAAGAAGTTTGATTAAATCTTTAATTATTATTTTTCAGCTAAAATGTTTGTGTTGGTGTTTTACTGACTTCTGCTTCAAAGTTCTCCCGTATGAGAAGTGTGGTGGTGTGTCGCTGCCTGCTGCTGCTGTTGCCAGCACTGGAAGTGTTTGAGCTTATTTCATGAGCTTATTTGTTATCGAGTCAGACCTAGCCTTTCCTGCACAAGTTTGGTGGCTGCTGTAATTAGCAAGGCCAAAGAGAGTGAACCTGGTTAACAGTCCCTGATGAGGTGAAAATGTTCATTGGCTTCTTTTGGACTGAGCTGAACAGAGTTGGGTATGGAGTTGAGGGTTTTCAGGGATCTGCATGTGTATCACTGTCCTGGATTGGCATGAAGTATATTCGCCTTCCACTCAGCGTAGATTTGCTTTGTGCTTAAATGTAGCTGATGTGCAGTGAACTAACAAACTGCCCCCCTGCCCTGCTGTGATCTCTGGCCCTTGCAATAACACACGTGAATTGGTGTTTCCTCGAGGTGTCTGGGATAGTGGGTGCATGGGGAGCTGCATATCTCTGACGAACGGGTAGATCTGCAAAGGTTGCCCAGTCTGAGAGCTCTGCCGCTGCGCTCCCGTGCAGCCCTCCGGATGCTTGGCTCTTGCTGCCTGTGCTTTTGGCGGTTTCCTGAATTTCTTAGCCGTGTGGATCATCTTGAGGTCACAGTTAAGTTTGGCAGAGGGTTATTTAGAGGCCTTGCTAAGCGAGGCAGTAGAAAAATTGCTTCAATTTTGCCTCATCTATTACCATCTTGTCACTGCTGAAAGTGTGCTCGGTGTAGCTGGTATTGAGCCCTGGGTCCCATGGGAGACCATCAGAAACTTTAGCTATAGTTTTAATGTTGTTTTTTTCCTTCATCTGATCATCTTAATTTTTGAACTGCTTTTTTCAGTTGTAATTTTCTTTTTTACCAAATATAAATTTAGAGAACAAGTCTTCTCAAGCTTGTAATATGGTACTCTGCAGTTTTCAGCAAGCTGCTTTAAATCATTTGATTTTTCCTTCTGGATGACTTTATGTATTAGATGTAAGGTGGCTGAGTTAATGCAAGTGGATTGATTATTTGCCTGAATTTTACTGCTAGCACCATTAGTCTTGCATTCCTAAAAAGTGTGCAAGTGAGCCAGGTCTGCCTGCTGCTCCTGCTGCGCCAGTGTGTGAACATCCCCGCCTGCAAACACAGCACAGCAGTTCAGCTCCTCCTTTCCAGCACCTTCCTTGCTCTTAATCATTCCACTAGCAGTGCTGCAACTGAAACTGCACTGAACAGGTAAGTTGCATCTCAGTGAGTTTTTAAGGTTACCAAATATGCTGCTTCCACTAGAAAAGCAAATGTTAAATATCGGGGAAAAAGCAAACTCCAAGCTTGCCCTTCTTGATTTTTCTTTTTAGAATAGATTTGATGGAATTCTATCAATTTCAAAAACTTTTCATGGCCTAATGGATTTTTAAGGTCAAATACTTCTGTCTCAGATGCCCTGGTCATATCTAGTTCAAAGTTCTTGGCACAAGGCTCTGGGACCCTTCAGAAAGTCTCTAGTTTTCATTTTTCTGTTGGCTAACATTTTTATGTCTATTTTTCTAGCAATCCCACCATCATTTGCTTTCTCGTTTGATATTGTACTCAGCTCTGGGAAATGAAATTGTTCTTTAATATTTTTTTTAACTGCATAATTATCAGATAATCGATAAGAGTAGCCCTGTGTGGGATGTGCTGGGTACTGGTATGCGCTATGATTAGCAGCACTTGAGAATATGCAACTGAATGCATGATAACATCTGGTCTTGACAAGAGCTGTTGGATTTTAATTGTAAATATTTTGGTGACACTACAGATTAGGGTGAACCAGGTTCATAACGAAATGTCAGAGCATCCCAGAACAGTGTCCCTGTCTCTGCAGATCAGCTTCTCCTAGATTACCCACTGGGATTTATGATGCCAGTGCCTTGCAGTCACAGGATCTAACACCTCTGCAGCACAATACTTCTAGTGTGTGCACTGGTTTCTTAAAAAAGGGTACTCTGGATCCTGAAACATCTTCTCCCCTAGACCTGCCACAGCACTGAGTGCTGGTGTCCAGGAGCAAAATGGAGATGCAAGAGAAATTATTGTTACTTTATACCTTTCCATACAACTACTAAAAATCCTCTGTAGCTTTTATTCCTCTCTTCTGTAATGAACTCTGTGTATGTCATTATGAAAAAATGATAGATTATAAACTCATACATAGGTTGAACAGATTCTGCATCCTTTGGACATGCTTGACAAAGTTCTTTTGTATCCCTAGTGTAAACATGTATCGCTAATAACAAAAGCGAGGGATTCTATCTTTATATGGGAGACACCCTCAGGTACCACAAGCTGTCCAAAGGCAGCTGTAGGCATGTGACTGTAGTCACATGTCACCAAATCTGGTGCCACAGTGGGAGCATTAGAGGCCTTTCCTCTTGGAAGGGAAGGAGAGCCAGTATCTCCCGTGCTGCAGCTCAATGCACCGTTAATGCTGCTGCTTGAGCTCCTTAAAACACCTCTTCAGAAACATAGTCAGGAGGTCAGCAGGGAGTGGAATCAAGAGCCTCATCTACATGAATGGTGAGATAAAATGTTGGCACCCTGGCTGGCTCCAGAGGAGCTCTCTTAAAGAGAAGCACCTTGTTGTATGATAGAAACACCAATTTACCCTTTTTTCTCCGTAATTCCTGTAAAGCTGTTGTTTGTGTTACAAAACAGGCACTCCAAACAAGGACAAGTATTTTCCCTTTTTAGGGTTAGTGCAATTAGCAGCTAGGATCAAGTTCACAGGTGTGCTGGCTGCCTACACAAGAGCTCTAGGCAAGGACATGAGAAGCACCCCTCGGCTGTGGGCCCTGCGGAAGGGTGCGGAGCTCTGGCTGGGGTCTGGAGGCACGCACTGAATATACAGGTAATCCCCCACACTGGCATTTATTGGTTTCTAAGAACTGCCTCCTGCTCTGCGCAAGAGCAGCACTTAGTTTCCTCTGCAGCTGGGACTGCCTTCTCTTAGCTGCAGCCTACGTGAGAGGGCTTAGTCCTGGACTTGGAGCACCCAGTCTAGCTGGACAGAAAAAGCTCGAAGGACTGAAGTTAGACAGACTTTTTGAGCACCAGCAGCGATGGTTTAGTCACAGGGACAACTTATTCTTGTGCAGTGCTGCTTGGGGATGTGGGATCATTATAAGCATGTTTCTTTTGAAAAAGAATGACACAGGAGAGCACTAGCTACACAGATTAAATAGCGAGAATGGACATGTGATTTGGGCCAGCACATTTTTACCTTTTTGCAGAGCCTGCAATCTGAAATAGTCACCAAAATAAAGCAGAATTTACTTCTCCATTGACATTAGCTGTTTTGTGTCTGGCAATTTATTTGCTTTTTCCTCTCTGTTGCCATTTGATTTGATGTCAGCATTAAGTTTCTGCAAAGGATGCTGCTTTATTTCATGTTTTCTTATACTGGGTTTATGAAGTTTCCCTTTTAACATCTTGTATTAGTATTTACTCTTCAGTGCAGAGAGGTTAAGTGATGCTGCTCACTGAATGTATGGTTGTTTAATTGGGAGAGCTTGTGGCAAGCTACAGATGCACTGAAATCCATGGCAGAAGAAAGATGAAAAATGAATAGAGCAGCACACTGCATGCTCAGCCATGGAGGTCACCCCTTTCCAGTGATTTTCACTTATGAAAAAATATTAACTATTTCTGAAAGTATGTGCCAAATGCAATTAATACTTCTAAAGTAGGATTTTCATCCAGAACAACTGCTAAGTGCTTCCCAAGTTAGTGTACCTGCCACGCAGAAGACAGCCTGTCAAAATTACAACTTAGTAACAAGGAAAAGGTCCTGCCGGAGTTCCTGGGCCACTGGCAAGGTCGCTTTGGCTGCTTTTTCCTCCTAAAGAGAACTGAGGCAGGGTTTAAAAATCATAAAAGCATCACCAAAACAACCAGATTAGTTTGTAGCATAGCTTCTGTTTTTAAGAGAAACAGTGATAGTGGAATTGTCTCTGACTAATTTATGTTAATGTAAATAATTCCTTTGCCATTCTGGGGGAGCTGTTTTGGAATGCAGTGCTGCAGAACTGGTAAATCAGACCATATTAGTCAGAGTAGACTCCTGTAACTGTGATAACGAAAGCAGCAAAGCTGCATTTAAATAGTTGAGCATTTGAAGCCAATTGGAAATTTGCTGTTGATTCTTGCAGAAGCAGACTGTTATTTTGTTTTTACCCCTTCCCTTTAATTGAGCTTTCCAAGTTGAGGAACCTGCAATCAGATAGGCCCCTCAAGTTTGCTTCTTGGGGGTCCCAGAAGTCTCAGGATGGGGAGGCAGAAACTGCAAAACTTTTGTGGAAAAAAAATATCTGCTTTTGCTATGTGTTTGTACAGAAAGTAGTGTGGTGCTTGTAGCTCTTTGTGCTTTACTAGTAATATACA
Organism: Tinamus guttatus; assembly: GCF_000705375.1. The sequence continues at coordinate 174,875 of NW_010580690.1, forward strand.
ATATGAAAAACAAAGATGCATTCCCTTAATTTCAGAGTGCCTAACAGCTGTTTTGGGGAAGAAGATATATTTATTTACAAGGGGAACTTGCCAAAGGTAGGTTCTGCTTAGTGTGGTTGCTTTTTCTTTTTTTTCCATTTGTTTAAAAAAAAAAAAAAGGCTATTGACAAAACAACATACCTTAAGGCTGGTATGTTTTACACAGCCCAAATACACATGTAAACAAATTAAAATACTCGATCTAAACTGTTGTCAGAAGAGAGACTCGTAAAAGATAGGCTAAGTGAAGCACTTAACAGCTCATTACACAGCCCTGGTTAGACACCCACACACAGACCAAGGAAATAATTTCAAATTATTTGGAGCTCATCTCCTGAGTTTACATGAGGCAGTGTTCATCAGGAAATCAATGTCAGGAGTAGGTCAAGAGGACAAAGCAGTTTTTAACACCTTTGCTGCAGGAATTTCTACCTTGTGCCAGTCAAGCTTGCTATGAATCACTCCTTTTTGGGAAATTATTTGTATCCCATGTTAGAGAGTTACTGTCAACCCGGAAAGTCAACAAATCTTACAGTTCTTGATTCCAACAACTGATTTAATTGATTGATTTTTTTTTCCTTGAAAGTCTGTATCTGTTGAAGTCAGAAGTTCCTACCCCTAAATATTTTCCTGTTTGGTAGGAACCTTCAGATTTCATCCCAATGTGCTTATTTTAACTGACCTGAAAGTTTGGTTATTGAATTGGGAAGATGATGAGCACAAACTCCTAGAGATCCAGACTGATTTCTTTTTGTGGCCAAGATACTGAGATTTCCATGTGTTTCACACATCCTTGAACAAAAGGCAAGCAGATGTCTGGCTGACTGAACGCAGTTCAGAGTGAAGTTCCTGAATAACTTACAGTGAGGTGGTGGTTCAAGTACATTGCTGACAGACAGTGCCTCACACTGAACACAGATACTAAGAATCATTAAAACCCAGGAAAATCTTCTGATTTGTCATTGTATTGTCACTCCCATGAATGAGAGTTGGAATGGGGCCAGCTTGGCTACTTAGAGGAATAAAGCAAATCTTGGATTTTTTTTTTTAAACACTGTAATGACCAATTGGGGAAAACAGACGATTTGGTTAAGCAGCTTCCTCACCCACTCCAAGGTTTTGGACATGAATCATAGTAGAATCATAAAGCTTACAGAGGCACCCAAGTAGAATCATAAAGCTTACAGAGGCACAAAAGGAGGTTTCAAAGGATAATGGAAATGAAGGGAGAACAATTAAAAATAATCCATTAAAATGTCAAGGTAGTATTATAAATGCCAGAGGTTGTTAGAAGAACTGGACCTACTGGGACTTGCCCTCTTATTTTATAACAGTCCCCATCTCCCCATCAGAAACTCCTTCCTTCCTTCAATCTGTCCTTTTTAGCAATGTCTAAGAGGTCCTGAGTTCTGTTCACATTAGGTGATGTTCCTCCCAGCTCCAGTGGCTGTTTTTCTAACCTGCACTGCAGCTGATTGCACAGCTGCAGGAGGGTCAAGTTTTCTATCAGTCTTCTCCTGCTGCTACGCAGTCTATGTCACTCTATTGCCTCCTTGACAAATCTCAACAGCGTTAATGGATTTTAAAAATAGAAGTGACAAAAATAGGATGAAAACAAAAACATATCACCCACTGCTTCTCCTGTATAGCACATTATCACAGACTTTCAGAGAAGCCAGCAGCAATGATCATGGAAGCACTTCACCCAGCAGTTTCTATGAGCCCAAGCCCACTTTTTTGCACGTAGTTTATCAGTGGGTACCAGGTTGCTACGAAGTGCTGGACTCGGCACAGGACCAAAGTTCTGCAGTCTGTTTTGCTAGAAACAGAAGGGATGCTGATGTGCAGCCTTTTGGTTGCTGTCTGGAAAGGGGCACTGGCTCTTAGTCACCTCCATCTCCTGACAGATCAGTTGTTCTGCAGGAATTCATTCCTGACTGAGATACAGAACGCAGGGCTGCAATCAGAGGTGAGCAAAAGGCACCTGATGTGCGGGAACTCATGAGCATAGGGCACTAATGGTGAGGCTAGTGCCTGTTGTGCCATGTGGGCAGCAAAAACGAGCTGCAGTGAACAGAGAACTGCTATAGAAAAGAGCAGACTCCCTGCTTAAACAGTAGAAAACTTACTGTTTAAAAAGCAAGAAGAAAATCCTTGGCTCTTCAAGAGAACAGATAGTTTCTCATCCAGTTACTGGAGCCAGTTTTCTTCTCCTGATGCTGAATGTTTCTAAAGCACTGCAGGTAAGGTAAGAAGGACATGTACTTCAAAAGGTTCACAGGTAACGCTGACTGAGTGGTATTTATGAACCTATTGTTTTTTTAATTAATGGTTTTAGAATGAACCGCAGCTTCCAAATGCTTAGTGTTTATAAACACAGAGCAGTCTGGGTGAACACATTTCACCTGCAGCTAATTTCAGACTGTTTACCTCAATTATGCAGTAGTCATACCCATATGGTTAACCTGCTAATTCACAGGATATTGTCTGCTCTGTGCTAAGCTGATTGATGAATTTTAAATGAGATACTAATAGATATCTCACTTAAATATTTTAGTGGCACTTTCAAAACTCATGGAATTATTAAAAATACAGGTGGCCTAAAAATTTACAAGTGATATTATCTAACTATTCTGCTCAATATTATATTGTATTACTCTCGACCACAAGAAAATGGTCCTAGGACTCTTTTTCAGAAGGCAGCTACGATAGTTTTCTTCAAATGGTAGAGGCACGTATTAATCTGAAGCTTTCCAAAACCCATTATAGCTTTCCATCTGTTAGATTTGCCATTTTAATCATTACCAGACTTAGACTGTTAATAGACACATGTGCATAAATTTATTAGCTAAAAATGTACTTGCAAGGGGTATAAACCTATTCACAAAATCTGGCTGATATTCATACACATTTCACTTTGCAAATGAATAAAATATTTTCCTAGGAGTTCAAATTCTTCCTTTTTTAAAAAGCTGAAAAGATGCATCTCCATTTATTTCCTTTGAAACTGCTATTTTTTAACATTGCCAAAATAGTTGGGGATTTTCTCTTAAATTAAAATAATGAAGAAACCTTAAGAGTTGTTGAACACTTGCTTCTTGGATCAATTGTTTCGGGTTGTGGCAACCGCGTCTTGTTTTGCTGCTACTTTTTTTTTTCTTTTTTTCTTAATTCAGCCAACTGATTGGAGAGGAGAAAAAAAAAAGAAGGACTTTTATTTGACATAGCTATTACCTGCATTTATCCAAAGAATGACAGATTCAAATTTGCAGGTCAACTTCAATCACTTTAGCTGTGATTTAGTCAGGAAAGGCCTTACTGTGTGCTCATAAGCTTCATACCTACTTTATGCCTGGGAGAAAAAAGAATTCATGAAGGCAAAGGAAGGTATGACCTGTGCTTCTCAATCCTGCTCCATCTCACTTACCTAAGTCTTACTGCCTTCATGAGAATTTATTTTTCTGAACTAGAACAAGTGATTATAGTTCATTAAAATGAAGAAGTACGTGATCTCTCTAGCTGCTCGAGTTCAGTCCCTGCTGCATGTATCAGTGCCATGACACCTCAAAAATGGACAGCATGCAAAAAGAAGTACGAGATTATTGAAAATCAGATGGAACAAGATTGGCTGGCAGCACTGTGCTTCATCATAGGGCCTGTACTAAGCTAAAGACCAAGCTTTTTATAAAGCACCCACATGCCAATTCATTAAACCTTACTTTATTGAAGAAAATAGGTTTCTGGGGATGTCAAAAGTAAGTACAAGTTAGGTACATGTCTTTCATAACATGAAGATGTTTCATACATTAGATGTCTTTCATAACAAAATACAAGATACAAGAAAGAGAAAGGATATATTCAATGCTGAGAATTATTGCAATGTAAAAAAATACAATCCTTTGTGTAGTCAAGATATCTAAGCCAGCCTGTCTATACCAATGAATGGATCAGTGAGCTTAAAGCCGAGTGAAAATTTACTATAAAGGAATAGGAGTAAAAAAAAAAAAAAAAAAAACTTAAAGCCGAGTGAAAATCTAGTATAAAGGAATAGGAGTGAAAAAAAAAAAAGTGTATTTCTAATTCCCCTGAAATTAAAATGTTGAAGAAATTTCATTTTGGAAGTCCCATGGCACAACGCTTCTGAAAGGATCTGCGCTATCCTTATCACTGCTGCTGCTTATCAGTTTTAGTGCATTTACTGCCCTGTTGTGCTACTAAGGTAGTGAAACACAACTAAGGTCTTGGCCATTGCCCTCTTCCTTCATCGCTCGGGGCTGGTCAAGTTTTGTCCTGCATGCTGTGGTGATACTATTATAAGTATAACGAAGTGTGTGTTTCCTTCTCATTGGAACTGAGAGGCATAAGAACTGCCTCTGACTCAAGATAAGCAGTGCTAGTCTCATACCTTGAGACCCCTTTGGCAAATTGTTGCCACAAAAGGGAAGGGATCACAGTTTGATTGCTCTGCCTAATTTGGTGCTCTCTAGTCACCTCTGCCAATGCTGACTTAGATATACCTATGGGAAGCAATTCTCCTGCCTTTCAACTAGCAGTTTTACTGGCTGGCAGACATCTCCCTGGGGAGGCTGCCTGCACCTCGCACTAACCCATGTGCAAGGGCAAGGCCATTACCAGCCCTTCGTGTCCAGCTTTATAAGCTGCCAAAGTTGCCCTATTTGGTACATCTCCCATGAATAAAGCTTTGCAGTTTTCTCTCTAGAGCTCTGTATTTACCAGGTAGTGTCTTTGTCCTTAGTTATGGTTAAAAGAAACATGATTTAGTTTGACAGAAAAAGGGAAGTGTTCCTCGTGCACCTATCCCTTCTCCAGGACACAACCAGGCTGGAGAAGACAGGGCTAAGGTGGAAGCTAAAACATTAATGATCTCCTCACAGCTGGTAGCACAGCAGCTGCTGTGCGTGTCCCATTCACACTGCAGAGCTTCCAGCTACTGTGCACAACTTCCCCACGCAACACTTCTCTGGAGCCTGTGGTTGGCCCGGCTTTAACCTCCTACTGAAAAATGTGATTAGGGCAGACACAACAAGAGCTAAGAAATGCACAAGAGGATTGCCCAGAGCCTCACAGCCAAGAGCTGGGAGTAGTGTTAGGCTGGATTTATGTTTTCATTCCTTTCGACAGAAGTGCTGTGTAATTTCCTGGGGTGCGGTGCAGCAGTGTTTTGTCTTGGAGCCTGAATGTATTTAAGTCTATTCAAGAGTCTGAAAAAAAGTATCCAGACTCATAGTACTCTGAACTATGACATTGCTGATACATTTTAGCAGGGTTGGCAAGTTTAGCTTGAGAGAAGTCCAGGGCTGGAAGATCAAGAGTGCTGGAGGCTTGAATGTCAGCCAGGTGCTCTGCAGGAAGCTTGCACGGCAAGTCCTGCGCTCAGCTCAGCGAGGTGGATCCAGGCCCAGGTCTCCAGCCTGCCAGTGACAGGACAAGGGGTACTGGGTACAAGATGAAACACCAGAAGTTCCACCTCCATATGAGGAAGAAACTCTTTACTGTGAGGGTGACAGAGCCCTGGAAAAGGCTGCCCAGAGAGGTTGTGGAGACTCTTTCTCTAGAGTACTTCCAAACCTGCCTGGATGCCACCCTGTGCCACATGCTCTATATGTCCCTGCCTGAGCAGGGGGTTTGGACTAGATGATCTCTAGAGGTTCCTTCCAACCTTAACCATTCTGTTATTCTGTAAGGGCAGGCTCTGGCTGTGCAGAGCTCCAGGGCAGCCTACGGGGCTTCCCCAAAGAAAAAGGCACATTTGACAGATGGGATAGCAAATAAGGAGATAACCCAACTGGAGTGCACAGTTTGGGGAAAATACTGAAAACATCAGCAAGCTCCTCTCTGCCGAGGTATGATGCCTGAATCTGGAGATACTGTGAGAACTACTGTGCCATAAACAATAAGTTCCTAACGACAAGGCTATCTCAGTGCAATGTTCCAGTGGCTCTGATTGAAAATACTAACTGGAATGACCGAGGGCATGAAAATGCAGTTTGGCTACTACCTGCCTGGCAGCAATGCCGGAGAGCAGTGCAGAAGGCAGTATGAGGTCTGGGATGCTGCTTAAGCGCTGCGCTAGCGTGAGGGAGAGCTCGATTCTCATCTCCCCACCACTTTCTGTTCCTGGTATCATAGGCCAGTGAGTTATACATCAGTCTAACACATTTTAAAAATAGAGTATTAGCTAAACTCCTTTTGGAAAATCATCTGGAGTTCTATACAGAAAAAAAAAAGGCTAAAAGTTTTATTATTAATGGTATTTAGTATTATTTAATAATCCCAAATAATAGTAATCACATGAGACATGATACGCTCAGAGCTCTATCCACACAGGCTATATGTATTCAAGTGAGCTGTCAATTCCTTGTTATAAGTAGGTCAATTTTCAAAGCTACCCTTCGAAGCTGTATTTCTTGCCTTAGTGATGGGCAATAAAACTGTAAGTCATGTTGTATTAATTACCTCTAGATTTGGAGTCATCGAGGACACAGCTAGTAGGAACAACGGCCCGTACTCAGACTTGCTTCCAAACAGATATCAGAATTTTATTTATGGCCTATCCTGAGACAACTGTGCTTTTGCGAGTGCAATGAAGACGGTACAGTATGTCCATGTCAACTTTTTGGGACCCAAAAGCACATCCCACCTCCTCTCCAGCTCCATTTTGGGTGAGGCTTGGAGCACACTAGCTGTTCCTGTGTCCCTTTTTTTCTGGGAAGCAGATCTAGGTGCCCAGGCTGGGCAGAAATTTCTGGCACACCCCAGCCAAGTCTCTAGCACTGAGTCTGGACAGGAGGGTGGAGTCAAGGCTTAAGCAGAATACACTGAGCTTGAAAACAAAATTCCCAGTACAGGAAATGCTACTCTCTCTGGATTTATGTATCAGTTTGTCATATCAAGGTGGAAAAAAAATATATGAGAAAGAGTCTGAAGAAGAGATTTCTGGAGTTGCCAAGCCACAGGGGATGGAAATAACCAGAATTTGCCTTTTTTTTTTCAGGGGAGGGGGGGCAGACTTTATGGCTTCCATGCAAAGGTTCTTTGGCAGCCAGATATCAGAATGGGCCAGACCAAACGCCTAAGGAGATGATGACTGTCTCTCACAGTGGCAAGTAGCAGTAAATCAGGGAAAGAATATAAAAAAGTAAGAGCATGTTCTCTGTCAGTACATCCCTGGATCTATAATGTATCCCAGCAGTCATCCCCTTTGCCCTCTAGCTTCCAGAGCATCGTGACAATATCTGGGATGAACCTGGTGCCATGAGTGAGCTCGGCAGCAGGTTGCCATGGAAGTGCTCTTCACAAACCTTGTGTGTCCACAGAAGAGAGAGAAAGGGAATTTCCTTGTTGCGGGAGAAGGCAGTAAGAAAGCAGGGAATTGCAGGCTGTTTGTTCACACCTATCCTGGAGATTATGCTCAAGCATTTGCTGTGCAGTTTCAAGCTAAGGGATTAAATTCTCTCCTGATGCAAATAGGACTAAACTGTCTTTGATGTCAGTGGAAAGAACCCCTGGCTGAACTTAGCCCAGATGAGTCTTACATACTCAGAAAATGCTTTCACCTCTCACCCACCCACACTGTGATCCTGAATGGCAAATTAGGAAAGAGCAATTTCCTACAGTGTACTTGCTGTTACATCCCTTTGGGATGGCAATTAACATATTATATAGTGCTCTCAGACTTCATAAGCAGAAAATAAAACCAAGCATGGGTGTGAGTAAAACTGTTACGTTTCTGAGTACTGGGTAACTACCCTGTTCCCTCATTAAGCACGTTGAAAATCAATGTAAAAGAAATTACAGGATTTATTCTGTGTATTATTTCAGAGTTTATTACATCAAAGCCTTCAGGGAAAAATACCTCCCCCTGCACTGCAACCTTCCCTGTGAATAGTCGTGCCTTTGCAAGCCTTTCCAACTTGGACTGGCCTGCTTAGACTTATGATCAAATAAAAAAATGTGCAGTATCTATTTATACTTAACTTACTGTCCAAAATGGCCATTATGTGTGTGTCTGTGTGTGTGTATATATATATAAATAAAAGGCTGATCAGGAACAAAACACCTGTTTTTTTCCTCACAGAGATTCTCAGCCTGTCACTGAAAATCCTCTACATGTACCTGCAACCAGACTGGACTGCCCTGTGCTCTCCCAGAGGTGACACCAGTGAGGGGTCAGGGCACTCCGCAATCAGTGGCATGCCTCGTGCATGATGTTGACTTCTGCCTCAAAACAGCAGTTATGGCCAGCCCTGGTTTTCCAACACGCTGAACTCCAAGCAAGCAGCTCTGTGCTCCTCAGAAGTGACTGTGCGATGAGTAATAAATCACTTTCCCAGCAATAAGGATTGTGCAGTGGTCAGAGGAATCCTGTGCCACTGAACACCCGTTCATGTGTGCTGCCTATGAACATCTCCAGCATATCTTTATTTTTTAAGCTTGTTGGCTTTGCAGCTACAGTTAGATGGCCTTTTGGCAGCTGAACCTTGTGCCAAGGCCCTGATTAAGCCCTCTTTTTACGGAGCCGTGGGCCTGCAAAGCTCCACCTGAACCACTCTTGTCACCATTTAGTGTCTTGTGATCTGACTTACCTGACCACATGGGCCAAAAGAGGCCAAGAGATCTCCGAGATGAAAGCTGGCTCTGTGGGGAACTGGGGTGCACAGAGGCGGGAAGGGCTGCCTGGGTACGGGCAGGTTTCTTCTGCCTCCCACCATGGGGACCTCTCAGCTCCCACAACCTTCTCATCTTGCTCTGTCTGGTGTCCCCTGGGCTGTGGTGGCTTGGGTTGCAAGGGTAAAGAAGCACCTTTACTTTCCATCTGTGATGGCTTCTCAACTAAACCTCAACTTTCTGACAAGTGCGAGAGTTTTTTGGCAAAATTTTGAAACCAACTGTGATGCACAGTGATGTGTTTCCATTCGTTTGTTGAAGGAAAAACAATATAAAAACACAGGCAATTTCTGGAGTTGGGTAACTCGGTACCATTTCTTCTTTGGGCAACCTAGCCGTGGCCACCAATATGTGCCCTTAGGACATTATAGTCCTTTTAAGTTTTATCACAATATATAAAAATGCAATTAAGCATGCTGTAAATCCTTGATATCGAAAAATACTGAATTAGCAACCAGCTAACTGACATTTTACTTTTTATTTTTAAGACTCACCTTTCCAACACTGGGTCTCTCGAGGACAGCTGTGGAGACGGCCTCATGGTGGAGTTTCTCAGGTCTCTCTTTCTACGAGTCTGCCCCTCGCTTTGGAGGTCACTTGAAGCTCACGAATGGTCTCTAGAAGCCGCTTGTTGGGGTGTGAGCAAGGGAAGAGCCAGGACTTTCTGGAAACTTCTGGAGAAATTGGCTGAGTGGGCACCGAGAAGGACTGCGGTGATGGCGGCAGGCGGGCCGGCCACCTGGGCGAGCTGCAGTCTGCTACTCCCTTCCTTTGGGGTGTATTTTGGATTTTTCAGTGGGGGACTGTTCAGTTGGGGAAAAAAAAAATGAAAAACCTAATGCCGATCTCGAGGTCTGTGACTCCACTCGACATGTGGTAGCACCCGGCGCCGGACGGAGCCCGCAGCGCGGCTCTCTGCGCCCGCCGCCCCCTGGCCGCTTTCCTGAGGTAAAAGCGCCGCGCGGAGCACGCGGAGGCCGGAGGGGCTCGTGCCGC
>NW_010580690.1:185114-197502 GCF_000705375.1 Tinamus guttatus
CGCCGCTCCGTCCCGGCTCCGCTCCTCGGAGCGGTGGCGAAACCCGCGCCGAGCTGCTCGGGGACGTACGTGGGGCTGAGGAGCATCTCGTGCTTTCTGTGTGTTTTTCGTCCCTGGCGCTTTCTTTTGATGCTTTCATGGTGATGGCTCAAAAGGCAAAGAAATGTGTGGGTTTTTTTTCTCCTCTTTGTTTTCCCCGGATAATTTCATGTGTCTGGCGGCACGTGTGCTTCTGCGTGAGTTTTAATATTTCAGCTGTTTCTTAGGATGAGCAAAAAAAAAACCGTGAAGGTGCCGGGAGCGAAGAGCCTGCGCTGCCCCTAGGAGCCGCCTGCTCCGCTCCGGGGCTGCGCTGCAGCAGCTGGGAAAACTTCTGCCTCGCAAAGGAAAATGGGAATTCTGGTTCAGAGCGTGGATACCCAGCCGTTTGGTTGTTTTAAAAGATCACAAATGGTTTAATTTTCTGTTTTCTTGTTCTTAGTTCTGTTACCCTTTCTGCTTGTTCCATTCCCCACGGGCTGCTAGCGAGAGGCGGGGGAGAGACTGAGAGCTCCTAGCGGTTTCACTGACACCAGTTGTAATTTGTGATTGATGCTGGCATGTCCCTTTGAAAAGCAAAGCAGGAATGCCCGGAGGACCGGGGCGATGCTGTCCCGGAGCTCTCCCTTCCCGGGGGAGCTGCGAGCTCGCGTGTTTTGGGATGCTGGAGTAGCTCGGATGCTGCCTGGTGACATCTGCCCGGCTCGGCGGCCCTGGCTCCATGGAGCATTGGGAATCCTCCCTTTATGGTCGCCTTTCCATAGGTGCTGCGGGAACTTTCCCGCATAGCGCTGCCACCAGCCTCGCGTGGACACCGCAGTGCATCCCGCTTCAGCGCGCTGCGAGCTCGCGTGTTTTGGGATGCTGGAGTAGCTCGGATGCTGCCTGGTGACATCTGCCCGGCTCGGCGGCCCTGGCTCCATGGAGCATTGGGAATCCTCCCTTTATGGTCGCCTTTCCATAGGTGCTGCGGGAACTTTCCCGCATAGCGCTGCCACCAGCCTCGCGTGGACACCGCAGTGCATCCCGCTTCAGCGCGAATATAGCGCGGTGCGGTGTGGGGGGCTAGAAAGGAGAGGAAAAGTGTCCAAAATATCCCCCCATCCCCTGAACGTGCCCACGTAGGGCTCTCGGGGCCTTTCTGCTTGCTAAGCAGTGCCGTGGTGTCACTTTGTTTGAGCCTCATCCTTGTTATTGGGGATGCTCATTTCAAGCTGCCTGGGCTTGATAAGAGTGGCATCCTGGGATTCAAACAGCTTAAAACTTTGATAAACTTTTTTTTTTTAATTTATTATTTCTCTTCCTGTTTAGCTGCTTGTGTTTTGAACTGGAAGAAGCAGATTTGAGAATCAATATACCATGTACATGAGTTTCTTGCATGGATATCAAAGGCTTGCTTTAATTAAAATGAGTATTTCCATATTGTTGCATATGAAAGAAATAATATTTGAAATCTTGCTCAGAAGTGTTGATTTTTTTTTTTTTTAAGTAAAGTACTTATATATTCCATAATTTATTGGTTTGAATTTCTTCCAGTCAATTTTGTTTGCATATAAAGCCAAGACATGGGAATTGTTGTATACTGTTCTGTACATTTTAACTTGCACTGTTCTTTCTCAATATCCAAGAGCTACCCCATGGTCGTTATTGCCTTTCTCCTGTCTCATTACCTTCATATTGCTTAATACTCTTTATTTTTTTTTAAATACCAGTAAATCTTTTGAGGAGCAAGGTTCATTTTCTTCTGATGCTTCCATCTTTTTGAGCTTTACTGAGGTGGGAGCTATTCCAAAGTTCATGAGATGTAATTCCTAGCTGAATTGTATGGCTTCTGCTTTTTTAATGGTAGTGGGTTTTGTTTGTTTGTGTTTGCCTTCCCTTAACTAACTGCAGTAATAGAAAGCAGTTGCTGGGGCTGAAGCTAAAAATGCAGCTTCTTCTTGCAGTGGGATGTGAGGAGAGGCAGCAAGGATGGGAGCAGGGGCACCCGCTGCTGCTGAGGGTGCTGGGGCTCCAAGGGGTGCAAGGCTGCAAGCGCAGGAATTCGTTGCTGATGTCTCTGCAGAGCTGGCCTTGCTAGTCTCAGCTATTCCCTCTGTTAATGTGTTGCTATTTGGAAGACCTTGGTGGTGGATCAGAGGTCCCAGCTGCTGTGCAAGGAAAGCTCTTTGCCACAGCGACCTGCGTGCAGCAAGATGTGAGCATTAAAGAATAGGTGCACGGAGCATTAAAGAATAGGTGCACGGGGAGGCACGTCCCTCTTCAGCTGCTTGGAGCAGAGCAGCAGTGCGTGCTTCTTCCTGGCTTGGATGAAGGCCCAAAACTTGAAGGGAAGAGCTCAGATGAGATCCTGGAAGCAAATGAGCATGCTTACAGCATTAAAATATGTCTTTGTGTGAGATTGTGTTGTACTTCTTCATCATTTGTACTGTAGTATGGGAGATAGCAGTGATCCTACGTGCCTGGGAGCTAATAGGGTGAGACAGGGTGTTGGGGCTTTGCATGGGGCACAGTGGCTGAAGAGCAGACGTCCTGTTCGGCATCGGGACCTCGGGCTGCGTGCAGAGGTGTTGCTTGTGTCATTAAAACCCTAGCACTGGAAGTCCTTGCTGAGCAACAGCAAACCCAGCTGAACTGAGGCCTCTTGGATTTCTATTAATGTGTTATCAGTGCAAGAAAAGCAAAATTATTTTGGGGAGAGAATCCTTCCAACTGTTGCTTTTGAAAAGCAGATAAGCTTCTGCAAGCTAACTGCCCTTTCACCCGTGTTCCTGGGCTGCCCCTCTCTTAGTTGTTCTATTAAAATGCTCTCATTTCTATGTTCTTGCTACTTCCATCTCTGGTTTGCAATACCATTCATCTGCAACTAGTAATTTGTCCATTTCTTCATAGTTTTAATTGCCTAATTATCTGCTCCAGTGCAGTGATAAAGTCTTCAAACATCTTGCTCTCCCCATAGCCTGCCCCAGCATAAAAGTCTTCTGAATGTATTACTGTCATGTGATTTGTGTTGCTGCTTCTTTGTGCCTCTAAATTAGTGCTATTCTTTTGAGATGTTAGGTGAGATGGTGAGGAAAGCTCACGGTTCCCTGTGGCTGCACATGGGCTCTGTCTCCTCTCACTGGGAGCTAATCTCGTTCCTTTGGCGTGTGCTTGCACCGTATCAGATTTGGCTTTGTGGCTGCAGCCTCTGCAATTTTGAGGGCAGGGTTATTGGTGCTAGATGGAGGATAAAGGAAGAATAAGGATATGGGAAGGTTCATTGCCGTTGTTCAGGAGATGCCAGCGATCTTGCCCCTGTGTGTCATTAAAAAGAGACATTTTGATTCTCCCGTTGTTGCCTAGCCCACCTTCTGCTCGTGAGTTCTGGCTCTAGAGGAGCTGTGATTCAGAGCACTCTTGGAAAAGCTCTGAAGTGTCAGTTCCTTCTTTCGAAGGCTTTCTGAGCTTTGTAAATCCCCTTTCAGAGGGAAGGTGGCTGCAGGAGCTGGATCAATGATGCACACTCATAGTGAGCGGTGTTGCGGCTGTGTGTTCTCATGGTCCTGAGAAGCTGGGCAAAGTTTCTGTGTGTAAAAAGGCTGGGGTGACCCATCGAGGAGAGGAGTTGCCGGGTGAGTTGTCTGCAGCCAGCATCTTGTGGAGAAGAGTCCTCAGCTCCTCAGAAGAGTACGTCGCCGCTCAGCGCTGGATCAGTCCAGGCTCTGCTCAGGGAAGCTCTGTGGTTACACTGTGTGTGCTGGAAAATTCCTGGCCAGCAAACCTAGAGACAGGCCTCCATGCATCCATATGGGGCACCAAGTTAAATGCATTTTGGCATGTAACACATTTGATTGCATGCTTATGGAAAATGAAGTTAAAAAAATGTTTTACTTCAGCAAAGGTTGCACTAGTTAAGCAGTCTGTGTATATGTACATGTGTATGAACATTTGTCTGGCTTCTCTGAAGCAAGGTGGATTTTATCAACTGAGAATGGGAGGAAGTGGAAACTATTCTTCCTTCTCAAGCTTTTTATAAATGAGTGCTGGTGGAGACTAACACCTCTGGAAATGGCCAAGTAGCTGCCCATGCTAGACATGGGTGAAGAACTCTACGGTTTGCAAACATGCAGCCCCCCAGATGACTATGTAATGCCATTTTCTTTCAGAAAACAAGAGAAAGTGATCTCATGGTCTGGGAAACAAAATGCAGGATGTTTTGTGTAACACCGTTTTGCAGCAAGTATGTGTGGATGTGGTGTCTGATTGTCAGAATGCCGTTAGACTCTAGACTCTGCCTAGTCCCAGGCAGAGATGTCAGCGGGAAAGTCGGGCTTTTTCAGCGTGTAAATTAATGACAGTAGCTATAATAACCATGACTTTTCTAAACTGAATATGCTTGGAAAAATGCTAAGGATATAAACTCAAGTTTCTGATCCTCCCCCCCGCCCCCGTTATATGAGAATTTCCAGGGCTATATTTGTCGATAGTTTCTGTAGAGATTTATTTAGCTGTTTTTGAATACTGATGGATTATTCTGCAGATTCTGTAATGGAAAACAATGTAAAAGATAATGCGATCAGGTAATCTTACTGTTAGGGTTTCCTGTATTGAAACAATCAGAAAATAGTGTCTTATTTGTGTGTGGGTTTTTTTTGTTTGTTTGTTTATTTTTTTCTTTTTTTGTTGTGTTTTTAACCTGTGAGCTACAGCAGAAATGACCTATTGGAGAATGGCTTAAGAAACTTGCATCTGTGCTGCTGTGTGGATATGCTGTCTTACCTCATATATTTGGCTGTTTAAAATGGAGCAAAACGCACTTGCTAAAATACATTTTATACATTTTGACCTAATTAACCATGTTAGTACCTGCGGAAAAACGAATGAGTCTAAGTATGTAGCTTGGAATGTGACTGGATGACAGTCACATGACTGAATTAAAAATGTATTACATGAATAAAAATAAGCTTAAGTTATCTTGTGAGCTATAATTTTATGTATGTAGGGCTTTTTGTTTGGTTTTTTTTTGATAGCATTTACCTTTTAAATAGCATGTTCATCCTCTAGGTTATTTCCAGAAAAGACCACAGTAAAAATACTTGACAGCAAATTCAGTGGCTGCAAAGTTATCTCCAATGCTGAAGTTTTGTAGGTGGCAATATGGCAAAATCTGTGAGCCTTTCCTAGGTTCACAAACTAGTCTTGAAATGCAGATTGGCTCTGTTTCGGGGCAATATTTTTAATGCCTTTTTAGGGATTTCTATTCCGTAGTGTTTTCAAATATTGGCAGCTTTGCAGCAGGATGCGCAGTGTCCTTCCTGGTCCAGGCTGCTCCAGACCCAGACCTGGGATCAAGACCGGGGATGGATACCTGGTGTGAGCTCAACAGGAATCCTGCTGTAGGGGATGCCACTGAAATTCAGTTTTGTCTCCTCTTTCAGGTGGTATTTGTGGGGTTCCTGTTCTTGGCTCTTCACTTTTATAGCTTTAGTGTGATTGCTATTTATGAGCTGCACTCGTGTAAGGTACGGAAAGGTTTTAACTGCAGCTGCATTTTTCAGCTCATGAGGTTATTGGAATGAATACTTATGGCCAACTTCTTCCACAGTTGTGCAGCTTATTAAAGCTGCTTTTTATTTAAAAAGCAATAGCTTGCATCTATAATTTGACTTTTGCTTCTCAGCTGGCTTTAACTTCAAATTTCATTCTTGTAATAACTGTTTCACAACATTTGGCTTGCAGGGCATGTGGGTGGAGTACATCCAATGCTGATAACTAGGAGT
This sequence comes from Tinamus guttatus, assembly GCF_000705375.1. Next base: position 190,916 of record NW_010580690.1, read on the forward strand.
TATCTGAGGTTTAAAGATATAGATTATCTGAGACTAGTAGTCTGAGGTTTAAAATAAGGCTGATGAAAGCTTTTATAAATGGGAGACCTGGTGCAAGAGCTTTACAGTAGAGAGTGAGAAAGAAATTGCTATCACAGGCTTGATGAGGTGCTAATCTTGTAGAGCCAAAATAGTTTTGAGAGTGTAAAAATAAAACCTTGTTATGTAATTTGCATAATTGCATCTAGCAGAAGTTAATATTTTTTTAATCTACTGCAATCTGAAAATTGCCACTAGCGCTGAGAAATCCAGTCAAGAGCAAGCGTCCAACTTGCTGGCCTCTGCTGAGGCTTTGAATGACACCTTTGCTGCTAGGTAAATTTGTCTTTCAGCCGTGTTGTAACTGTTTGATATTTTCTGATGCTTTCTTTAGGTTATCTGGTATGATTCGTTGTCTTCTGGCATTTGTGAATTCTTCAAGCTAAGCGTTCAGGCATTTTTGGTGAGATTTTTGCTTCAACAGAATAGCGGAACAAGTAATGAGCAAATGCGGTCTTTGCTAGTGAGCGCAGTCTGTTTGACTGTGAAATAGCCACCCCCTTGCACTGAGGCTAGGAAGCATTTGGAAATCTAGATCCATACGGAAATTAGATGGCGCTGGGGCTCTTGGACTCTGGGTTTGTCTACTTCCTTCACCCTCTGGTATAGATGCTCAGGCTTCTGGTGTAGGTATAGACGCTGTGTGCCAAAGTTACCGGTAAACGCAAAAAACCTCCCGTTTGCTCCAAGTAGAGATCCTCAGTGCCCTAGTTGGAATCTGAATCCCTGAAAAGGGTTACCCAGCTGGACTGACACAGTCACAGGTGGGCTTGGGCCATGTGAGGGTGTCAAGGTTTGGGTCATGCTGCCCTCTGAAGCTGTTCCAGTCTGCAGGCCTCATTAGGTAGCCCTGGTGCAAACCAGGAGCGTGTTGGGGACAAGCACGATGCCTGTTGGGGTGGCGTCTGCCTCTCCGACCTGGCTGGAGGTTCCTCCTGATGAGGCTGGCCCTTTGCTGCTTGTCTGCTTCTGCTAGTCCCACTTCGGAAGTCCCACCTAGTATGTTTTCCCACTGTCTTTGTGGAATCACCCAGGCAGCAGTTTTCGTGATTTGAATGTTGCACGTCCATCAAAGCCAGTGGGGCCAGAAAAGAGGGCTGCAAGGGCCCACAGAGTGTCAAGGACCACCAATGGAAAGGCTCATTCTCCGCTTTTAGCTCTTTACACTGATAACCTACCCATGAAAAAGCAATCCTGCTCCGAGTTTGTCCGATTATATAGTTGATGCACTGACTTAAGTGCTTCATCATGCCGAGAACGTAGAATAATAAAGGTCATCTGAGACAAATTCATTTCAGGAGTAATTTATTTTGGCAGAGGCTATATTAAATCCTATTGAATTTTACATGCTGGGGGATAAATACCTTTACAAGGACTTGAAAATCATAAGTTTTTTTTTTTTTTTTGGAAAAACTTTTTTCTTTTCCTCCTGGAAGATGGGAATCCTTGCATTGCACTGATGGCTTCACTTTGCCAGGGCAGAAGTTGCTTCTGCATGAAGTCAGCCAGGTGCCTCCATCTCTCCAAATACCACAGGAATGTGGCCATGTTTTTTCTTGGCCACGCTGTTCTCTCAAAGTCTGTAGTGAAATTTACTGCTCAGAAGCTCTATGTGATGATGTTTCACTATTTCTTTCTTGTGTTCTGTGGAAATCTGCAAACTCACTTCAGAGTGTCAGTGTTTCAGCATATACTAGTCAGGTTTGGGTTTTGTTGTTGTGTTTTTATTTTTTATTTTTTATTTAAGACATGATCCCCAAAATGAACTCAGTTTCTTCAGAGCGCTTAATCCAACAGTGAATTTGTGCTTTTGATCAGCTTTCCAAGAAAAACGCACCATGTACTTGCCATGTTTTAAGAAATCTTGTTTCTTAACAAGAAGCTGCATGACTAGTCAGCAGCTATAGCTGTGAATAGTCCCGGAGACTGAGGCTGGCACTTCTTTTCTTGCAGGAGCTTCTTGAAGACAACCAAACCCAGCATTTACCTCCTCAAAACATAACTGTGTTCTTTTAGGAGTAATTTCTCTGCAAGTCACCTAATGGAGAAACCTTGCTGTGTTCGGCAGTATAATTTGAATATGAATTATTATTTTTTACATCTTGTTTGAGAGCTACTGTAAGCAGGGGGTTGCTGGCAATTAGGAACTTGGGCTGTGTGGTTCCGGTGTTGCCCCTCAAGACTACTTTATTTAAAGGTGGATGATACACCATGTTATACTGAGGTTGTTTCAGCAAGAGATACTGTGGATCCGTATTAACTTAAAATGCTTATTGGAGGCTCATTCTGCTTTTGTGTGGGATAAACATGCTTATTGAGGCATTGAATTATCATGCAAAGGGTTATAAACTAAAGATGCTGTGGCCATATCTCCAGCACGTGAGAAGTGGCACAGCTCTGTGTTAAATTACTGATCCCCATCATCGGTTTGGGGCTTGATGTGCCTGTCAGAAAAGAAATGCTACCACTGGCAGAGTTGATTTACCACTTTCACTTGGTGAAGTTTCGTAAGTGCTAGCCCAGAAAGAGCATAATATGTTTGACACAGTGTTTTCCAACCATTATAAGTGTGTGTGTTTATATATTTCCAAGTACAGGAAGTGTTTTTTTCAAAAAGGGCAGTGCAATTTCTCTCAGTCTCTGTTCTCCGAATATGTTTTAGCACCCGTAGTTCAGTGTGACTTGTCTGAAGGGATAGGTACCGGTTGATGCTTAAAAGCTGGTCTCTCCTTAGGTGGTTAATTTGATACAACTGAACTGCAAGGTGTTCCTTACATATGTCATCTTAAGAGGAGATGGAATAAGGTATTTTAGAGGAATTTCTAGATTATGAATGTCATGCTGGTGCTTTCAAACTTTTGATTGTGAGCCCTCTCCACGCACAAAGATGCATATCTGTCCCTAAAGCAGATAAACATTTGCACGGAAATGCGCAAGACTGAGGTTTACCCTTGAGATCAGCCCTGTGGTTTCAGAAGGTGCTCCCTCCTGCTGCATCTGGGGAGCATCATCTTCATTGCTGATGTTCTCGCTATTCTTCCTCACTATGTCAGTTTGACATGAGCCACTAACATATTTTACAGTAGGTTTCATCTAAAATAACCATCTAAATGTGTTTGCTTTTGAGGAAGGGTGTACTTCTGGCATGCTCGTTAAGGTAAATGCCCCTTGTTTTGGCGCAGTCTCGTTCTTTCTGCTCTCATGTTCAACGCTTCTCAGCTGCTCGACTGCAAAGTGTTGGTTGTGGGGACTGTGATACCATGTTTGTGCTGCCGTGGTCCAGCTGTCATCTTGCACTGAGCAACAGTTGACTCCTTAAAGCCTGTCTGTATGGTCTCTAGATGGGAGTGAAAAATCGGTTGAAAGCTAATTTGTGAAGCAGGTTGTGTGACATTAAAAAAAGAAAAAAATCATTCTGGTGTTGTGTAGAGTAAGTTCTCCACAGGTTTTCTTGCTTTGAGCTGTCACCGTCATCTCAATTCTCACGATGCTTCTTTGTGAAGCTGCAGTAGTGCTCTAATATGTTTTCATCTCTTGTCAAAATAGTTCCTATTTAATAAAACGCCTATGTCTAAAAAGGTGCAATATGCATGTTCTATAGGACAAATGTTAACTTTTTGATAGCAAATACCTGCAGATAGCATTAGTACATATATAGAGCACTGATATAGTTGACACTTGCATAAATTCCAAGTGGACTAGTAGTTCTGCACGCATAGATAGCGCCTGCGAGCTGATCTGATCTTTTGTAGGGATGAAAGTCCCTCGAGGGAGCTGCACTTGCTAACGGTGCCGGGGAGCTGCGTGGTGGTTTGTGGATCCAGAGCTCGTCTGCAGCTCCTGCCTGCTGTGAAGTGACCCAGGGACGGACTGATGGCCCTTCTGGATGCTGCCCCCAAGCTCACGTCCCAGAACCTTGTTTCTGAGCTCTGTGCTTTGGGTACAAAGAACTAAAAAAGGTGTATGGACATGTGGGTCATTTAATTGTTAAAATGCTTAAAAGCTGGAAAAATGTATGTAGCACTAAAGCATCCTCTTATAAGTCAACTTACCTTTAAAAACTTTCCTTTCAGAGTGGCATTAATAGAGCTCTAATTCAGGAAATTAAGTTAAATTGAATTCCACTGCTATAATAATATAGTGGAATCCAGTATACTGGCCTGCTTAGCAGCCTTCAACCTCTTGGGTAGCTCAGTGGGGCTTGTTCTAAGCTCCTCACTAAGTTTTGAAATGACACTCCAACTCCTAAACCCTTAAAGTGTGTTTTTAAATTGTAGCTTGCACAAGAAGGGCTTTAAGACACAGGGGTTGTGCTGTGATGATGTGACAAGAGCAGAAGTGAATGAATGAAGTTGCACCAGGGACTTGGGTGCAGGAAGGAGTGTGTGAAAGGGAAAAGCAAAGAAATTCTCTGGGCAAGTAGTAGTTGTAACACAGCGTTAACGTCGTGCATCTTCTCTGCTCTGCAGTGTGAGCATCATTAATATTAAACATTGCATTGTAGAGATCAGCGGGACCCATTGTAAAAAGAATCTGCCCAAGCCAAACAAAATTCTGTGCCGCATCTTTTAGATAGGACTTTTATGTGCTGGAAGCAGGCTCTTTTGTTCTGTATTTAGCACATTAATGCAGTTTCTGTAGGATTCTATAGGGCAACAGTCTTAATTGTTTTTGCTGACTTAGGAGCACCAGTGAATGATAGAACTTCTCAGGTAAACTGCCTTGGAGCTCTTCCTTGCTCTTTCTTCCCAAGTCCTTTGGTTAAAACTATTTTTCAGTGCCTTGAGCAACTAAGTCAACTCGCCTTTATGCACAGAAGCGCAGTACTGCAGAGATTTCCATTCTCCTTCCTGTGCAGGAATTAAAGTTGGCATTTCTCTAATGAGAGCAGCAATATCCCTTTGAAAATCATGGGATGGATGTTTTTTCTTTGCTTACACAAGGAACTGCTTTTTCTGGCAAAATCATCAGAAACGGCTACGTTTTATTTGCTGCCCTGTTTGCTGCAGTGTGGTATCACACTGAAAATACTGCATTGTATCCTCATGGGTTCTCAGCTTGCACAATATTTAAGTTTTTTCCTTTTAGAGTCAATGCTATAGTTGATTGAAATACCTTCATGCTGTTAGAATTGTGAGATGGTTATTTTGGTGTGAAGATTTTTGAAGGAAGAGGCTAGTGGAATTATCTAATTTGTGTGAATGCCTGTGTTTCAATGCAGAAGACTCTGCTGTAACTAAAGAGAGGCTTTAGTTCATCTCCCCTGGGTACAAAAATTGTCGCTGCCTCCCTTCCAGGTAAAGCGCAGGCAGTAATTTAACTTCCTTGTTATTTGCCATCCTTGGCTTTGAAATGGCAAAACCTCAACTTTTAACTATAGTATAAAGTTCATATCAACCTATGGGAGCATCCTCTTTCTTTGCAAATTCATTACTTCATTAATTTCTGTCTTTTCTTGTTGAGTTTCCTGTAACAGAGTGTGAGAAAGCCAAGAAAGCTGTCTCCTGGAAATGCTTGTTTCAATGATTATTATGTTTTTTATTAATGCTCCTAGAATCAACTTAATGAGAAGGCTTCAGAGCAAAACCTGTGTCATGCCGCTTGGCAGGGTGGGCACAAGGCTTAATTGTAATGATTACTAATCACTTTTAATTTGTTTGGTGTACATTAAGAAACAACTTTTTTTTTGAAATTTGATTTGCAAAAGACTTTTTTCCTTTTGAAATTGAGGATAATCTGTATCATAGACAAACCTTCTGAATGACAGGGATAGAAATAATTATGTCATTTCTCTTTTCCACAGTTTTACTTTATGAATGTCTTTGCTCACGCAGGTTGAAAAGTGATTCTTAGGGTTTTTTTGTTGTTGTTTGTTTGTTTTCATTTCAGCTGCTAGGCTGGGGACAAAAGTGATCTTTTCCTTTCTTTAAATAATGTGTGAAATAGGGCAGTGCGTTTATCTATAGTCACAGGTGAAGACGCTGTGTCTGTCTCCATTGTAATCTGTAAATTGGTTTATGATTCAAAGTCTTTCAAAGAGTGTCACAAATACAACTGTGAGCCCGAGTGCAAAATTTTACATTTAGATGTGAGTTAACCCAAAGATGCTTTCAAAAAAGAAGAAAAATAAGACTGCAAACAGCCAGTTCAGTGTTGGCTGTCTATCTGGAGCAGCTCAACTGTTGCAGGTGGAGAGTAAATTATAAATGAAGAATTTTGTAGTTGACGATCTGGTTTCAAATGGTTGTGCACAGGTTAACTGAGCTTAATTCCAATTGGTAAAATTGTCATCCTTGCCGAGATGCAGTCATTTGCAGCATTATGTTTTTCAAATCAAACTTTTTGCTTGGTTTGGGTAGGGAGTGATGCTGTTGTTGCCTAGCCCTGCACTGGAGGATCACTGTACATCTTGAGAGATCTTAAAAGAGCAGTTTGCTGCTCTTGGAGACCTCTCTCATGCTGTCAGCCATATCCTTGAGCAGAGATGTGGTTATGAGCTGACCGAGGTT
>NW_010580690.1:197547-213870 GCF_000705375.1 Tinamus guttatus
TACAAAAATGTGTATTATTTCCAACTTTGCTTTGGAGGAGGCTTGGCTAGATCTCCTGACAGTGTGTCTAATATAGCGGGGCACATCTTGGTCTCTGCGTGGTGTTCCCAGGCTCTCTTCCAACAGCAAGAATTGAGCAGCTAATGACATCCAGGCACAAAAAGTTAATGACCGATTTAATCAAATTCATTAAATTTGGAAATAAACTTTTAAAGGGTACCATCCTCGCTCATCCGAGATGAAGTGTCATATAAATGCAAGGCTCTTATTAACATCCTACTATGTGGATCCATCCAACTAGGTGCTGCAGGAGCCTGCCCCTAACCTGGCTCTCCTCTACACGCTAATAGGAAATGGAGAAGGAGAAGCTGCTGCTTTCCAAGTACTGCAAGCCCTGGCCTTGGCTGCAGTGGAAGGTTTTGGGGATCTGCCTCACAGGGGACATAAATATCCATTACTAGTAGAAGCAGACGGTGTCTGATGCATCCCTGCCTGAATCCCTGGGCCTTCAAGATAAGAGAACTTTCCGTTCTGGCCTTGACTTCGGCGTGGGCTGGAGCGGTGCCTGTCGATGGACACTCATTGCTATTCCTGCCCTGTGCAGCAAGCGTGAAAAGGAGGCTGCAGCCTTCCATAAAATGCTGCTGTTTTCCTATTACGCAAATGGCAAACTTTGCAAAATTATACAGGTCAGTGGAATTATTCTGATCTGCCTCTTAACACACTTTGTTCTTTATTTGGTGCAGTGTGTTGTTATTTATATTCATGATGCTTAAAAAGTCCTATTTCCATGTGCTTCTGTTTTCAGAAAAGCTGAAAATATTGTGAGAAGACACGTCCCCTACTCTAGTTCACAGCCATTCTGCTGTGCACCTTATGTCACAGTGAGACTCCCTTGCAATACATGCTTTTAATATATGCTGCAGGCACTCAGAGGCTTTAGAGCTGAAGAAGTCTGAACTTTGAAAATACGGATGGCGACAAGTTTGATATATAGGCAACAACCTAACAGCACTTGTGCTGTGAAGAGCACCCCATAAACATAGGTCAGGATAGTGTATTACATTCTGCTTTTCAAAATAAATTAAGAAGCAAATTTTCTATGATACCAGCCAGCAAAGCCTGACTTGAGAAATAAAGGCTAATGACAGCCTCTTTATTATTTGGCTTTGTGAAAAATCCATGTATCTGTCTAACAGGTAGTGTTCTGCTTGGCTGCAGCTATTGGTGACGGGGGCTGACTAATAGCGAAATCTTTGCCCCAGCCTTCACAGGGGCTTGATTGATTGCCTTTTCCTGGTCATCTATTTGTTTAATAATAAATAATGTCTTCTGCTAATTTAAGCTAATTGTGCTTTTGGCAATATGTGCCTATTGGGACAGATACATCTATAGGTCCTTACTCTCCTAGTCAGCCTGCCTTGGGATGACAGCTAATGTTCTGTCTGCATGCAGCCAACCCAGAACTCTGTGAAAACATTAACCTGGTTTATAGTGGCAGTAGGTATTTTAAAATCCATATAGAAAGCAAGGCTTCAGTAAATGTGAATGCAGTGACACCGTTCTGTTGAATACCACTCTTCTGATGCTGAAGTGAGGTAGGCTGAAACAAACATCATAAAGAAGGCACAGTTTTTCTCCAAGCAAGGTTTCTGTGCAGAGATGAGAAGCAGGAAGGGATGGCAGGATGCAAGGAGAGGAGAAATGGGGCTGTCCCGCTGGGAAAAGCTGCTTGTTGGACCAGATCAGTTGTGATGTTGACTCATGCTCCAGGGGTTTGGGGTATTTTGGGGAAGGAGACTCAGCCCGAGAGACTTCCAGTGCTGAAAGGGCTGTTTTGGACTGGGGAGTGATGGAGCAGCCCTGCTGGTGGAGCACTCATTGACTCCATTCTCTGCGTGGCCCAGAAAGGGCATTTTCAGACTCGGGCACCATGATTCCCAAGTGTCCCATGTGATCAAATTATAGTTGTTTTGGCAGCATGTAAGAAATGCGAGTTGGAAAACTTTAAAACAGCTGGTTGCTCAGAGTAGCATTCCTTGTGATCCCAAAATAGACATTATGGCTTGGTAGTACTGTGGGGAAAGAGGCTTATCACAACTTTTTGCTGTAGACTTAACATATATTAGTTTTTTGCTTATAAATATGTGCTTTTAAAAGGGTGGTGTTTTTTTTTTTTTTTTCGGTTGTCTGTATTTCCTCTTTGTCCTAAAGGACTTGCATAGGATTTTCTTTGTTGCAGTCATTTTTGTCTACAAAGAAGGTTGACACAAAAAAAAAATAATGGAAGCAAACAGTATTTTGCTCCAAATGACTTTGCAGCTGTAATGCAAACGTGTTTAGAAATGAAAGTTGAAATTTAACATGGAAATAGTTCTGTCTAATGATAGGCATCAAGGATTATTTAAGTGGAAAGTGGTTTTTAATTGCCCGGGTTGATTAATCTGATTATAGACACAGACGGTCGAATACGCTGCAGAGCTGCTGCAGTATTTGTGCGTGGTATTTTGGGGGAGCCAAGGAGCAAGGGAACAGACCAGGCTGCCAACAGAGCAGCAACAGGAGTGGTAGGAGAGGGCACTGGGCTGCCCTTTCGGTGCCTGCAGGTGACAAACAGGAGTTGGGTAGTGATAAATTTGAGAGAGAATTAAACAAGGTGCCTTGAAGGGTTAAGATAGTTAAATAGGTGGCCAATAGCTATAAAAAATATTAACTATTATTACTCAGTCTCCAAATTCAGTGTGTGAGGAGTCTGTTCTTGGGTTTGGGCTTTTCATTACAGTCTACTTGTTGACTGCTGGCTCTTAAAACAGTCTGTTTTTGTGTGTGTGTGTGTGTGTACTCAGTTGGACTCAGTTTAAAGGTGCTGTTGGCATCTCCCTTGGCAGCCTTAGCCTGGATTTCCTTATGAGTGGATTTAGGCAGGAGGGAGCTCACTGCAGTGCACAAATAAGTCTGCAGTAAGTAGAAAGCAGGACAAGAACGTGGTGGAAAAGCAAGCAAATAAGCACTGCAAGAGAGGCAAATTGGAGGTGAAGGAGAAAGCAAATACAGCAAACTTCTGGCCCCAGTGCTGCCCTCCTGTGTCGGGGAGGCTCCCAGTTTCTTCTGCCAAACCTGCATGTAAACAGGCAAAAAACAACCCCCAATGTTTCTATGATTAAAAAGAAATATTGTTACACAGCCTAGATTCTGCAGTCTCTAATGAAAACTCAGCCATAGCTCTGTTATTTCTTTAACTGTTTTCTTAGTTGTGTATTACTGCAGGGCAAATAATTCTCTTTAGATCAGATGTGTGTTATGTTGAACTTGTATCTTTTGCTGGAAATTCTGTTATTTTTTCTTTTCTTTCTTTTTCTTTCCTTCCTCCCATCTGCTGCTGCTTTCCTCTGCTGGAGATGAGATGGACAAGAGACACAGATGGGAAATGCCAGGGCTGAAGCACTTGCTGATTCTCCCTTTTGTCTGCAAAACCAGTTAACTGTGACTAGTTGCTTTGCACAACTAATTGCCACTAGGAAAGAGCAGGACAGATGGGAGCAAGGAAATAATAGGTGAAAAAATTTAGGCGAGTCAGACACGGCTGTGGACGGATGGAAATCGCTGTCGAGCACTGAACTTGTGCAGTCCTATCACTAGTGCAGTTCAGTTCTGGGCACTGGCAGAGAGTGGGGAAAATTCAGGAAGAGCAAATGCTGTTTCTATAACGTGGAGCAGAGAGAAAGTCTCAAAGCTAAGCTAGCTTTGCTTTGACTAGAATCAAATTCACTTCTAGAATCAATTTTTAAAAGTGCTTTCTTTAGCAAAATGTTTCTCCTAGCAGTAAGTGCAGCTGGAATAGAAGTCTCTGCTGCTGTATCTGGCATTTCATAAGCAAGGTAAGGAAATACTGCATAAGTGAAGCTGCCATTAACCACCCCCCTGAATACCTCCTCTAAATGAGCACGTAAAAGGGAGGAAAAAAAGGGGGATAAGTCACGAGAAGATCCCTCGTTAGCTGTAAAACAGCCTGCTCGATGCGCACAGTGAAGGAATATTGGGCTCCGTTCTGTGCTCGCAGTCCCTTCACCAGTAACGTGTGCGATGGGAAGGTTGCGGGGGGATGATCCTGGTGGGGAGGAACACGGGCAGCCTGAGGGGTAGGAGCAGAGCGCAGAGTGCACGGGGTAACCTGCACCCACAGCGCCGAACGTGCCACGGGCAGTTACAGCTGAGATGGGTGCAAGGGAATATCCTTAGGAAGGAGAAGTCAGATGGTCATATAGAAAATGCAGGTAAATGGCAAAGAGCAGGTCTGTAACAGGACAGTGGACTTTAGTCACTTTAAGACCACACAAAGTGCAACTCTGGCAAAATGCAGTTTATGGAAACTTGTCTTGCACGGATGGGACTTGCATAACTTTGGATTCCCAGCAGAAATGTGATGGCCCTTTTGGGTACTGCAGTTCTACACCAGTGCAGAGATAAGAGGACCAGAAGAGAGGGTGACGGGCAGTTCAGAGAATGTGGTGGTGAAGAATAATTAAAAGAACTGGGTATTTGTGGTACCTGCCAATTTTCTTTCTTCGTGGAACATGATAAATCTTTCTGTGCTTAAATCCTTCTTGCAAAGATGAGAGTCTGTGGTAATGCTCCAAAGGTGGTGAATTTGCAAGAAGAGAGGTGTAGATTATATAACTAGGGAAATGATAATTTGGAAACTTTTTTTTTTAATGTGTGTGTGCATTTCCTTTTAAACTGTGCCACTTGCAGCAAAGTCAGCCTCCTCTGCTTGGGTTTTTGAGCTGTTAATTCTCCTCTTGCAAACTTAGCGTGAACTGGTGTGAGCGGGTGGTGTGTCCCATGGGCTTGGCTGGAGAGGAAGGTGCAATTGCTTTGCAATAGCAGCTTGGATGGGCATCAATTTTTCACTGGCATCTCTAGCTGCTGGGAAATGAGAGCCACAGGCCTGGAACATGAAATGCCCATGGTGCCCTTAGAGAATTAGGTTTCTTTCAGCCATAGTGAGATCCTGGAAAGGTCTCAGGAAGAATTATTTTTTAGGTTTATTTTTCTGCTTTGCTCTTAGTCCTATTTGCAACAGAGTACAGTTTAATCCTGAAGAAAAGCAGCAAACGTGTTTTGATCTTTACAGCTGAGATTCCTACCTTCAATTTTGACAGTCGGATAAATCCTTAATTTCTGGATTTGGGCCTCAGACTGCTGCCAGCCAGGGTGGCCTTTGCTCTGGAGGTGAGTTAGGCTGAAAAGGGAGGGCAGCAGAACTTCATTGCACTTTTTTGCATCAGATTGATTTTTTTTTCCCTATTTGAGGAAGGAATTTTCTAATCTTACCACACGTAAATACTTGCTGTACTTCGTACTTCGTCCTGGCTGAGAAAGGGGAATACCCTTGGTCCGAGTTTGTTTTATGTCACCTTCCTGTATGTTCTCGATGTATTAAATCTGTGTAAAATATTTGCTATCATCAGCACTGCCTGAAAGACTTTAAATGTCAGTCAGCTGGATGATTTTCCATGTTTCTGTGTAGATAAATCTATGCAAAGGTCAAGAAAGCAGTGCTGGGTTTCAGAGTTGCCCACGCAGCCCAGCTCCCCTGCGTTCCTGTCCCCGCTTTGCGCTGCTCTGCCAGCTCGGTGTCACCTCCGTCACCCCCTCTGCATTCGCAGCTGCAGCGTTGCCGGTTACGTGCAGACAGTAGGACACGTTTAAAGCACAGTATTTATGCAGACAATACCTAAGTGCTCCTTGGGGTGGTAATTTTTTGGTAACAGCCATTCGGTATCCATCAGTTCTCAGCTCGCGCCGAGCACTTGGGGCATGTTGGCGGCGGGCTGTGCTCTGGGAAGGGCTCCCAAGGGCTGAGCTGTTGTGGGAGCTGCCAGGAGCAGTTGTTCGCAATTTTGATTGCAATTTTGATTTCTTCCCAGGTTGGTTACTGTGCCCCAAAATCTACTGCAGGGAGGCTGAGAAAGCCCTCAGGATGCTGGCAGGGTGCAAGTTACTTCCACGGGGCTCTCTGGTAAAACTTGGAAAATAAGCTGTATTTCCACCTGCCCATGAAAAGCTCCAAAATGTTTTTCTGACAGGTAGGGGAATATTGGAATTTGCCCCCTAGTTAACATGCGACTTCTTGAGAGTGACGGGTGTGTTGCTGATGTTCAGGTAACTTGGCTGTAGCGTGTTTAACACCTTCAAAAGCTCATGCTGCTGTTGCCTTGCCCTACAGAAAGCATTCAAGGAGGTGATGAATTATATCCAGTCCACTACCTAGCTATTGAGCAAGCTCCTCTTGCTCATTCTGCTTCCCTTCTGTGAAGTGATTTCCACTCCCTGTGGAAATAATTCTCCCCCTCGTGGAAATAACTCTCCACTTATATTCTTTTTACAGCCCCACTGCGCTGACCCTGTGTGCTCTCTCGGGTGAAGGGGAATTGCTGATGTTAATAACTACTGCTTTGTAGTATCCTGGTCTCATTTGGAGTTGCTGATCATGATGAAAAGCACGTATGCTCTTCCTGCCAGCCAACTCTGACACCCTTCCATTAACAGTGTTGGAAAATACGCGGATCAGGCTATGTCTTTGCATGCCTCTTCCCAGTGATACTAGGGAATTGTACAGCATTGGTTAGAGCAATGTTTTCCAGCTGCAGTTTGCATTTGAATTTGCCTGAGCTCTGAAACTTTGCTGTATATGATGGGAACTGACCGGTTTTTCAACCAGGCGATGGTTTAGACTCATGTTAGTTGCGCCCCAGCTCCCAGTCAGAGCATGCAGGAAAAAATCATCTGCTGTTCCTGTGACCAGTTGGGAGATTGGCTGAAAGAGTCATTTGCAAGAACAGAAGACCTATCCGTCCGTGACGCCGAGAATTCCTGGGAGTGGAGGTGCTACAAACACTTCCATAATGTGAAAAGTCTGTGTGTTAGATGTGACAGCCTCTGTGGCTGTACTTAGTAAGGTACATGGTGGTTTTACTCCTTATCTTGTTCCCCTTGCTTCCCACTTCTATAATACATGAAAATTGCAGGCAGGTAACGTTCCTTGAATGGGACCCCTCTCCTGTGCTAAGCAAAGCTGAGGTCTGAGCTGAACGTAAAAAAGCTTAATACCTGTAAAAGCTGCTTTACTGAACTTCATGCACATACTTATTACATACAGTTAGTTTTAGGTGTTTTGAATTTAAACTTTGAGGCTTGTTTTTATTTTATTTATTTTCCCCCCCAAAGCAGAGAGGTCCGTGATGTGGGGTATTTGTCTGGACCAGTACGAGGTTCTTGTCGCTGCGGCCCACAGGAGTGCCCTGAGTGCGTACTGTGCACACAAGCGGTGTGTGCCCCAGCAGCTGGAGTGGGCAACAACTGGTATCAGCTGGCTGGAAAAATAGGACCCTGTCTATAACATGAAGCAAGAATTTAATAGTTTAAAAAAAATGCAGCTTTGGTTCCTGTAAAATACCCCAAAAACCAAAGAAATGACATCTGCTAGCACAGTCTGTGTTCTTTGGAGGTATTTTCATGCAAAGCCCAGGACTTGAGCTTTGCATTTTGCCCTCGTTTAATGGATTGGCAGCTGTAGCAGATAAACTATGGGAGATGTCATTTGGTTTTTCTAGAATGCCCGTCCGCAGATTGCTGTCTGGCATAGTTAAAAGTCAGAAATACAAATGGCAATACACACCAGAGGCATTTAATATACCGTGAGCATCTACCCTAGATATTTATTTTGTATTGCCAAGCAGACAGCACAGAAACGTACTGGCTGATTTTTACCAGGACGATAATCAGGCACCCCCCTGTAAACAAGAGCGTGGGCCAGAGGAAGGCGAAGAGGAGGCCTTTGAGGGGATAGAGTCTGCTCAGAATGGCCTTCGTCTGCGTTCCTCCTGGGTCGTAGTAGCACGGGAAAGTCTGGTACCTTTTCAGGTTGTTTGCAATGGTTTCTATTCGCTTTTTTACCTCTTTGGGCTTCTCCGAGTTGCCTGGGATGTAGAAACACTGGAATAAAGAAAGATGATTTGTTGGATTAGATACTATAATGCAGGATTTGTAGTGAAGTATGACTGAGCAAAGCTGACACGCTGCTATCAACAGAGACCTTAGTAACTCGCATAGCAGCTCTGGAGGCTCTCGCCTGTCCTGCACCTGCTTGCCATGCTCCTGTCAGATGTCTGTGCCCAGTTTTGCAGGCTTGTAAACTCCAGATGTTTTAGGAACAGAGCTTCAGTTCTCACTTCTGGAGTGGAAATGAGCTGGGGATTTGTGCTCTCGCTTAGGCCGCAATTTAACTTGAGGCCTCTGCTGTGCTAAGTCAACAGGCCCCTGAGCAAGCCACAGATGCACACAATTTCTCACTATTGTGCTTCAGCTCACAGAACCTTACGTATACCTGAGTGTAAATACTGTCATTTTCAGTTTGTATAATGGCTTCACAAGTATTACCTTAATGTTTGATATAATGCTTAAGCTCTAAAACTGTACATATTTTTTTTGGAAAATTTAGAATTGCCTTGGTTTATGCTTAGTGTATACCAGACTTGCTGCCCCCTCCTCTGAACCAACGGCATTAGCTACTAGCAGAGACTGATGCATCGAGTTTATATTGCAAGTACCTTAGAGTTTCTTTCCAGTGTGTCTTCAGTGCTGTACAGCATAACCTCCTGTCCTGAGGCTGTCAGGTTAACCCACACCTCTAGACAAGGGTAGTGAAAGACCTCCTCGTCCTCCGAGTCTTCGCTGGGTGAGCAGTGGTCTCTGTCCTTGATGGTGGCTTTGAGCAACTTGCACACAGTTTCTGTTGTCCAAACACTGCGGTAAAAAACCCCAATATATCTCATGAGCAAGTGCTCTGGCAGGGTTTGGTAGGGGCCAGGTGCTGGGGACCCATCTACTTGTGCCAGCTGAGAGTGGGAGCATGGAAAGGGTTCATGGCTTTTTGTGGGGACCAAATGCACTGTTGCTTCCTTGAAGACTTGCTCTTAGGTTACTTACACCATAGTGCACTTCTGCTTACACCATACATTTTGATGGCATTAAAAGCAGAAAAATAGTCAAGAACACTCTGTTCTTAAAACAAATCTCTTTAGTAATGTAATCAGGTGGATGGAAATCATCCTGTTTCTAAAAACAATGGTTTCCATGTCTCAGAGCCAGGCTTTCAACAGCATTTTTTTTCTTTAATGTGGTACTGAACTTTCCTAATGGTACTGTCAGTTAGGAGCTTCATGGTGATCAGGAGGCTGCAGCCTGGCTGTTCTCTTTAATGTGTTACTGAACTTTCCTAATGATGGTACTGTCAGTTAGGAGCTTCATGATGATCAGGAGGCTGCAGCCTGGCTGTTCAGAAATTCATGATATCAAAGATAACATTTATACGTGTCAAAGTACAAGCCTGCTGCTTTTGAGCTTAAAGATGCTCTTAGGCCCAGGAATAAAGTGTGTGCTCTTGCTTTGCCTATCAAGAGGAGACTCTCTGAGCCTGGAAAGGATGAGCTGAAATGCCAGGGCATGCTCGGGTTCACAGCACTTCAGTTCCTCACAAATTGATTTTGTGTGTGGAACAGGAACTTGTGAAATGAATTAAAGGGTGAGAAACACTCTCATCTTTGGGCACTATTTCTTAATCTATAGTGGCAGCAAAAAGGAGCAGCTCCATATTTAGGGGGAAGTGCTTGTCGTTACCTCTTAGTGTAGGAGGGCACGATGGTGATGCCGATGAAGAAGTACATCATCATGGAGCACGCGACCATGGCCAGGCCCAGGCACAGGGCTCGCGTCTCCCCTCGCTTCTGCGCAGTCACCAGCTTCTTTCCCAGCATGATTCAGAGTCAGGAGAGCTGAAATGGTGGATTCTGGAGTCAAACTGGGGAGGGGGAGGGGGTGGAAGGGAGAAAGACAGGGAAAAGCTGACAAGTTTCTGAAATATTATGTATCCCTTTGGGGAACCAGCCCATTTCTGAACAACCCACAGCTTAAGTGCTATTGATTTTTCATTTCTTTTTTTCTTTCTTTTTTTTTTTCCTCCTCTCAGAAACCTGCATTTTTGTTCCCTGATACTTAAGGTACAGTATGGCAGTCTTTTTTTTTTTTTTTTTTTTTTTCTTCTCTATTTTGTTTAGTCTGTTTGCATTACTAGTTGTCGTTTGTCCTTGTCCGTGTGGGCTGCTCACAGCCTGTCACAGAGCCAGGCGGGGGACAAGAGCTGCCCCGTTGCAGCCCCGGTCCTGCCGCCTCCCCAAGCTGCGTGGGGCTTCAATGATGCTCTTGCTGGCCCCGAAGAGAGGCAAGCGGAGGGGAAGGCTAAAGGGAAGGTATGCTGCATGCACACAACAGCACATTTCAGTCCTGCTTTCACGTGTAGAGTGCTCTAATGCCACAATCAGCTGCATTTTTAGGATTTCAGCTTCAGGCACGTGCAGTTATTTAATGTTTGTTCTTGCGGCCTGGCCTTCAGTACCACATGGTGCTTCTCCAAGTCCTGTCCACCAAGTGACTGGGCAAATTCCCAGACTTTTTAAGTTTAGATGCAGTGTGAGATAAGCACATGCCTAACTTGTCAACGTGCTCTTCTGCTCAAAAAAATAGTCTGTTCATAGACTGATATTATCTCACCAGAACTTTTAACTGTTTGTAAGAGTAAAAATACAAAAGTATGTGGACCATAAATCGGCATTGGCAGCTTAGTGCACTTAGGGGCTAGTTACAGACGTTTTTGTGAAAACACATATTTAAAGTAGACAGGAGAACTGCAAATAAAATATCAAATAAGGTGGTTTGAGGCCTCCCTAGGAGTAGGAGTTACTGGTGCTGGAGCAGTGAATTTTGCCCAATTTCATGTTCAATTTCTGTTTAAATAAAACATCAAGTTCCACTGTGAATTTTGCTCGCAGCCGTTTGAGGGGAATTGTTTCTCTGATCATGTATAATTCACTGACATTGCAGGAGGCATTTTTAAACTGGCAGTTGCTCTGTAACGAGGCGTACCTGCTGGCTGGCACTCGAGCTCTGTGCAGAAACCCCGTGCGGCCACGTAAGCTAATTGTGGGCCCTTAAATAAGCCAGCGTGGTGTTTTCTTGGTGGCAGGGCTATAACTGGAGCGCTGGCAGCAAGCGCAGGTAGCTCCGTGCACGCTGCTGTCGAGCTGTGCACAAGGAGCCAGCGCACAGAATTCCACTATTGCTCCGTGGAAACTGCTGGCCTTTCTTTTCCTTCTGTGCGGAAGAAACGGAAGCATGGCATCTTTAAGAAACAAACTATGTAAAATGTGGATTGATTGCACAACACAGCACTTAATGTCCAGTCACTTCTGCTCTGTGTCTGCAGCATCTGATTCCTTTTTCGCTCTTGTGCCCCGTGGTCACAGGGGAAATGGAATAAAGTGACCAAGAATATCATGAGCCCTGGTGCAGGGCCCAGGGAGCATATGGTGGTAGTTACAGTCCCTCATAACGCAGTGGGGAGTTAACGAGGGACAACTGAGCCCCTGCTCCGCTTCCAGGAAGCGCTCGGAGAGTGTTGATGATTCGTGTATAATCGGGAGGCTGGGGAGAAAGCACAAGGCCATGGTGGCTCTGCTGGCACGGCCCGAGGGAAAGCTCCCCCGTGCTCTAGCCCAACAGCAGGGTTCCAGAGCTGTCCAGTCAGCTGAGTAATATCTCACTGTGTGGAAAACCATGACCTGTGGGAGCTAACCCAAGAATTACCAGGAACTGTAGCTGCCCCTTGGGCTGCTTGGAGGACGTCCAGGCCTGTGGCAGAGGTACCAGGTGCCTCGTCCCACCTGATCAACCCTGTCCATGAGAAAAGCAGCTATTTCCCCGTGAAACCTGGAGGGGAAGGAGAACCTTTCCCAGCTGCACTTCCCTGCGCACCCTGGCGCGCAGTGTGGGCTGCTCGTGCTCCTGTTCCTCCCTCATTCCCCCGCTTCCTGAGACGTCTGCTCCGTGCCGGAGTGAATAAGGACGTATGAATTATGCAGGGCCTGCTAACAAGAAAGACTAGTCTAAAAATACCTCGGTGTGCTCCTATAAACACAGGATTGATAAGGGGCTTGCTCTGCAGGCGGGGTACAGCAGCGATGCTCCCGGCACCCGCAGGCCTGCGGATGGTTGCCACGCGCTTCCCGGTGCGCGTTTGATGCCTCAGGTGAGCAAGGAGACAGCAAGATCTGCAGCACGAAGCAGTCCGTACGCAGAATTGCATTGGCAGAAAGCAGGGAGCACAGCACGGGAAAGCAGTGAGGGGAGGGAGGGCCGTGAACCGCGCTGTGTAACTTCTTCCCGAAGGTGCTTGGGTTCTGATTTTGCCACAAGTCCTGCATTTTCTGCTCTTATAGACACCTGAATGCTACATGTGTTTAGAATAACATGTTTATAGGGAACGTCACTTCCCTCCAGTCTTACAAAGGTTAATTTTGTCAGATTGTAAAGTCATCTTTTCTGTTTTTAGCCCCACAAATATGCGTTAGGAGCAATGCTGAGAGCTCATTTAATGACTTTATCCAAGGAAACGCTTAATGCTTGACGAAGGTGCCCTCGCAGAGGGGTCGGTGGCCTGGGAAGCCTTGGAGCATTTGGATATTCAGACGTTGCAGCGAGGAGCACTGTTTTTTGCTCCTACTTTGAGAGCAAATCTAAATGCATCTTTTGCACTGAAAATTGCAGGGTGCCTCCATCATTATTAGGGAAATATAAGCTCCAAATCTTTTCATAATGTCCCCACTCCCTAATCTTTTTTTCCGCAGTCTAGTTAAATTACACAGTACATTAGCTGGGCCATTTGGGTGTGTGATTGCTGCACTGACAGCTGCTGGTGCTGCTGCCGGGGTGGCCATCTGCTGTGCTCGGAAGCGAGGCCTCGTCTTGATTCGGAGGCATTTGGGCCTCGGGGACAGTTTCTGGCTGCCCCCGCTGGCTCTCAAGGTGCTGTGACCTCTGCTAGCACGGGGGGTCCTATCTGTGTCCCCCCAGGTGCAACAGCACCCAGGGACATTGGTGGTGCTTGGGTGGCATCTCCTGCGCCCTCAAGCAGCAGAAAGGCCGCTAAGCTGTGCTGCAACCCCCCCAGCTCCTCTGGGTTATAATATCACCCTAATGTGCACTTAATTACGAGGCACCCGCAGGTCGCATCCCGATTTACCAGCTACAGAATGGAGAGCGGCTCGGCCTCCCAGCGTTGAGCTCCCTGGGTCTCAGCGTGTCGTGCTGGTGCTCAGAAGGGCTCCTGCCGCTGGCCCTCCAGCGCTCCCCACACCAAGGCCGCTCTGCTCCCCAGGGAGGTGCTTGCTCCGGGTGCTACTTACTGTTGTTGGTGCAAAGCTGCCCTCTCGGAGGCTTTGCTGAGGAAGGGACTTCTGTCACGCCGCTGATTCGGGGCGAAATCTTTCCGTCAAAGAGCAAGTAGTGGAGCTCTGAGTTTCCTCCTGGTTTTTCTCTTAATCCTTCTCTGGGTTTCCTTGGCTGTGGCTGAACTTAGTTCTCCCAGAACAGAAACAGAAGTTTTCTGTAACCATAAATGGTAAGGTATGAGCAAGCGCTGTCCTTTTTGAGATTAATTGCTGAAAACCAGGAAGCCACAATTCTTAGGCTAAGTACAGGGAAAGGGATCTTTGCTGGATTTCGTCTATTTTCTTTTCTTGCTGCTGTTGGTGGCTTTTGTTTTTTTTTTCTGTTTGTTTGTTTTTGCATTAGGATCTCTGTACGTGTATCTGAAACCCAGGGGCTTTGCCGTAAGCTGTTAGCCCTTCTGGGCAAGCTTTAAGGCAGAAGTTTGTGAGTGTTTTCACATTGTTTTATTTCCTCCTCATTTATTATTAACTAGGTTCCCAAACTAGACTCTACACCTAATTCTTCCTCTCCTTTAACCCCCTTCACTCATGGGAGGAGGTGGTGGGAACGCTGCAAAAGCGACGCGTTGCATCCCGAGGGATGCTGGATGGAAGGGATGCAGTGCTGGGCCGGCTAGGGAGATGATGTGAGCAGTGGGGTATGCTGGGGCTCAACTGCTTGGGAAGCATGGAGCAGAGGAAGAGGACAGGAAAGGAAAATAAGGCATTTCATGATTAAAAAATACACATGGATTTGTGTATATGCATACCTATATGCGAATATTTACGTCTTTTTTGTTGTTCCTTTTCATGACCCTTACCTAGCACCTTGATGGGAAGCAGGGCAGCTCCAGGCTGGAGCGGAGTAGGCAGAGGACCCTGGGAGCTTCAGGAATCTGCCTGCGTGTCCCTGTAGGAGCGAGCGAGCATCCAGCATGGCTCCGGGAAGCGGTGCCGGGACGTGGCCGCAGAGCGCGGTGCCACGCGCGGGAGGCCGGTTTGCAGGGCAGCCCGGGAAGCTGAACTGCACGGCGCCTGCACCCCGGCAGCCAGCTCCATAGTGCCTTGGGCCCCCTTGGGCTCTGCTGTCAAGACAACTTGGTTATATTTAGACGAAAAGCAGCCTTCTCCTAACTTCATCCTCCCCTAGGAACGATAATCGCCAGCAGTGTGGCATGTAAATAATAAGTGTGACAACTAAGCGATAACGTGAAATCCTGGGTGTTGCAGGTGCCGCCTTGTAGCAGGACGGGATGCCCAGCACTGTTGGCTTCTTGCAGAAGGGTAAGTTCAGTGATGCTCACGGCTTGCAAACCACATGCTTTAGCAACAAACTGATAATAATGAATGTTTCATTATGCAAAACAACTAGTATGAGCGGTAGTGAACGTTGCTTTCTCTCTGAGCTTTTCCAATATTCCTCAGCTCTTCCACTGGAGAGAGTTGGAGAAAAGTCTTTGGCAGGAGCAGAACGTGGGTTTTTTGTCTGTTTGTTTGTTTTTCCCCAATATCTGAGCAATTGCTCATAGAAGCATTTGACTGATGCTGTTGCTTTCTTAGTATTTAGTACCTAGACCGTATAAGTGCTTGCTTTCTATTAGTATGTGGGTTTTGAGAAGGAGAGAGGAAAACTCTTTTATTAGGAGACTTACAGAACTGACGTGAGTTAATCCAGCAGAAACCATAAGAATGTTCTGCTTGTTGAAGACAGGGCAAGATCCTTTCCACCCGCTTTAGGCACCTCATAATTATCTACCTCAGCTTGCACTGCTGTTTCAGGCTTTCTTTGGAGTGCAAGATGAGCAGCTGACATGTTCAGAAAGTACCCGTTGTCTGATGATAACGGATGACTCTCCCCTCAGAGTCCCTTTTCTATTATTGTTGATGCAGAAGAGAGCACACAGAGCTGGCTTGGATTTAGGTAACTGTCTGTTAGACGCCCCTCTTTAAGTAACATGAAGCCTGTTTCTGTCGTCTGTATCGGAAAGATTTATGATTGTAATTGCTTTTTAACATTTGAGAAGTGATGTAGCAAAATCTTAGGAATGGAACTTGGAGTTGGAAAAATTGCCCTGTGAGCAAAAGTTATTCCCAGCTAAAATTGCTGCCAGTTTGGTTGAGTTTTCCGTCATCACTTGCAATTGAGAAAATAAGACTGGATGTTTAAAAGATGTGAGCCCTGGTTCGTGCAGGAGTCGTGCCTTCACAGAGGAATATATTAGGAATGATAGTTTTGGATTGTGAAATTATGAAAATATGATTTTCTAAGCACCACCTTGCAGGGCCTTTCCATGTGTTATCTAGCGGTTGTGTTTGATCCCTCTAGCAACTGGCAAAGCTGCAAAGGGAAGAAAAGCCATGTCACAGGGGTGCTTTCCTGACCCACAAATACCAACTTCCAAATCAGAACAAATTTCTTGTCATTCTGTTGTTTTTCTCTTATTTTATTCCCATGTATTAAACCCTTTAGCTTGGGGGGGAGGAAAGTGAAGGCTGAATAAACTTCTGCGGCTGCAAATTAGCAAAGTTTTTACATTCAGAATTAATGGGCTTAATGGGCTCCACCACTGCAACAAGTTACTAGATAAGGAGAATTAAGATAAATATTTCTGAGGCATTATTTTCTCTGTTGCCTGCTGTAAGTGCTAGCGGAAGGAAGTGTGGGCACTTCTAATGTACGAGTTTGTGGCTGGGAAGGAATGCAAATTGTGCATACATTAGCATACAGGATTGCAGTTTATGAAAATATGATTTTCTAACCACCGCCTTGCTGGGCCTTTCCATGTGTTGTCTGAGGGTTGTGTTTGATCCCTCTAGCAACTGGCAAAGCTGCAAAGGGAAGAAAAGCCATGTCACAGGGGTGCTTTCCTGAGCCACAAATACCAACCTGTCCAAATCAGAACAAATTTCTTTGTCATTCTGTTGTTTTTCTCCTATTTTATTCGAATGTATTAAACCCTTTAGCTTGGCAGGGAGGAAAGTGAAGGCTGAATAAACT